>JZKD02S0383930.1:174989-203529 GCA_000966675.3 Picea glauca
GAAATAATGGAAGCAACACAGAGAAGAGCACCTGATCTGGGAGACATCAATGATGCATAAAGTGAAGAGGTTGAGGTTGAAGAAGCTGCAGTAGAGGATGTTACAGAAGAATTTTTGTTGAGAGAAGTTACCATATTGGGAGGAAGATCTAAGATAGAGGTTCCCATGTATGAGGTAAATTTAGATGTTGAAGAACTATTGGATTGGATAAGATCCATGGACAAGCATTTCAACTATGAAGATGTCGATGAAGAGATAAAGGTGAAACAGGTAGTCACCAGGCTAAAAGGGCATGCAACACTCTGGTGGGACAAACTGCAGGTTGAGAGGAGAAGTAAAGAAAAACAGAGGATAAAGAGTTGGGATAGAATGGTAGACAAGTTGAAGCCTAAGTTCATACCTAAGGACCTTTTCACTTATGAATATAACAGAGGGAAAATTGAACCAATGCATGGAGTGAACATTTTTTGCAATTCTCTGTTACTGTGTTTTCAGGAATGAGTGAATGAATTGTCTATGAGAAAATGGAACTGTGAATGATAAGATAAGTTTCGATTGTTTCTCTTATGTTAGAGTGGTGCAAGGTGTGCACACAAAATGCAAGGAGTGCGTTAATGGGGTATGTTACGATTCTGAAGCTCAGAAGAGGTAACACAAAACTTTTCACTTTGCAAGGAGTGCAAAGAGACTGGTGCAAGACGTGCACAGTTGTCCGCAAGGGTTCAAAACTTTGCATGAAGATATGGTGCAAGGAGTGCATGGATCTGAGATTCAATTGAGGTTCGAAGGGGCTTTGCAAGAAGCCAGCGAACCAGAAAAAGAGGACAACAAGAGGGCGAGAGGAATTTCTCTTCGAGAAATCCTTTGAATTCTAAGTTATTGAAATCCCTAGAGTGCAAGGAGTGCGCGGGAGGTCGAAGTCTCCACAAGACCAAGCTCATAAGAGTTGGTGCCAAGACATTTGGCTGGGAATCGTTGAGAACCTAAACAAATGGTGGAGAGCCTTCGAGGAGGAAACACGGATAGCCACAAGCCGTTGGATCAAGTGAAGCTGCGAGGAGGATAATGACGAGAGCCCTTTCAGCTCTCAAATCTCAGGAGGGATAGGAGCCGTACATCCCATATGGATCTGGACTATTGGTCCATTTCGTGAAACTGGGTATCACAAATTAGGAGGACAGAGGTCCTTGATTTCCAAAACCCCGAAACAATCTGGGCCATCATATCCTCGAAGGTTTAGGACCGTTTATCTGAGGCGAGGAGCTATCACAATTTCGACAATTAGGAGAAGGGAGGGAGTCACCTCGCAAATCCTCGATACGCAAAATTTCGACGCGCTTGGAGATGGTGCCCAAGGTTCAGCGAAGGGTCATATCGGCAGAGGAGCTTAAGGACCGTTAGCCTTTCTGGGTCTCGGGACTCAGAGGAGTCAAACGCCTTGCATCACAAGTCCCGATATTGCGATTTGTGATGCGCCCTTGTGATAAAGCTCGTGGTCACAAGCATGTGGTCATTTGAGTATATAAAGGGAGGGAGCTAATATCTGATAGCCCTGATCGGGTTTTCGGGACTTGGAGGAGTCGAGGAGTGTTGCACTAGAAGCCTAGAAGTCATGAAACGCGACACACTCTTTTGGTCCAAGCCTGTGGTTGCGCCTGCGGTCACGTGGAGTGGGGACCCGCGCCTAGTGTATGGTTGCGTGGGTAAAACACAGGACAAGGACTTGTGGTTAACTGTTGAATGTTCCAATTCAGAATCAGGGAGCCATTTCAGCTCCTGAGTTGAGTATCCTGACTAGGAGGTCGTGCAACCCTTAGGAGAGATAGGGGGTTTGCATCATAGATTTCCAGTTTGGCAGTTTTTCCTAGTTTTCAGGTCCCTAACTTCCGAGGCCGTTTTGAGGCCCTAAACAACGTTTTTAGGGCTTGCCATAATTAAATAGTAGATGGAGTCAAATTCTGACAACAAAATGTGTATTCCTCGAACATACCTTTCCAATGGGCTATCGTGCGCCTAAAACAAAGATCGTATGCAAAAGTTACGACCCCAAGATGTTGATGTACTAACTTACCCCAATGAGGCCCACATGAATTTTGGCACTTCATCTCCTAGGGTTAGTTTTTTGGATGTCTAGGGTTTTAAAATTCATGCTTATTGTAAAAAGGCCTTCAAAGCCTCATTGTAATGATCTTCTTGTGAATGAGCACAACCATCACATCTCTTCTTAGAGATAAGCCACCACCATTCTAGGAAGTTTATTTTCTGCTGCATTTTACAGTTTCAGCTTATTTCCTTATTGAATAGAAACCAGTTTTATTGTATCTGTGTTATTTTGTGTTAAGAATCTTTTAATAATAATATGTATTCATTTCATTCTTCTCATAAAATCTGGATCATTAAGCCCACTGATTTTTTATTTTAGATGCCAAACACCTCAAATATGTTTCCAAACACTTGTTGACAACTTTAGTTTGACCATCAGTCTAAGGATGATAGGCAGTGTTGAGATGCAATTGGGTGCCCTGTAGCCTGAAATGTTCTTTCCAAAAATTGCTAGTGAAAGTGGGATCTTTGTCAGAAACAATAGAATGAGACATGAAGTTTGAAGATATGATCCATGAAATGTTGAGCCACAGTGGAGGTGGTAAATGGGTGTTGAAGAGAACATAAATGAGCCGACTTGGAAAGATGATCAACTACCACCATGATGAATGATTTATTACTCGATTTAGGTAAGCCAACAATGAAATCTATAGAGATATCCCTCCAAAGAGTGGGTGGAATCGGAAGTAGTTGTAGTGTGCTCGAGGCTTTGACTATTTCTCCCTTGTTGCATTGACATACATCACATTCTGCCACAAAAGTGCGAACGCCCTGTTTCATACCATCCCAGAAAAAAGAACGTTTGAACCTGTCATAGGTTTTGGTAAACCCTGAGTGCCCAGTTATGGGTGTAACATGAAGCTCATAAAGCACCATAGATTTAAGTTGTGACTGTTTACTTAAATACATATGTCCTTTGTAGTGAAGCTCATCATTGTGCCAATAGTACCTTGGGGAAATTGGAGAATTGTCTTGCAATTGTTAGATCAAACGCGGAATTTTGGTATCTTGCAGCCATTCCCGACGAACAACTTGGAACCAATTTGGCACAATGAAGGAGAGGGAAAAAGAGGAACTCTTCATCTACATATTTTCTTCAAAGAGAGTCAACAACCACATTGTATTTTCCTTTCTTTTAAATGATCTCATAATCATATCCAAATAGCTTAGTCACCCATTTTTGTTGCTCCGGGGATGAAATATGTTGCTCCAAAAAATACTTGAAGCTCTGATGATCTGTCTTAATTTGGAAGCATTTCCCCAATAGATAAGGGCGCCATAGATCCACTACATGTAGAATAGCCAACATTTCCTTTTCATAGATTGATTGGCCCAAATGTCGCTGTTATCACTGAAATATCGTCCGCAAATGGCTACAAGAATCCAACATTTTCAAACAGCTATGAGTCCACCCATGGACCAAAATTACCAAAAAGCATTTCCAAAAGGTCAAAAACTATGTAACCAGTTGAAAAATCAAGATGCGCTATGGCTACATAGGGAGCGCGTGCACATGTGCCATTCAGAAACTCCACAAAAGTGCACATGCGTGTCTGTGGACGCTAAAAGCCGCACACATGTGAGAATGACACATTTATGAGATTGGTCGGCCTCCCACCCACTTCTGGTTCAGTTTCCAAGTTGATTTGACATCCAAATCTCGGCTGGATCCAACTGGGTGGCTGGTCAAGGACCTAAAAATGCCCTAAAAAACCCCTTTTCACACTAAAAATTGGTTTCTTAATACCTCAAAGCTATGCTATAAAATAAGGCCATGGGTGCACTATATTTTCAAGGAATTCATTTGTAAGGTTATGCTACTGCTATTCTCTTAGGGAATCCTCTTTTCCTATCAAGGGCATACTAGCACCATTCCATTTAAGCAATCCATCTCACCTCTTGAGTGGGTCATCTTGGGATTATTTCACCATTTCTTCAAAGTTTCCAAGTTGTAAGAAGAGCTCAAGTTTGGGGGTCCAAGAGCCCTCCCTTGGAGGAAGAAGGGACCCAAAGTCCCCTTTCTCTTTGGTGTTTTTTTTTTTCACTAATACAAAGCCTTGCCATCGGTGACATGAGTCTTGTTTGCTTCTTGTTCTTATGTCCTTATGCAATAGTTTATTTGTTCTTTCTTTTCTTAGTTTAATTCTTAGCTTAGTCTTTTATGTTTCTTTCTCTAACCCTTTCCTTACTGCTGTCTTGCTTAGCTGACCCAACTAAGCTTGTAAGCACTTCTGTTTTTCTCATTCAGGTGGCAAAAGAGGTGCAACAGATTGGCGACTCCATTGGGAAAAGGTATCAATTTCCTACACCATTTGGGTTATTTTAGCTCTTCTTTTTGTTTACTTAACCTGCAGGTACCATAACTGGCCCAAACCGACCTACAGGAAGCGAAATTTTACGCTGAGTTGAGAGAATTCCATCCAAAATTTTCTTCATGGTCGTGTGTCAGGTGTGCGCTGGTTTATTGGCCCACAGTCGTGCATCGTGCGCACGTGCGCCCAAAGCACTGTGATACTCAGCGCCCTCTGAGCACTTGCGCCCAAGAGTCTTGTCTAATTAGTGCATAGGCGCTCAAGGCGCCTCTGTCTACTCTGAAACCCGTGCACCTGTGCAGAAAAACACACATTGTAAGCCTTTTTGTGATTTGTGGAAGGCCCATAGCCTCCTTAAAAATGATTTCATGCATGTTGTAATCTGCACCACACTTAGTTCCCTCTCCATATAAAGGGATTAATCAAAACACATAGGCACTTAGGGGGTTTAAAATCATTATTTCCTCTTTTGCTTTCATTTCTCCACATGGATGGATTGTTTTGACTAAAAGTATAAGTTAGAATCATTGGAAATCACATATAAAACTTGCATTGGGACCAGAAATTGGATATTAATCATTGAGTATGCTCTTCTCTCGCGTATCAAAGCGATCTTGAGAATCAAAAAGAGGTTGGAAGACAATTTCATCTCCCTTAAAAATATTAAAACCTTTAAAAGAGGACAACAACCCCCTCAAGAATCCTCTTAGTTTATTTTTCAAACACATCTCAAAAATTGTAACGGGCCCATACATGCCCACATGCTACAAAGATTAGATAGTGTTGAAATTTTCTTTCTTAGATTAAATCACATCAGGGAGTTAAAGGAATAGTAAGGACCCACATGTCCACATGCTAGTTTCCTAGGGACTTTTGAATTCTGCAAGGTTGTACCAACGACACATAGTAACTTAGGTAATCAACACTTGTAAGGACCAAGCGAAGTCCACATGCAACAAGGTGATACCTAAATTATTAAAAATTGGCACACTTTCACTTATCCACACACAAACGTCACTTCTCACTCACATAGTCTTCATCTCGAAACGTGGAGGTTGAAGTAAGTTTCCTCCAAAGGGATTCCGAAACACCCCACCCTTTTCTTGATGGAACTATCCACTCCCACTTAATTTCCACGAGGTTAGTTCACACCCCCAATCTCTCAAAACAACCACATCTAATTTTTTTCTAAAAACTCACTAATTTTCCTCCACAGGAGGTGCCAAAAGAATTTTTTTAGTCTAGGTAGGATTTCGGGGATAGGCATCCAAATAACTCCCTACTATCTGGTTCTCACATTTTTCAAAACAATAGAAGTTGTCAAATAGGGAACTTTAAATCCTCTAAGTCAAGTGTTCCTAACACCATAAAGTAGGGAGATACCCATGAAGGGTTGAAGGACGAGGTCCAGTTGTTCTGTGCATCCCCCCTTGAGGCACCCACCTCTTGGACGGGATCTAGCCCGTGACCCATTTCTTAGGCCGAAAAATCTAAATGCCGCACTTTGACCGAGGTACCTAGTGACCAAAATTTTAGGACATCTACCCAGGTGGAAATTGTGGGCTGCAATTGCATCTTGATCGGATTTTGTGTGGCTATTGGGAAATATCGTCAGCTCTTTCAGGATATGCACCCTCTACCCCTCATTATAACTGTTTTCTTTATCCTTCACTAGTTTCTCTTCCGGTGGCTTTAGACCCCACTGTTGAGTACTATTGGAAGGTCCAGTGCTATTTGAGAGGAAGGACGTACGTCTTTTTAGGACACGAGCATTTGTTTTATTTATTCCCCCGCACAGACAAAATCCACTTACCCACATATATGCTTCTTTATCATAACACTTTATGTATGATGCACTTCTGATTACATTTTGATTTAGATATATATTGTGTAAAGTTCAAAAATTACAACAAAGGCTCTTGTTTTTTCATTACTCTCACCACCATTTGCACACATTCACTCAGCTAGTCGGGCATCATAGGGGACCCACAGAATCCCCGTCGTTCTAGATGCTTGATAAACCTCCCTCCTATCTTAGGGGGAGTTCCTAGTCTTGCCAACTCATTGGCACCACCTTCTCACATCCCTGTGAGTGCCACTATTTTAGGATCAACTTTGCTTGGTTCCACCTTACTTGGGTCCAATTCCCAAGGTCCACCATCCACTCGCTCTCCTTTACACGAAAGTGGGGGGCCAACTTCCTCTCAAGGGGGAAGTACAAACCCACCTAGTCCCCCTCAAGGACCAGGTTCACAAAACCCCCACATAATGGCTGGAACCATTCCTCCACCAACACTCTTGATGCCATATTTGGCCTCTCTCAACATACCGGACCTTAGAAAACTCACAAATGATCCTATATTACATGACCCCACATGGCCTGCAATGCCTACCAAATTACCTTCAGACATCCCCAAATTTGAAGGAAAGGCAGGAGATGACCCTGCCAACCATGTCATGACTTTCCATTTATGGTGTTCTTCCAACAACATTATGGATGATTCCATCCAACTACGATTATTTCAATGCACACTCACTGGCCCATCAGCCAAATGGTATGTAGATGAAAAATCAGGGTCCCATGTGACTTTCTAGTCCTTGGACAAAGCATTTTTGACCTTCTTCCAATTACCAATCCGCCATGACAATGGTCTTGAACTCCTCTCCAATTTAAAAAAAAAACTCAGCCACACATATCGCTGATCACATTCACGAGTGGCTTCGACGACGTAGTTTGTGCAAAGTAGAAACCACCAAACAACAATGCCTTGATTGGTTTATCAGATGACTTGTCTCTCTCCTCATTAAAGATGTAGCTTGCACCTTCCCTCAATAAGATGAAGAAGCTATCAGTAAGGCTCAACAACACGACCTCATTTATTCACAATCATGATACTTATACATAGTACTTCCCGATCTCCCAAAACCTGTGCCACTTGGCCAAGATAAACCCAAGATGTATCACTCAGCAGACATATTGATTGGCACCACCTCTCACCACAATCCACAACCCCCACAACTACCAATGTATGGCATACCACAATATTCTTTGGCATATGGAGGAACCCCTTATTATCCTCCACCCCGTTATCAGCAGCCATACCCTGCTACCCTACCCCCACCCAGTAGTGGGCCACTGTCTACACCTACCATACACCCACCTATCCAAACAAGTTTTGGTACTCCCACTACCTCAACTTATACACTAAGTACTAGCGAAAGTGCTACACCTTCTTATGTACCTTACGGATCATTACCACAACATAATCCATACTTTCCATTCCCTGGCCCTCCACAGCCCATGGCTCCACCACCAGGACACCCTCACGTTGGGGTTAATTTTGTTCAACCCTCTCCCATTCAACAATATCATAATCTTGTACAACTGAATACGGAAAATCCAACTCATCAGTTGACTAATGCCAAAAATAAAGGAAAAAACTGGAACAATAACAACCAAGGTTAAGGCGAGAATCACCCCCAACAAAACCAACCTGCTGGGGACAACTAGACCCAAGGGAATCATAACCCCCAGGGGGGAAACAACAACAAGTGTCAATGGAAAAATAACAATAACCTTCGCACCAACTTCCCTTGTTCCCTTTGTGGTGAGTTCGGTCATTATACTCATCATTGCCCCCAAATCGCTGATTTTAAATGGATGAAAGACTCAGTGAATGGACCACATACTCTAGCACCGTCTGCCCCCCAGCAGGCCCCACAACAATATGTGCAACAACCAACCCCATCTGTGCCGCAAAACCCCATTCCACATCAAGGAGTGATTAACATCCAACAAGACATGCAGCCTACCCCACCACAGTCGTGACCATATATCAACCTAAGAAATCCTGTAGATTGCACTATCCTCCTCACCGGTGAAGAAGAAATCCTTCTACAAACACATAATCGTCAATACTAGGCACCCTCTGAGTCTCTTCCCATCCCACCAGCAACAATCCCAGCACCAACAACACCCCCGTTGATGATCCCTCGCCCCAACATAGAAACTCCTCTTCGCATCCCTCACATCCCATTGCGTAGGAATGTCCACAACCCTCAGGCTAGGGAAGCTCATAACTACTGTTTGGTCACTGACTTGGCACAATCCTCAGCTGCCATGTCAGTATTAGAAGTACTTCAAACTTGTCCCACTCAACGAAAATCATTAATTTCTGCCTTGGGGGCAGTCGACCCAGCCGATACTCAACTTATCACATTTGATCTCGACAACGGAGAACCTCGTCTCCCCACTCTCATCGCTTTTCAAATCCTAGTAAAAATTCAGAACATTACAGTTCATCGATGCATCATCGATGAAGGTGCATCCACATGCATCATGTGCAAATTTGTATGGCAGAAACTTGGTTCCCCCGAACTCATACCATCCGCCATTACCTTAAGAGCTTATGAAGGATGACCATCTTCTCCCGAAGGGCTCTTCCAAAATGTCCCTGTAGAACTCAGGGGAAAGACCATTCTCATTGACATTGAAGTTATCGATGCCCCACTCGATTACAATATCTTGTTTGGTCATAGCTACATGTACGCTATGAAGGCAGTTACCTCTTTCGTCTTTTGAACCATGATGTTTCCCCATAATGGAAAGATCATCACCATCGATCAAGTCTCACATTATGAGCCCAAACCTTCTGCCACCATCGATAACATTCTCCCTTAGATTCACACTAATTCTGAGGTGTACCCACTCATCGAGATGGGACCCGGAATTTTCAAAGACCCATCCTTGTTAGGAACCTACCATGGTACACCGCCACTCATCCATCCTACCAGTCAAGTATGTGTCGTCTCATCCAATGGAACTAACGTTCAGGACATTGTTCCTCCCCATGAGGCATCTCTTCCATCTGACGTCCTACTAGTCGCATAGCTCCTCCCTCAAGAATCTCCTGCAAACTCATCGACTCCACTAGTCCACGATTTCATCTCACCCCAAGGCCACATTCCATTTTGGGAGACGGTTCCCCAAGCCATTACACAAATTCATTTCTCTTACCCCCCACCAGGTGTATAGTATTTTTAGGTCACGACAACGCTTACCCTCCCTAATATGGTGCTGGAAATCCCAGTTTGGTATTTACATCCACCAGAGATGGTTACTCAACCATCCCTCCCACCCCAAACTGAAGGAATCCCGATGCAGATTCCCATACTCACTCCCACCATACCTCCTACACCCCCACCCACAAACCCCCCTACTATAGTTGGGGGCAGGTGAAAGAAGAAGGATCCCACCGCTCCACCCCCCCATGCATGCAAACTCCTTGCGCACTATGCGAGAAAGACAGACACCCCACCAACAAATGCCCATCTCTCCCTGAGTTACGCAATCTCATCCAAATCTCATCACCGTCCATCGCTTCCTCCAACATTGCCTCTATCTCACAAAACACAGGTAACAAAGGACTACGAACCAAATTCACATGTGCCATTTGTTCAGAATATGGCCATTACACACACCACTGTCCAACGTTACCTCAATTTCTCCAAACACTGATAGTTGTACGCCAGAGCTTTCAGCACACACCCACCCCAATTACTGTCACTGACATCCATTATGTCACAACCTCAATCAACAAACATAAGAGATGCCTTTGCTCTCTCTGCGAATCACTAGATCATTTTACATATCAATGTCCTATGATCATTGAATATAGGCAATGCCAAGCGACCTTCATTCAAACCCCTACACCCCCTCCAGAACGAATGGCTAACACTATCTCATCACTAGAGATTCTTCATATTGTTTATCCTGAGCCAAAAACACTCCCCACTCCTCCATGGTTCTCGAATGATTTATACGGGAATTTACCCCAAAATCCCCCCAATTCTCCTGTTCATTTCCCCATGGAAATTTTATGCCCAACTACTGTTCATAACCCTCAGTATCTCGATATTTGGTTTATGACGAGCGAACTAATGCAATCTCATTGTGTCACTCCCCCTTTCTCTTCACCACTGGAAGATAACCACATGGTAATAGTCACTGATATCACTCTTTTGGATCCCTTGTATTCTCGTCAATTCCACTGTGATGAGGACATACTCGAGGAATTAACCACCCCTAACTACCCATGGGATGCACTACACCACAGAGCACTCTTCTTGTCACAGGAAGCCTTCACGCCTCCTGACCAACACCCCATTTACACATTCAAAACCAAGGATTTTATCCCAGCCGGGCACATCGACTGGTTCAACAACCCCATCCCTGCCCTAGACCATTTTGAAGAAGGCAATATGGCCAACATTTCCCCTACCATCAAAATGGACATTTCCATAAAAAATGAAGTCGTAGAGGAAATTACCATTGGCGCCGCATGAACTCCTGAAGAAGTCACCGCCTACAAAGCCCTTTTCCAAGAGTATCGGAATATTTTTGCTTGGTCATACACAGAGATGCATGGCCTTGATCCCTCTATTGTCAAGCATCGCATAGACACCTGGCCTGATATCACACCAGTTTGCCAAAAACAACGACCGCTACACCCATCCAAAGCAGCGGCCATAAAATCCGAGATCGACAAATTATGCACGGCTGGATTCATTTACCCTATCGCCTATACCTCATGTGTCTCCAATCCTGTTCCCGTTAATAAGAAATAGGGCACCATCCATGTATGCACCGACTTTCGTGATCTCAATCATGCCTGTCCCAAAGACAACTTTCCAACGCCTTTCATCGATCAGATTATCGATGACTACACAGGCCACGAGGCTCTATCCTTCATGGATAGTTTCTCTGGCTATAATCAAATCCAAATCCACCCGACCAATCAATACAAAATCACATTCACTAACCCTTGGGGTACTTTTGCATATCGTGTTATGCCTTTTGGCCTAAAAAATGCTGGCGCAACTTTCCAATGGGCTATGACATACATTTTTCATGATTTGGCTCATATCATCCTTGTGTACTTGGATGACCTCACAACTTGATCCAAAAAATGCACTCAACATCTCGATGATTTACGAATCATCTTCCAAAGGTGTCATCAGTACAACATCCGCTTGAACCCCCTTAAGTGCATGTTTTGTGTCACTGCTGGGCACCTCCTAGGGTTCATCGTATCCCAAAGCGGCATTATCGTGGACCCACTCAAAGTCCAGGCCATCACAAAAATTCCACCTCCCCGGAATTTATGCCAACTCCAGAGCCTACAAGGAAAAAACAACTTTTTATGATGATTTGTCCCAGACTATGCCACTCGAGCACACAGTTTCCTTCACTTATTATGCCATGACATCCCCTTCCACTAGGATGAACATGCCCAAAAATATTTCGACGATCTTAAAAGGGCGCTTTCCAATGCTCCTTTAATTAGTTCACCCAACTACAATCGCGACTATATCCTCTACATATTATCCTCAACTGTCTCAGTAGCAGGGGTTCTCGTTCAAATAGGAGATGATGATCATGAGCATGTCATTTACTACATTAGTAAAAACCTCTCCGGGCCACCCTTGAAGTACAATCACGAAGAGAAACTAGCCCTAGCAGTCGTCCTCGTAGTCTAGAAACTACGCCATTATATTCTACTTCACGCTACCAAAGTCATAGCAGATTCCAACCCCATGCAATACTTGCTCAGTCATCGACAAATTAATGGTAAATTTTCCTCCTGGATTGTTATCCTTCAGGATTACGATCTCGAATTCGCAACACCTAAGAGCAAGAAAGCTCTTGTCCTTGCCGAGCTCGTCATAACCTTTCCCTCCGATACTACCAGTGCACCCGTCAATACCAATTTCCCCGATGAACATTTCTTTTACATCCCCTCGGATGATCCTTGATACGATGATATCCTTGTTAATAAGCATAAGACCAATTGGCATCATATGTTATTTTCCGCGCTATGGGCTTAGCGGACGGCCGTGAAAACGGCCACCGGTTTCACCCCATTTCATCTAGTCCATGGGGTAGAGGCCACTCTTCCTATCGAGTGTGAAGTCCCTACCTTGCGCACCACAATTGAGCTATTACCTGACACTGCTCCAATG
Organism: Picea glauca; assembly: GCA_000966675.3. Classification (NCBI taxonomy): domain Eukaryota; kingdom Viridiplantae; phylum Streptophyta; class Pinopsida; order Pinales; family Pinaceae; genus Picea; species Picea glauca. The sequence continues at coordinate 187,427 of JZKD02S0383930.1, forward strand.
GAGCAGTGTTTGCTACACTTAGAGTCCTTGGATGAAGATCGTCGATCGTCATTATAGAACAATGAGGTAGCCAAAAAAGGATCGAAGGCCACCTTTGATTGCCATGTCAACCTTTGCTCATTTCACGAAGGCGACCTCATCCTTGCTTATTATATCGCTCACGATACCCTCGGTCATGGAAAATTAGAGTCACTATGGCATGGCCCCTATATTATCCAATATTGCCTCATCAAAGGTGCATACATCCTGGCTTCCCTCGAAGGCCTCTCCCTCAAAGAACCCATCAACGGGCTATACTTAAAGAAATTTTACGCCTAAATGTATCCATTCTACATCAGGTTATTTCTTTTATAGTGTTTTTAATCTTTTTCCATTCCTCACGTCTAAACTATCATTCGTGTTATTGACAGATGATCCGTCAGGATTTTTCGAATGACTTATGGTTGAGTTTAATTTGCATGAGTTAATTTACCATTGGGAAACTTAGTGAAGAATAAAGAAATAAGAGGAATTATATAGCCATATACAAATGTGCAGATCTGAAATGCAATGAAAGACAACAAACCATAATACACAGGTTGATAACGGAGTTCGGCACAACTTTGCCTATGTCTCCGGGCCTTTTCTCTTTGGGGGAGGCTTCTTTATTTCTGTTTGAAAACTCAATAGTACATCATTACAATGCAAAATGGCTTCAAGACTGATCTGGTCATGTTCGCCCAGATCTCTAGAACCATGCACAAAAAACGGCACGCGAAACGGACGTCTGGAGCTCTCAAAAATGGTCCGACAGCATCTCCTCCTCAACGACTTCCCTGCCTCAAACTGGCTTTGACTTGGCTTCTCCTCAGCATCTTTGCTCTGAATGCTCTCCAAATCTGTTCCCATGGCCTCAAATAGGCCTTGGTTAAATAGTTGGGAAGGTAGTTTCCCATCTCCAACTTCCTCCAAGAAGTTAGGCTCAAAAACCACCCAATAACTCCCAATTACATTAAAAATGGCTTAATTACATTTAAAAAAAAACCCAAAAGTGGTTAAAAACCCACTTTTAAAACTATAATATAGTTGTAATATGGGCTAAGCCCCCAAGCTCCGGTGCGCGCACCTCTTGGCGTGGTCACATGGATGTAATATGGCCAAGCGCTAGCCCGTGGGCTAAGCGCTAGCCCCTCTCATGTGCTAACACCTGGTCCTATCGACGTTTGAATAAGACCATGGGCCTAATGGCCATAACCGCGTCCAAACGGTGGTACCAACCCCCGCGCTCCCGGTCCTGTGGCGTGGTTATATGTGTGTCGAGGGCTGGGGCTAAGCCCCGACCCTTTTCCCCACCGGCCAAACTTTCAAACTAATTCAAATAAAATTTCGCCCGTTCCATTAACAAGAACCACCGTGTGTCCTGTTGGCCCGATGGACTTTACGAAAGCTCTGCCAAAGCAGGAGGTTACCGGTTCGAAACCCGACGTTGCCATAAACTTTTACACATAAATAAAAAGCCAACCACGGGGTTCCACGTGGCATCCGCTGATTGGGCCACGTGGCACCCAACCATTCGCTCGAACAGTGCCACGTGTCAGCAAGCGATTCGACCATGCCAACCAACCCGAATATGCCGCGTGTCCATCACTGATTCGCCCATGTCATCTGCCACTTGTCGGAAGCCGTACTGCCTCATCATCTGTCGTACATCTGCCTAGTCAGCTTTCCACGTCAGCGGCTGACGTCACCCATGCCACGTGTCACCCTTCTAGTGGTGACACGTGTCACTTCAAGATTGGTCCAACCGTACGCTAAAAGTGCCAAATCTATCTGACACGTGTCAACACCTGGAGATGCCACGTGTCTTGTACGAACTTGCCACGTTTTCTGTACGAACTTGCCACGTGTCCTGTACGGACTGTACGGACTGCACAGTCAGCAACATTTTTTTTGTCTGTTTGACTTTTCGGACAGAATGTGATATCTTCTCCATACAGACTCCGTTTGACAAAGTAAATATACCACCGGAATCAAGAAGACGATATGGACGCAATGGTGTTGGTTTCGTCGGATTACGAACACTTTCATTTTTGAGCATTTTTCAAGCCCTGACAGGCTTCTGAATCCGATTTCGGATCAACAGATGCCTTCTCCATCAACCTACCACATTAGTTACTCCGACGACGCCAGTCATTGGACTCAGAATCTCTCTTCGGATGCTTGGGCCCTCTATTCCCCCTCACATGATCTGCTCCACTCCAGCGGCATATGTTTGGGTTCAACAACCAATAACCAATTCGAGTACACTGTCATCATTGGTCTCCTCGCCGATGCCCGCTATCATGGTATTCATCACCTTAGCATCTTACTAGACTCACAACTGGTCATCCTCCAGCTCAACAACATGTACCGCATCCGTGATCCTTGCCTCTTTTGCAAATACCTACAAGTTAGACTTTTATCTCGACAGTTTGATTTCATTACATTTACATATATTTCAAGACAATTTAATCAAATTATAGATAACCTAGCTAACATTGTACTCGATTGGCATATATCACATCAAGATACCTTTACAGACACATAAACTATCCAGAATCTATCACACCATATAGATTAGACATCATAGGCAACATTAAACAAATTCTCACATACATGTGAACATCACAAAGACCCAAAATGTATATCCATATATATATAAATGTCGGTCGAAAGTTCCATCAAAATGTTTACATACACAATAGAATACATCATATACAAAATCCGCAGGCCACTAAAGCACCTTGATACAAAACTGGTGTCACTACACCAAAATGGGCTCACCAGCCTATATAAAAAATACAAAAATACACAGAGTGATACTCAAGGTGCCTCTAGAGCACCACCTCCTGCCCCTCCCTCAAGCGACGGTGCCCCGCCCACTATCAGTCCCTCCGGACCTGGAGGTAACCGCCTGGTCATCGTAGCACCTGCCACTGCTTCCCGCCAAACCACAGTCTACCACATCAGTGGAACCCCCACACACTGCTCCAGGACACCCTCGTCTTGGATGCATGACCACATGCCCTCAAAATCCCCCCCAACCTCCGCCGGAGGAGCATGCGATGGCCCGACACCAGGGTCATCAAAATGATGTCTCCTAGCCGCTCTCTCGTCGCTAGCTGGTCTTGCCTCAACGTCCTCACGCCGATGTCTCTCTCCTGCCCACAGTGGTCTCACTGGCTCCTAACGAGCTGGTGCTCTCACCATCTCAACCTCACGCCTGCGAGGTCCCACATCTACACATACAAACAAACAAAGGATAGCATCAACATCCATCTATACATAAATACACATGTTATACCATCTAAATATCAAAACATAAAACATCACATCATACCTCGGTGATCGAACACCTCCCCTGGAGGTAACACCATATCCAGATCACCCCGAAAATCCACCCCACAGTATGGATACCGTAGTATGATCTGCGACATCTGCCGCCACACCTATGCTACCTCGACCGTGAAATAATGGCCACCCTCACCACCACCATGACGAACCAAAATCGTCGACCACCGCATCAGTCGCGACTCTCGTGCACCAGGTGTGCCCAATAAAACTCTAGGGTGCAACATTGACACCCTCTCCAAAAACCAGGCCACTAAAATGGACCCAAAGGCAAAGTCCCCTGAGTTCGTTGTCCGACACCTGTCAAGATGCCCTACCATCTTTGCATGCAACATCAATCCCCAGGTAAAGTGCTCTCCCTCCAATGCCCTCCCCATGATCCTCAACTGACCCCCATTGATCCGGTGAGTTGCAAGGGACCCATAAACCCTCACCACCATCACTACTACACAACGATGAACTAGGGCATCCATTTCCCCAATACTCACTACAGATCCTGACATACAGTTCTCTCTAGAACAATATCTCTGACCTAAGGTAGCCAACTGCCCGTCCCCAGGTAACACAGGCTCCGCTGGTAAGGGCGTTCCCTGAAAAGGGAGCCCCGTTAGAAAGTACACATCCTCCACCGCAGTGAAGGCTAGCTACTCTCCCCGCACCATAAAACAATGCAGGTTCAGACTCCTCATCTAGATCAAAAACTGAAGAAGATACTCCTAAGCTCGTATCAAAGGGCACTCGAAGAACTTCAACAGCCCACAGGTTGCCAAAGTAGCATGAACTGTCGGCTTCTCAATAGCCACTACATCTCTCAACTATGACCAATCTCGCTCTCGCCAGTGGACCTACATCATCCCAATGCTCACCTGCAACCACATAATACAGTCCTAGATCAACCATCTCGAACATAAAACACATTAAATTCTCCAAAAAATATGAGTTTTGCACTCGTCAACCCTTCCCCAAAGGCGCGACTATTCAAACCGATAGGCGTGCACATATGCACGCCTGTTCACCCCACAGGCGCGCACACATGCACACTTGTTCATCCTACAGGCACACATATGCACGCCTGTCCACCTCATAGGCGCGGACACATGCGTGCCTGTTCATCCCACAGGTGTGCATGAATGCGCACCTGTCCACCATACAGGGGCACATTCATGTGCACCTATCACGTACACAGGTGCACATCACTGCACGCCTGTTCACCACACAACGACGCACCCATGCACATCTGTCTAGCTAACAGGTGCGCATGTGATGCGCACCTTGTTTCCCCCTTCGGGTGCACCCATGCGTGAGTTATTAGATAACAGGCACGCACCCATGCACACATATTTTTCGGTCCCCTGCGCACTGGAGGGCCCACACTCATAAAAGCCCCTGTACGACCCTCCATACAGGCCTTGCCCACAAATAGAAAGCCTAAATCTATGCAGGACGATAAGACCACTAACCTGAAGCTCGCTGGTCCCAAATCAGCTACCTCATTCTACCGAAATCTACAAATCTCCTCTGAATATCTCTCGTCCAATCACTCTGACAACAAGTACAAATGAGGTGGCAATGTGGGCCCTACAACTATATATAGTTCTTTTTTCCAAACTTCCAGACCCCATTCTGGGAGCACTGGGTATCCGTTTTCAGATCCGTCTTCAACCATGGGATCAACACCCCCCGTCCTCTACATCAAAACAGTCTTTGGGCCACTTTTTATCCTTGGCCCCCGGGGAGCCATTTTTTCATACCCCGTCTAGGTACGCATGCCAATATGTTGCACCTCTTTTGCCACATGAATGAGCAAAACATAAGTGCTTACAAGATTAGTTGGGTCATCTAAGCAAGACAACAATAAAGAAAGGGTTAGAGAAAGAAACATAAAATACTAAGCTAAGAATTAAACTAAGAAAAGAAAGAACAACTAAACTATTGCATAAGGACATAAGAACAAGAAGCAAACAAGATTCATGTCACCAATGGAAATACTTTGTATTAGTGAAAAATAAAAACACCAAAGAGAAAGGGGACTTTGGGTCCCTTCTTCCTCCAAGGGAGGGCTCTTGGACCCCCAAACTTGAGCTCTTCTTACAACTTGGAAACTTGGAAGAAATGGTGAAAGAATCCCAAACTAACCCACTCAAGAGGTGAGATGGATTGCTTAAATGGAATGGTGCTAGTATGCCCTTGATAGGAAAAGACGATTCCCCAAGAGAATAGCAACAACATAACCTTACAAATGAATTCCTTGAAAATATAGTGCACCCATGGCCTTCTTTTATAGCATAGCTTTGAGGTATTAAGAAACCAACTTTTAGTGTGAAAAGGGGCTATTTAGGGCATTTTTAGGTCTTTGACCAGCCACCTAGTCGGGTCTAGCCGATATTTGGATGTCAAATCAACTTGGAAGCTAAACCAGAAGTGGGTGGGAGACTGACCAATCTCATAAATGTGTCGTTCTCACATGTGCGCAACTTTTAGCATCCACAGATGCGCATCGTGCGCATGTGCACTTTTGTGGAGTTTCTGAATGGCGCATGTGCGCGCGCGCCCTATGTAGCCATATCGCATCTTGATTTTTCAACTGGTTACATAGTTTTTGACCTTTTGGAAATGCTTTTTGGTAATTTTGGTCCATGGGTGGACTTATAGCTATTTGAACACGCTGGATTCTTGTAGCCATTTCCGGATGATATTTCGGTGATAACAGTCGCTCTAACAATTCTTTTTTGGTAAATGCCAAAGGCCAACCATCTTGTATAAGGATTGCTCCAATTCCTCTCCCGGAAGCATCACATTCCAGGACAAAGGTCTTTGTGAAGTCAAGAAGGGCCAACAGAGGAGTGGTGAACATAGCCTCCTTCAAGACTTGAAATGAATGATAATCTGTTGGAGTCCAAGTGAAAGAATTATTTTTAAGGACAACAGTGAGAGGCATCACAATCTTTCCATAATTCTTAACAAATTTGCTATAATAGCCTGTAAACCCAAAAAACCACGCAATATTTTGAGAGTCTTAGGGCGAGGCCAATCCTGCATAGCTTCAATCTTCTTAGTGTTAAGAACCAAAGATATGAATACCAAATACCACAATAGTACCAAATATATTTGAATACAATCACCACATAAGATATATGGAACAATATAGAAAACCACCACTTTATTATAAGAAAACCATTAAGGTAGGGCAACACCATTCAATGGATCCTATTATGGAAGGGATCTTCTCCTATTCACTTGCCTCTTTTAGGGGGAAACCTCCTAATGAGCTTCATCTCCAAATACAATACTTCTCTTCATATCCCATTACATTGCTTGAATCCCTTTATATAGTGCTACCAACCACCTAAGAACATTCCAGAGGAGGAACCTTCTAGAAGTATAACCTTCTAGTAAGTCCTCTTACATTTATTATATCTAACTACCATAGTGGGATTTATTTAATACTATAGTGGACCTATTCCACCTTACATTGAATGGCCTCCACTATTATCACTATGAGCCCTCTAGGCCCCCCACTACCTCTTTAGCTACCTAACATTCCATCCCCCTTATGAAAACGTTGTCCTGAATGCTTTCTATGAGGGTGTACAACCATATACCAGGGTCCCATGGATAAGTGTCGACCATAGTGTTGAAGTAGACTATAGAACCAGGATCCCATGTAGAAATTAAAGCCACCATGTTGAATTATTCCAACTTCCATTGTAAACCGAGGTCTCCTGTCCAAGTTCTCATGTGAACTCCATGCAGAAGATAACAGAACCTAATAACCAACTGAAAATGATGTTCCAAAGACTGGCACCTGTCATGTGGATCCAAACAAGAAGATCCATCCACATAGTGGGAAAGGGTTGTAACTGAATCTGGAAGGAATAATACCACTATAGAATATGCAGGATGGACACTGGTAATCATAACTGGCTCCTGATTTGTCACATTGATGTTCTCTATAGAAGGTGGAGTAAAGTCATCAAATAAAATATGAAAGTGGTTGTCATCCAAAAAATGACAACTATCCATCTACCAATAATCACAATAAGCCTCAAAATCGTACCAAACATATACTTATTGAGTATATGCATCCTTGATGTCCTCCATAAGATATCTCTCATGTGTGTGAGCCAAGGACCTTTGAACCTTGTGATGATTGTCTCTGACAACTTGTAGACCCTCTTGAAGATGGTACTCAAGGGTTTCAATCTTCCATCTAATTTCCATGAGAAATCGAATATCCATTTGAAATACCATATATAATATACCAAAAGAAATATCTTAAAATTATCTATCCAATGGCACTGGTCTGGTAGCAATCTGAGCACTCCGTGAAAAATTGAGTTCTGCAGTCCTGCCGTCGTCATGAAACCCCCCCAAAATGGTTGATTCTAAATCAACAATATCTTCACTTCCAGAGCTCCGATTTGGCTGATTTTTTTTTCTTTCAAAATCAACTATTTTTGAAACAGGAACTCAGATCTGTAATTTTTTCTAGCAGATTCGACCTCCAAGTGCTACAAAAATTAAAAAAAATCGTGTCATTGTCCACGGAAAACACCCTGAAAAATTGCATATTTTAAAATGTTGATATCTTGACTTCTTAGACTCTATTTCAGACGATTTTTTTTTAAATTGGGTTTTTTTATGAGAGGAGCTAAGATATACAACCCATTTATGCAAATTTTGCATAGAAATATACATAAATTGTCTCGAATTTCGCATCCCTCTTTTTCTTCTCCGAAAAAATATGCAAAAATAAAAAAGTTGCCCACACTTCTTGCCAAGGAAAGTGCTCTAATACCAATTGTTAAGAACCAAATATATGAATACAAAATACCACAATAGTACCAAATATATCTAAATACAATCACCACACAAAATATATGGAACAATATAGCAAACCACAACTTTATTATAAGAAAACCCTTGAGGTAAGGCAACACCATACAATGAATCCTATTATGGAAGGGATCCTCTTCTTTTCACTTGCCTCTTCGAGGGGGAAACCTCCTAATGAGCTTCAGCTCCAAATAAAATACTTCTCTTCATATCCCATTACATTGCTTGAACCACTTTATATAGTGCTACCAACCACCTAAGAACATTCTAGAGGAGGAACCTTCTAGAAGTATAACCTTCTAGTACATCCTCTTACATTTATTATATCTAACTACCATAGTGGGCCTTATTTAATACTATAATCGACCTAGTCCACCTTACATTGAATGGCCTCCACTATTATCACTATGGTCCCTTTGGCCCCCCACTACCTCTCTATCTACCTAACACTTAGGATCCACCCTGACACCCACCTTGCAACAATATGACCCAAGTACTTGACCTTTGAGGCTCCAAAATCACATTTAGATTGTTTGAGGAAAAGTTGGTGTTGAGAGAGTAGATGAAGAACTCGTTCCACGTGAGAAAGATGGGATATCCAGGTTTTAATATAGATGAGAATATCACGAAAGAAAACTAAGACAAAATGACAAAGAAAAGGACGAAGACATGATTCATGAGGATTTGGAAAGTGGAGGGAGCATTGCACAAGACAAAGGGCATGACCAAGAACTCATAGTGGCCCTCATGAGTTCGAAATGCAGTCTTAGGAATGTTTGCCTCTTTCATACGTGTCTGGTGGTAGCCAGAACGAAGATCACGTTTAGTGAAGAACTGGGCACCACTTAATTCATCCAAGAGATCATCAATGAAAAGAATGAGAAATTTGTCTTTTGTTGGGTGTGGGCCCATTTTGGAGTAAAGAAAAATTTTGGAGAATAAAACACAAATAAGGAAAAGACAGTTGGCAGGAAAAACAACACATGCAAGGTAAACATGCATGTAGAGGGGGAAATCATGTGAGGAACGCATGCAAGAAGACCTAACCATGTTAGGGTTAGGGTTTTGGTAAGAGTATGTAATGGCTATTAAGACAAAAAAATGTATAAATAGGTACCTAGGAGGTCTAGGTTGGGGTTCTCAGTTGGTTACTGTGTTGTTGGTCATTGTTACTATGTTGTACGAAGATTGAAGGATTGTAATTCCAATCTATTTTTTAAGTTGTTGAATGAGAGAAAATAAGGTAGATTTTGAGGGTTAGATCATAGGTTGAGGAGCCTAGTCTGATCTAGTCTGCTTCATTATAGATCTCGACTTCTATATGATGGAGAGTTGTAATGTGCGAGGTGTTGAAGTTTTGGAAACATAATAATAAAAGAGCAGAGTAGCCAAATATTTGTGGACATAGTCCAGGAGGGGTGAACCACAGTAGATGATGTGTTGTGTGATTGAGTATTGAGTATTTCCTTTACTATTAATGATTAGATGTTAAACAAATGCATGGATGATTTAGTTATTTCTGTTACTTTACATGCATGAATGATTTAGTTAGATCTATTACTTTACATGCATGAATAAGGATGACATATTAATCAAGATGAGATGAATGTTATATTAAACAAATAAATATAACAGACTTTAATCCCAGATCCCCACTCATTCCTAGGATGCAATCACTTGAGCATTGCAATCACCCATAAGAACTATCTCGGGTGAGACTGCGCAGTGCATTCTGTGCGTTGTGTTGCCTCCTTATTTACCAGGAGGGTCGATAGTTTTAGGGGGTTTTGTTGGAAACCATAGTAGATCTGAATCTGGGTCAACCAAAGAATGGTAGCAAGAGTGAAGTCAAACCATCAAATGGTTCCATTGACCGTTGGAACAAAATGGGATTGAGTGAATGAGATCTGCTGAAGAATCGGAAAAAGAATGCCAGATCAGGTGAGGAAATGTTAAAAGAATGATAATATAAAAGGGGATGTTTAGACCATGGAACCCAACGAAGGCAAAGATCGAGAGCTGGTTGAAAATAACAGAGCTGGAATTTTCTCAGAAAAATAACAAAAACCCGAAGTTAACACCGCACAAATATTTGGACAAGTACGTATTTAGCGACTTGCATGAAGTATTTTTCTGTGATTTCCTACATGTGTTGTAGGAGTGGATATTGAGGTTGAAATACAACCACCCTACAAATCGGATCAGATAGCTAGAGTGGAATTCTGTGGAGATCGCGCAGTTACAACAAGTTGACAATAAATTTATGCGTGTAGTAGATTTCTTGTTAGACAACATTGTTGCAAGATTTATCACAGAATTTGTAGTAGATAATGCGAAGTCTTACAAGGCAACACAGCAAGATTTTTTGAAGGGACCTAGAGGTAGGTATGTCATATCGTTGTATACTTCCATTAATGTTTTACTATATAACAAAGGTGTAATGACAATTGCATCAGACAACTAAACTTCCCTGCATGCATGGGGGAAGGGGGGAAGCACTGATAAGAGATGGATAAAGGAAATAAGGAGGAGGCCTTGGATCCAATCATGATGGAGGAAGACTAGATCAAGTAGATCATGGAAACAATTGGAAGAATGCCTAGTGGAGCACCCTATCAATACAATATGAACAATAAAATGAGATCCATAGCCATGAGGGAAGGCTTGGAAAGTGATAAAGAAGAGGTAGTTGATCTCCCCGATGTGGAGTAGTTTGAGGAAATATTGTGTACGACATATGAAAGGAAGACAAGAGGTCCAAGAGTAGAAACTAGAGGTAGAACTCTTATCCATATTAGTGTCAGTGTGGAACCCATAAACCCATGTGCGACTAATACACCAGAGAGAACACCACCATTTAGACAACCGAATTTCAGTGGAAGAAACACAACATGAAGTACATTTACACAGGGAGAAACAACCGGGGGAGCCAATTTAGGAAGCATTGGTCAATGATCTACACCGTGCAGAGGTAGTAGTTCAACATTCAGGATGGCAGGACATGATCCCACCATCAGGTTACCAGAATTCAATGGAGAGGCATCGGAGGACCCTGAGAAGCACTTGTTCATCTATGAGAAGATTTGGGAAGCAAAGAAAATCACAGATGAGGATACAAAACTTGTGCAGTTAGCTATCACTCTAAGATACCATGCACTAGATTGGTACATGAGATTTGCTACAAATAGTCCACCATGAACAACCAAAATGATTGTGGATATAAAGAAGCTGTTGATAAATGAATTCCAGAAGCCTATCTTAGAGGATCAGTACATGAATGTGATGATAGAGATCAGACAGAAACCAAGGAAATCTGTCTTGGAGATTGACCAAAGATTCAAACGATTGAAGGAAAAACTAAAGTATGTCATGATAGATATGCAACATAGGAATATGTTTGTGAATTCACTACTACCACACTTGAAATACCCTTTGAGACAACAAAAGTTTCAGACCCAGGCAGAGGCTCTACAGGAAGCCTTGCAACTAGAAGATAATGAATATCAGAAGACAGATCCAAAAATAGAGGAGTTGAAGGAGGACATGAAGAATATAACATTTCAATTAAACTAGAACAGGGTAAAGGACAAAAGAGAAGTTGTTTGGTGTACCACATGTAGGACAAAATGACATCACAAGAACGAATGCCCAACATTCACGCAATACATGGCATCATGACTATCAAACCCTTTTCCATCAGGAGGAATATGGTGTGAGATATGTAAGACATAGGGGCATGATCCATATCATTGTCCAGTGACGCAGAAATACTAGACAGTGCCTAAGAGTTCATATTGCAACTTTTGCAAGTCAGTAGGCCATGATGACAAAGATTGCAGGACAATGGAGCTGATGAGGGAAAGAACATCAGACACCTATAGGGTGTAGGAAGAAATGATGACAGGGAAAGATGCACCACAGTTTAACCAAGAAACATCCCCATATAACACTCTTCCACAACAATATAACACTATGCATCTGCAGTACAATACTGTGCAACCACAGTATAATCCTGCACAGTAAAATCAAGTGCCTCAGTGCAACGCATCGCGAGGAGATCAAGATGGATACAGAGGTGGAGGACGAGGTAGAGGAGGATTTGGAAGAGGCAGAGGACTATTGATATGCCATAACTTTCAACAACCAGGACACTATGCAAGAGAATGTCCACTCCCACCCGCAACATTATTGTTTTTTCGTGCATTAGATCATGACACAGAAGACTGTTCGACACTATTGGGGAAGATCCAGGAAAAGAGAAATCAAAACAATCAGAATGTTAAATGGATTTTTGCAGAAGCAAGGGATGATGGACAAAATATCAACATAGTTACACATGGAGGAGCTAAGACAAGAGATCACGTAGTAAGACAAGATCCAACACAACACTAATGGGTGAAGAAGAATGCCTAACCACAGAAGCAGTTTGATGCACAGAATGAAAATGAGCTATTCAAGAAAGCCAAACAATAATTCATGAAGCTAGACATTGCATCTACATCAATTGTGTATCATACTCAGAACATACCAACATACAAAATTCCTTCATTGCTGGATCACACTAATGAAGCACAACCCCTGGGACAAGTATTATAAATGATTTTCTGCAATCCTCTGTTAAACTACTAAATGATCCATCATCTGTTAAAGTGTTACAAAATATGTTAGAAATATGTAACACAGATGTAGAGGGAAATCTAGAACATAAAACCGTTAATCATCTGCATACAAGGAGGAGAACAAGCAGAGAATTCAGACTAAATGCCAACATTGGAGATTTCAACATGGGGGATATTTGATTCGAAATGATCTTTTAAACGACAATGGTTGAGTTATTTTGCATGAGTCAAATTACCATTTAGGAACTTAATGAAGAGGAAGAATTAATGAAGAAACATAGCATCCATTAAGCAATATAAAGATCTGGAAATAAGAATGAAGAACAACAAACCATAAAACACCAAAGTGATAACGGAGTTCGACAACCTTGCCTACGTCTCATTGGGTGAGGCTTTCTTATTTATGTTCTAAGCTTTAAATATACATCATGAAAGTTCCAATGGATTACAAAAATGAGTTGGTCGTTTTCTACCAGATCTCAAGAACCCATCAAAATTGACGACATTGAAAACATATGAATGAAGCTGTTAGAAATGGCCGGCAAAGGTGCCCTCCTCAATAGCTTCCTTGCATAAAATTGGATTTGCCTCAATATTTCAACAACATTTATCTACTTTTAAATCTCCCTCCATGAATTCAAGAGCCTATGGTTTATATAGGCCTGAAGTTGGTAACCATCTCCCAACTTCCCCCCAAGATATGACCTCAAAAAGGGCCCAAGATCCTCAAAAAATGGATTAAATTTCCAAAAACTCTTGAAGAAATCCATAAAAATCATACAATATAGTTTTAAAACCCACTTTGGGCATAAATTAAGGGCACAACCGCCAAAATCCATGCTCCTGGGAATATGGGGCGTTGTCATGTGCCCAAGCGCTAAGGCTTGGCGCGCTGGCCCCCTTACCATTCAACTCCTGGTCATGTGGTGCATCCATGGGACCTCGAGCTAGTCTCCACGCGCCCCAAATTTTGTTAAGCTCTGGTTGTTTAGACCCCAGGTTATGCCCTTGGTCGGCAGGCTAGCCTGACCGATCGGGGATAACCCCTCATATCCGTGCCCAAACGATGTGCATCAAGGTTCATATTTACATACACATAACTGAGGGTTGGCCATAACAAATCCGTGCCAAACAAACAACGGAGGCAGTGGTCATATGCTATGGTCCTGTGGTAAGTGTTTTGTGACGGGGCTGGGGCTAAGCCCCAACCCTTACTCCGCCTTCCATAACACACATGTAACTTTAAATATAAGTTGTAAATGTTATGGTATAAGCACTACCCTTGGGCGGGTTGGCTAGCCCAGCCCTTCCAAGTCTTATGCCCAGACCGGAGGTCACGGGGTCGAATCCCGTAGTCTCCAAAAAACTTTTTCCATAACAAAAACAGACCAATAAATGGCTGCCACGTGGCAGCCCATGACAAGGCCACGTGGCACCTTACCACTTGCCAACAAAATGCCATGTGTCAATCACTGATTCATCCATTTGTATGCCTGCATGTCTTCCCAATCAGCAACCAACTGTACCTGCCACATCATCCCCTTGCCATGTGTCGTACAAACCTTCCATGTCAGCGATACAGATGTGCCATGTATCACCCTTGCAGTGGTGCCACATGTCACACCTTGAATCAACCACCTGTACCTATCCATGTCAGTGCCAACACACCCTACCACATCAGTTGTATAGTCATATGGCCTATACAGTCAGCTGCCACATCAACATTATACAGACTATACAGACTGTACAGTCAACATCTTTTTTTGCTTGTTTGACGAAACAAACATATCGCGATATCTTGAGCATACGACTTCCGTTTGATCCCATTCAAGTTGCGTTGGGTTTGTAATGTCGAGGAATATGCACACATTTGTTTTGAAGAGATTTTGATAACTTTTTTTTTAGGCCTTTTTGAGCCCCATCTTGGCTCCGGGATCCATTCTAGATCACACCTCCCCACTAAAGACCTTTTGGTCCTCCAAAAGGTTACAAAATGGACCTTACTGATTACATACTCATAAGGACAAAAACAAAACACTATGTTGTACAAAAATGATGTTATAACAGGTCATCATTTCAACATGCATGATTACATTAATGGAAGCAAAATACAATGAAGATGTGACATCCACTTTCGGAAAAACCAAGTGGATGGTTTCTTTCCTTAATAGTGTTCCTCTTGCTTCACTGGTAATGCCTCTTCCTTTGTGAATACATGTGCAATCCTTTTTTCCTTCTTTGGACGAATCTCTGGATTAAGCTTCCAACATTTGGCCTTTTGATTTCCACCCTTGTTACAGGAAGTGCAGTGAGTTTTTGGCATCCAGACTTGTTTTCCCTTCTCTTTCTTCCATTTTGGAGTTGAGTCTTTATGTCGTGTCTCCTTCTTGCTTGACATAAAATTCCTGTACAAATATTTTCTCTTCCAACACTTGGCCACACAATGCTTAGGTGAATGACAATATGTACAAGGATACATATTCCACAAGTTTCAGATTACATGATTATGTTTTTTATAATCAAAAAGAGAATTGGAAAAATCATTACCATTATACCTGTCTTGCTAAACTTCACTTTTCTTTGGGAATGATTTGCATTCACTATCACCATCAAGGAGTGATACACCAACACCTTTTGTGAAGTGTTCCTACAATGACTTAAGCTAATCATTTGAAGCATCACTTGCTTCCAAGGCTTTGGAACCCATATTGGAGAATGCTCCAATCTCCTCTTTTCCATATCCCAATCCTTAATAACGAGGTATTTCCACAACCTCTATGGGATTAACAATACCTTGGCCCTTATTTCCAAGGCCCTTTCCTTCATAACCCATCTTGGTTAGCAATTTCAAACCTATACCTCTTGTATGTTTTTCAAATGCACCAAAAGAACCATCTTAATGGGAACATTGCGAAATTGATGAATGACTTCCGTTGCATACCTCAAAGATGTTTTCTGAATTCGGTGTAGAAGGATATTCCTTGAATTTTTCTTCTCTTTTGTTGTTCTTTGAATATTTCCCTTGAACCAATCTCATTTGTTCCAAGTAATCTTCATACAACACTTTCACCATCTCTGACATGGAAAAGAGAGTTTTTCGCATATCCTTCTCATCTTGAGAAAGTCCCTCTTTAGATGCCATTGTCTCAACTGAGATGAGATTTTCCCTGGTGTTCTAGGATAAATCCGTAAGTGCGGACACAAACCGATCTCCCCAGATCCACCTGGATCTGGAACAAACAGTGACAGAATACTACTCTTTCCCTAGTTCTAAAGTAT
>JZKD02S0383930.1:203539-235686 GCA_000966675.3 Picea glauca
AACTGACAAGTGTAACTTTCTTCATGAAAATGATCTTAAAGAAGAGCTAGATCTTCTATCACCATGTCATTATCATGTCATCATCTTGATAACCAAAAATGAGGATAACACCTGGTAAACATGCAAACTCAAAATCCAACCATCAACTAGATCTGATACCACTTGATCCGAAAATGATATTTGAAATGATAATGGTTGAGTTATTTTGCATGAGTTAAATTACCATTTAGGAACTTAATGAAGAGGAAGAATTAATGAAGAAACATAACATCCATTAAGAAATATACATATTTGGAAATAAGAATGAAGAACAACAAACCATAAAATACCAAAGTGATAACAGAGTTCGAAAATCTCGCCTATGTCTCCAGGCCTTTGTCTTAGTGGGTGAGGCTTTCTTATTTCTATTCGAAGATTTAAATGTACATCATGAAAGCCACTGGATTGAAAAAATGATACGGTCGTGTTCTACCAGATCTCAAGAACCCATCAAAACTAATGACACTGAAAATGGATGAATGAAGATCCCAGAAATGGCCCACAGAGGTGCGCTCCTCAATAGCTTCCTTGCATAAAATTGGCTTTGCCTCAATATTTAAACATCATTTATCTGCTCTGAACTCTCCCTCCATGGATTCAAGAGCCTCTGTTTTATATAGGCCTGAAGTTGGTAACCATCTCCCAACTTCCCCCCAATATCTGGCCTCAAAAATGGCCCAAGCTCCTCCAAAAATGGATTAAATCTCCAAAAATTGTTGAAGAAATCCATAAAATTCATACAATATAGTTTTAAAACCCACTTTGGGCATAAATTAAGGGAGAAGCCCCCAAACTCCATGATCCTAGGCATATGGGGCACTGCCATGTGCCTAAGCGCCAAGGCTTGGCATGTTGTCCCCCTTACCGTTCATCTCCTGGTCGTGTGGTGCATCCATGGGACCTAGGGCTAGTCTCCACACACCCCAAATTCTGTTAAGCCCCGGTTTTTTAGACCCCAGGTTACTCCCTTGGTCGGTGGGCTAGCTCGACCAATCGGGGCTAACTCCTCATATCCACACCTAAACAATATGCATCAACGGTCATATGTGTTAACATTAATTCTTGTAAGAAGAGGGGGTGTTTTCTCTCCTTTCGAGCCTGTGGCGTGAACTATGAAGAAATGGGGCTTAAAAGCCCAACAAATTCATTTTTTCCAAGGTTGCTTCCATGAGTGCAATGTGCAGTGCATAAAATCTCCATTTTGGGTTTAAAATGTTAGCAGATGGGCGATCCAGTATTCAATGGCGAGGATCGATTGATGGAGCAGATCGTTGGTCGCCAGGTAATTGCAGTCAATGGAGTTGCACCAAGTTTAGCGCAAGAGATAGCGCTTAATATCACTGATATGATCATGGCTATTCGATCCAGTTGAGACACGTGGTGCTTGATCGTCCCTTGGTCACAATTTCGGCTACCGAGACTTCGAAATACAAGGGCCGACTCCTCCACTGCATCTGGAATCACCAGTGCACGAAGTCTCGAAAGCATGCATATTCTACAAAATGATTGTGGCCATCCAATCCAGTCGGGACACGTGGTGCCTGACTAGGCTCGGTCGTTATTTTGACATTTCGGTTACCGGGAGTCTGAAAGACAAGGGGTCAGCTCCTTGCCATCCCCAAAATGCGAAATGCGATAGCCCCGAGAGCCTGGCCCACGGTCATGACCTAAGGTTCGGTGGAAAGGCGGGGCCTAAAGAAGAGGACAGGGGGACTCATGGGATATTTGAAATGAAAAGCACCGATGTGATCGGAACTATCCACCCTGGGGACACATGGTGAAGATCTAAGGTTTCACAGATTCAACAACCGGGAAAATGAAGACAGGATACATCATGTATCCCTCGTGTGCGAAGTCCCGAAAGGATCAGGACCGGTGATCAAGGGAGGATCTCAATCGTCCAACCAAGGGACATGTGGCACATGATTGGTGTGGTTGTGACTTCGGCTACCAGGGTTTCGAAAAACAAGGGTCGACTCCTTCCCTTGCATCTGGAGTCGTTGAATCCTGAAAATGCAAAAAGCACCTTTGGAGACAAGCCCGTCTCGTCATTTCGGCTACTGAGACTTGATAGAACAAAGGATCGCTTCTCCACTGCATCGAGAATTTCCAAAATGCAAAGCACCGAAAGGGCCCAGGCCAGAAGCAGTCCCACATTTAGATATTCATCCAGGCCATCCATCCCAGGGACGCGTGGCGCATGATTGGGCTTGGTCGTGACTTCGGCTACCGAGACTTTGGTAGAACAAAGGATCGCTCCTCCACTGCATCGGGAATCACCAAAACGTGAAATGCGAAATCCCTCTGGCTTGGGCCCATAGTCATAGCGCCTGATCACATTCAGTGAGCCCAGGAGATAGTCAAAGCGCCCATCCTCCCAAGCATCTCCAGGGTCGTCCGAGCAAAGGGGACGCGTGGCACTTTTTGAGCCTTTCATGGATTTGGTGTTGGGGACTTTGAAGAGCAAAGAACCAAGAACTCCCAGTGGGATAATTCCCAAAATAATATGGACCATTGATCAAGAAGCAGCAACCAAAGAAAGGTTGCCATGCTGTCTGAGTGTAGAGTTGACCGGGGCTGTTCCCCATCCCAAGGAAGTAGTTATTGAGGTGGTTGGTGGTGGTTAGACATCGTCTCCACCATAAATGGAAAGCCTAGAAAAGGACTCGATACAGGTCAATTCTTCTGTGGGTGCCAGGATTCCGATTGCGTCTAGTATAATCACACGGCTGTCCAGAAACTGCAGGTGCAGTCTGCTAGTGAACATGCAGATGTAATGTTTTTAATGATAAGCCTTAGTTTTGATGCTGTTATTGGCTTTGGGTATATGTAGGCAATTTTTCCATTTTGTAAGGATTGATGGTAGACCAAAGCTCCCAACTGTAAATCTTTAGCACAACCTATGGTTCTCTGGTTATAGACCGACATTTTGAGACTTCTTGTTTAATGGTAGCCAATCTCTTCCTTTCCTTTTCTCTTTGAAGCTTAAAGCCTGGGCATGGATGATCTAGTCTGGTGTTGTAATAACTGTATGATGCATGTTTGATTATATTAGTTCTGCAACATTTTAAGTTTACTTTGAAGTCTCTCAGGTCTGAGAGGATCTCATATATGAGACTTTTCCCCCTCTGATGGCCTGTTGGAAGATCGGATGTCCAGAGCAGACTCTTTTCCCTTTTTCACTCACCACTATGCAAAAATTACTGGCTTAAGTTAGATCAAGACCTCACCTATATTTGCTACTCCGACCCATTTTTTCTGAGTTAAACGATATTGTTCTGAGTTTACTTCCATTCGATCGCCCTTTATAAACAAATTGTGACATTTAAATTGATGGGCCTCAGGCTTACTCCTGCCGCAATCCAGGAGTGGCTTCTGACGCTAACATTTCTTGTATCGTTGCTGGGGACGAAGTTGAAAATTTTCCCTGGGGTAGAATGACATTGAGCCTCTAATTCTGAAGGTGCATTAGGCATCGAAGCCCTTGAATATTTCTACTATGCACCTGGCGACTCCATTGTGATGAATCCACTATGGCGAACCTGCTATTTTAGTTGTGGATTCCAGAGGTAGAAATACGTGGTCCCATCCACAACTGCCTCTAGCTACGCCTGAAGCTGATCCGTAGGCAATTTTTAGAAGAGGAAAGGCCTTTGAAGGAGAAAATTCCACCGCTGAACCAGGTAATTTGCCATCTCCTTCTGTAGAAACTCCATTTTCTTCTTCTCAGCTTCCCAACAGACCTTTTTCTGAAGTCTCCCGTTTCCTGAATTTCAGAAGTGTTCCTGCTGATTTTTCTTCTCCTGGTCTGGGATTAGAGGGAGAAATCCTTGTCATTTCCATTGTGACGAATCCACTATGGCGAACCTGCTATTTTAGTTGTGGATTCTAGAGGTAGACATACGTGGTCCCATCCACAACTGCCTCTAGCTACGCCTGAAGCTGATCCGTAGGCAATTTTCAGAAGAGGAAAGGCCTCTGAAGGAGAAAGTTCCACCGCTGAACCAGGTAATTTGCCATCTCCTTCTGTAGAAACTCCATTTTCTTCTTCTCAGCTTCCCAACAGAACTTTTTCTGAAGTCTCCCATTTCTTGAATTTCGGAAGTGTTCCTGCCGATTTTTCTTCTCCTGGTCTGGGATTAGAGGGAGAAATCCTTGTCATTTCCCTCTCACCTGGAAGCCCATTTCCAGTATCCCCTGTTCAAGTTACTTCTCCTTCGAGTTCTCCTCCACCTAATATTCCTATGGTAGGAGAAAATCCCCCCATAACTAGAATGGAGGCTATAATAGCTGCTATGTATGCTCCCCTTTTGCTACCTCAGCCTCTCAACGCCCTTCCAGTAGATGGTTACCTCAAGCATCTGCCCAAGTTTACAGGCGAGGGGGACATAGCTTCATAAGAACACCTTGAAGCCTTTTACAGTTTTATAGACGATCATGTTATCATGCATGCAGACTTATGGATGAGGATTTTCGTCCATAGCCTTGAGGGTGAGGCTAGAAAATGGTTTAGGGCCCTACCTCCTGGATCTATTGATGGGATTGAGGCTTTGGATAATGATTTTTTGAGATAGTGGGGAGACAAAAAAGACTTCATGTATTACATGACAGAGTTTGGGTCTTTGAAGAGAAAAGAAGGAGAGTCTGTCTCTGACTTCTCCAAAAGATTTAATAAAATGTACAATAAGATCCCCGCTGAGATAAAGCCCTCAGAAGCCTCTACAAAGATCACTTATGCTAGCACCTTTGATCCCAATTTTTGCCTCCTATTGAGGGAAAGGAGAGCCACCACTCTGGCTCACATGCAGGATGTAGCTGTGGAAGTAGACTCTAGCATATTGGTTGTTGACCGACTAAGGAATAAGGTTGATAGAGACATACCCAGGAAGAAACCTGAAGCCTCCCCATCCCATTCCTCTCCCCTTCCCCTTCAGACAGATTAGGTAACTAAAGTGCTGAAATCGCTTTCGACTAGGATGGAAAGGTGGGAGTTAGAGGGGAAGTCCGTGTACAAAAATCCCCAGAATACTGATAACAAAGGTTTCAGGAGGCCTGGTAACAATGTGCCATAGGATTTTCCAAGGGAACAAAGGGGAAATGATAGATATGATTAGAGGATTCATACCCCTCTCCAAAATAACCTAGACGCTCATGAGGAAGGAGAGGATATGGATAAGCTCGACCCTGAGATTTACTGCATTGAAGACACTTCCCCTTTTCCCCATTTGACTCAATCTGCATATGAAGAATCCCTTATCAACACTCAAATCAATGAGTTGAGTAAAGGGGAAAAGGCTAGCAACACTCCTAACAGATATGATCTCAGGTCAAAGAAGAAAAAAGGGAATTTTTATAGCCATGATCAACCCCTCATAGCGGAAAGGCCTACTAAAACTGCAACAATCACTACTAAAGAAAAGAAAACTCAGAACACTTCACCAGCAGCCAAAGAACCTGTCTTCGAGGTAAGGGAAGCTCCTAATCCTTTTTTCTCCTTTAGTTTTGAGCACAAAATTCAAAATATTAGGATTCCCGTACCGCTCTCAGAACTAGTTAAAAGTGAATATTTCGAAAGATCCCTCTCCAAACTACTACAATCTGAGTCTCCCCAGCCTTCCACAGACTCAATAAATCTTCAAGATGAAAATCCAGTAGTCATACTAGGTCCCATGGTAGAAGACATAGATGATTCATCCCCTCCCTTCTACACATCCCTGAACATACATGATAAGGTGCTACATAACTGCCTCATGGATTCAGGAGCTTCCCACAACCTTATGCCCAAAATAGTCATGGAAGAATTGGGATTGGAAGTGACAAAGGCTTATTATGATTTGTACTCTTTTGATTCAAGGAGGGTGCAATGCCTTGGATTCATCAAAGACTTGGTGGTCTCTTTATTTCAGCTACCAATGAAGAGTGTGGTCATGGACATGTAGTAGCCGATGTTCCTCCCAAGTTCGGCATGCTGTTGTCAAGATCTTGGATTAAAAATCTTGGAGGAACATTATAGATGGATCTCACATATGCTACCATTCCAGTATTTGGAGGGGAACACAAGAGGTTGTACAGAGAAGCTCAGCTGACCTACATTGTTAGTGATGAAGAAAACCCCACCAATCATCCTATCTTTGCACTAGACACTAATTTGGGATCTAGTTTGTTGCAGTTCACTGATACTCCTGAAGCCCCTTTTCAAATAATCAGGTAGCCCATTTTTAATCACGAGATGCCTCCTCCAACCACCTTTGTCTGGGAGATGTTTTTCTATGGGGCTTCTTCTAGCGAAGGCGCTAGTGCTGGAGTGGTTTTGGTGTCACCTTGTTAGGAAACCATATCCCTGTCAAACAAGCTAGAATTTGAAGCCACCAATAATGTGGCGGAATACGAAGCTTTGGTTATGGGTTTAAGGGCTGCAAAAAAATGGGAATAGATGAGATAGAAGTGTTTGGAGATGCTGAGCTGATAATCCAGCAAGTCAGAAATGCTTATCGGGCGAAGCATCCTTGGCTCAGGAGTTACAAAAATGAGGTATGGGACCTGATTGATAATTTCTTCTCAGCTTTCAACATTTCTTTTATTCCAAGAGAGGAAAATACTTTGGCCGATTCCTTAGCTGTCTCGGCTAGTCTGTTCAGGATCCCTCTACCACCTAAAATCAAATATGATGTTGAGATAAGATATAGGCCATCTGTACCGGACAATATCCAACATTGGAAGGTATTCGAGGATGATCTTGAAATCAGAAAATTTCTTGCATTTGTTGATGAATTCTCCACATTACATATTGATCAGGACCTTGATCCCGAAGGTGACCCTCACCCTGGGGTATTTTTAAATAAATTTTTTAATCACCATATTGTTTAGTTGCCTAGCAATCACATTCCGAAGGGACTAGTTCCTTTAGAAAGATTGTTCGATAGGAATGATGTGGCAGTAAAGGGTAGTGTTTCAAATGAAGAGGCCGTTACAGCTGAGTGCAACATCGGCACACAGGAGGAGCCTAAGTTTGTCAAGTTGTCAAGCATCCTGACCAAAGAACAGAGGGCCGAATATACTAAGTTATTAAGAGAATTTTCTTATGTGTTTGCATGGACCTATGAAGACCTCAAGACATATGACACGTCTGTCATTGAACACAAGATCCCATTGAAGGAAGAGGCTAAGCCATTTAGGAAGAAGCTAAGACAGATAAATCCCATGTTGATGCCTGTCATGGAGAGAGAAGTGAAGAAGTTGTTAGATGCCCAAATCATTGTCCCCTTGAGATATTTTGAGTGGGTGGCCAATTTGGTCTCGGTGAGGAAGAAAAGTGGGGAAATCAGGCTATGTGTTGACTTCAGGAACCTAAACAGAAGCTCAAAGAAAGACAACTATCCCTTGCCCAACATGGAACACATATTGCAGAGGGTAACTAGTGCATCTAGGATATCCATGGTTGATGGCTTCTCTGGCTATAATCAGATATCAGTCATGCCCGAGGACAGAGAGAAGACAACCTTCACCACTCCCTGGGGCACATTCATGTATGCCAAGATGCTTTTTGGATTAATGAATGCAGGAGCAACATTTCAGCGAGCCATGGACATGAAATTCATCAAGGAGAAAGATCAGTTTGTGGTGATCTATCTGGATGACATCATAGTCTTCTCTAGGTCTGATAAGGAGCACTGCTATCACTTAAGGAAAGTTTTCTTGAAATGCCGGAGGTTTGGCCTTTCCTTAAATCCTAAGAAATCTTTGTTTGCTATGAAGGAGGGGAAGTTGTTAGGCCATATAGTATCAACAGAGGGAGTGAGAATTGATCCCAGCAGGGTAGAGGCAATTCAGACCCTGTCACTTCCCAGGTCTAGAAAGGAAGTCTAGGCTTTTTTAGGGAAGATTAATTTTCTGAGGAGGTTCGTCTCAAATTTTGCTGAGTTGGTGAAACACATCACAGCCATGCTCAGGAAAAGAAATGAAGTAAAATGGACTGCTGAGCCCATAGAATCTTTTGTCCAAATAAAAAAGGCTTTGACTGAGGCACCTGTGCTAATCAGTCCTAATTATTCCAAGGATTTCCTATTTTTTTCTTTTGCTTCTTTTGATACAGTAGCAATAGTCTTATTGCAGAAAAATGAGGAAGGGCGAGAGAAACCCATTTCCTTCTTCAGCAAGGCATTAAGAGATGCAGAAATAAGGTAAGAAATCATGGAGAAACATGCCTATGCCTTAGTGAAATATCTCAAAGATTTCAGAATCTATGTCTTGCACTCAAAAGTAACTGCATACATTCCTTCAGCTTCTGTGAAAGACATCCTTATACAGCCTGACATAGATGGGAGAAGAGGTAAATGGATTGCCAAAATCCTTGAGTTTGACCTGGAGATAAATCCCACCAAGTTGGTTAAAGGGTAGGGTTTAACCAAGCTGTTGGATGAATCCAATTAAAAGGCCTTGGGGGTTAGCTTCATCAATACTTTCTCAGAAAATTAGCAAGCTGAGGCATTGAACAAAAGCTCTCAGGGCGGCTTATCACTAGTAGAATGCACCTGGTACAGAGACATTTTGTAATTTTTGCAAGAGCTGAAGCCTCTTGATGGAATGGGTAAAAGAAAGGCAAGAGATTTAAAGCTCAAGGCGGTCAGGTATTGCCTCATTGACCAAGTCTTGTATTGGAGAGACCCTCTAGGAGTGTTTATGAGGTGTCTGAACCCACAAGAGGCCCATAGAGTTATGTTTGATTTCCATGGTGGCCTTTGTGGAGGGCACCATTTCTGGAAGACCACAACTCACAAAATTCTCAGGGCTAGGTACTACTTGTCCACCTTGTTCACTGATGTCTGTAGAGAATTTAGAGCTTGTATCAAATGCCAAAGGTTCTTAGGAAAGCAACAATTCAAATCGCTACCACTAAAGCCTATAGTAGCTTCAACACCCTTTCAACAGTGGGGGTTGGACTTCATTGGAGAAATTCATCCTCCTTCAAGTGGCCAACATAGATGTATCTTGACTGCAACAGACTATTTCACCAAGTGGATAGAAGCAGCCCCCACCAGGAGTGTTTCACACAAGGTAATTATTAGCTTCCTGGAGGATATCATAGCCAGATTTGGCTATCCCAGCAGAATTGTCACTGATAATGCTGCTTCTTTCAAGTATGAGCCTCTGGTTAAGTTCTGTGAGCAGTTCAATATTTCACTAATTCACTCCACTCCATATTATCCTCAAGCAAATGGACTGGCAGAATCTTCCAATAAAAGCCTAATCAAGCTCATTAAAATATTGTTGGAAGACAATAAGAAGGCTCGGGATTCAAAGCTCAAATTCTCTCTATGGGCTGATCGAGTGACAACGAAGAAGTCCCTGGGCACCTCACCTTTTCAACTTATTTATGGGACAGAGGTTGTTTTTCCCACTCAACTCGCTTTAATTGTAGAAAAATTCTTTCAATATCATGAAGGAGAGCCAAACCATATGGTCATAAGGATTCATCAAATGGTGGAAGTGCAACAGATCAGGGAACAGGTGATGTACATAGCTCATAGTTGCCAACAGAAGGTCAAGCAGGCCTTTTACAAGAAGGTTAGGAAGAAGGAATTCGAGCTCGGGGATTTGGTGCTTAAGTGGGATGCACCCAGGCAGGATAGGGGAAAACACAACAAGTTTGACGCCCTTTGGATCGGGACCTTCAAAATCTCTGAACTATTCTCAAATAACACGTACAGGTTGCAGGATTTGGAGGGTGAGGAAGCTTTTAACAACCCAGTAAATGGGCATTTCCTGAAGAAATGTTTTGTTTGAGCCTTAGAAGGCTCCTTTGTTTTTTGTAAATACTGTCCTTTTGGTTGTTTGTTTATTTTTGGCTTAATAAATGACTCCATAGCCCAACAACAAGGCACTGAAGCTACAAATGAGTTCTTAGAGCATCACAGGGATGACTCTATCCCCCATGGAACCTAATGTTAACCTTAATTCTTGTAATAAGGGGGGGTGTTTTATCTCCTTTCAATCCCATGGCATGAACTGTGAAGAAATGGGGCTTAAAATCCCAACAAATGAATTTTTTCCAAGGCCGCGGCCATGACCGCAATGTGTAGTACATAAAATCTTCATTTTGGGTTTAAAATGTTAGCAGACAGGCGATCTAGTATTCAATGGAGAGGATCGATTGATGGAGTAGATCGTCGGTCGGTGGGTAATTGCAGTCAACAGAGTTGCACCAAGTTTAGCGCAAGAGATAGCACTTAATATCGCTGAGATGATCAGGGCCGTCCGATCCAGTCGGGACACGTGGCGCCTGATCGTCCCTCGGTCACTATTTCGGCTACCGGGACTTCAAAATACAAGGCCCGACTCCTCCACTGCATCTGGAATCCCCGGTGCACGAAGTTACAAAAGCACGCATATTCTAAGAAATGATTTTGGCCGTCCGATCCATTCAGGACACGTGGCGCTTGACCAGGCTCGGTTGCTATTTTGGCATTTCGGTTATCGGGAGTCTGAAAGACAAGGGGTCAGCTCCTTGCCATCCCCAAAACATGAAATGCGATAGCCCCGAGAGCCCGGCCCATGGTCATGGCCTAAGTTTCAGTGGAAAGGTTGGGCCTAAAGAAGAGGACAGGGGGACTCGCGGTATATTTGAAATGAAAAGCGCCGATGTGATCGGAACCGTCTAGTAGAGCAACGCCTCCAATCTTGAATATGTGTAGAGCTAGTAGTGGCCTTGCATAATTTCAAACCCATTATACTTAGGTGACTTGGAAGTACTGTAGGTAGTTCATTTTACCATTGAGGGAGTTAACACTTCGCAAAATCCCAAAACTATGATAGTTAAATGCTTAGAATCCTGTATAGATAGAAGAGGTAATATTTGAAAAATAGTTTACCCTCTCAAAAAGGAAATATCCTAAAAAATGGGGCTCACCTTTCATCAACTATCAGTTACCCCGACATTCAACCTCACACTCTTTCTTGTATAAGGAAGATCTTTCTTTGGCACAAAAAACTTCTCCTTCTCAGAAATGGCAGGCTTCTTCTTAGAACTGGCATGCCTCTTTTGTGGAGTTATGCTCTCCTTGACTGTTGGTGTCTCTTTTTCAATGGAAAATTTCTTTGGGCCACCTCATCTTGATATTGCTGCAACTCAGCTTTGAGCCTCATGTTATGAGACTGAAAGCCTATGTTCAACCTATAAAGGTTATTGAGCTACCTATGGAGAGGCTGGGCCCTTCTAGCTGCAAAACTTGCCAAGTCAAGGGTGTGACTATAGCCATCCATGAGCTCATTCATCTTTGCTCTTTCAAACGTGGCTTCTGTTTTCAATTGAGCCACCTCCTTCCTTGCTTCCCTAATTTGTCTGATTAATCTTTTGAATTCTTGATTATCAGGTGGAGTAGTGACATGCTTAGTATCCACATGATTCTTCTCAATCTCCTCTTCCACCTGCATAGGAGTTTCCTTGTCTACCTCATCAGGTTTCATGATGGCTTTTATTTTACCCTTCTTCCTCTGCACATGGGTTTCTTCTTTTCTTTCCATAGGCTTTTCAAAGTCTTTCACAGAGGTTTCATCTTTCCTCTCCAAAGGTATTTTAGTACCTTTACCCTTCCCTTTCTG
Organism: Picea glauca; assembly: GCA_000966675.3. Lineage (NCBI taxonomy): Eukaryota > Viridiplantae > Streptophyta > Pinopsida > Pinales > Pinaceae > Picea > Picea glauca. The sequence goes on from JZKD02S0383930.1 coordinate 215,177, forward strand.
TACATGAGCTTCTTGTTTCTCTTCCACAGGTTTTTCAATGCCTTTACCCTTCTTCTTTTGAATAGGGGTTTCTGGTAAAGACTGCTCTTTGAAAACCTCCTTAGGAATTGATGACCTTGTGAAAGTTCTTTTACCCTTGATTTCAACTGCTGGAGGAGAAGAGGGGAAGAGTAGCTTCTTCGCTTTCTTGGATGTAGCTTTGGTAGAAGAAGGAACCTCTTCTAACCCTGGTGGAGAAGGTGGTGAAAAAGCTCTTTGTGGGGAAGGACAAGCTTCCTCCTCAACTCCCGTGACTTGCTTGCTGACCTCTAAAACTTGAACAGGGGCTTTGCCCTTTCTCTTCCTACTGGTTTCTGATTTAGTAGCACTGGAGGGTGATAAAGGACTTGCCTTATGTGATTGAGGAGTTGATACTAGATCCAACTTGAAATGAGAAGTAATAACAAAATTCTCCCATGAAATCTCTTTCTTACTCAATTCCTCAAAGACTAGCATTCTGATCAATCCATAGTGGAAAAGGATAGAATCCACATCCTTAGATTTGGATTGAATCCCGTCTGACATCTTACCTATTCTCCTTAACAGGTAATAGGGAATAGTCATCTCAACCTTACCAGTAAAATGTAACAACAACCTTATATGGTACTGGTACAATGTGTTAAATATCCCTTCACATGCAAAATATCTCTGTATGATCTTCAATATTCTATCAAGCTGTTCAATCAATTGACTCCTTGGCATACTTTTAGACAAATCATTGGCTTTATACTCAGGTTTAAAGAGATCTTTAGCATAGGCTGAACTCAAAGCCATGGCTTTGAACCACTTTTCACCTGTAATGGGGATTCCTGTTGCAGTTGAGATAGAGGATCCAGTCACCTCAAATTCCAAATCCCCAACCTTGGATTTCTTGCCATCAAAATGTAATGCAAACTATCTTTCTACCTTTGAATGGCCTCTCTGCATGTTCTGGCAGAAAGAGAGGCACCCCACTCTTTGAAAGACCTCTCTTGCCATGGGCTCTGTATCAAAAAGATGCATGTCCACAGGTTCTGTCCTAACCACCTTTCCACCTTTGTGTGTATTTTTTAATTGAGGAGTCTCCATGGATTAGAAAGAGAGATTTTAAAGGCTTATGGGATAGTAATAACCAGGAAGGATTTAAATTAGGCTTCAAATGTACAAGCCTGACCTTTTAAAATAGACTGGTGCTAGTAAGCCAAGCTTGACTGTGGGAATTACACTCTTAGACTTGTACAGGTATTTGAGAGTGTAGATAGTGAGGGGGTAGTCCAAAATTGGCTCTTTGCAACTGAGTAAAAATGCTTAACTCCAAGATGAAAGGAAGCAAGGGAGGCAGAGGGGGTTTAAGCAACACATGTGGGTAGAGCAACGCATAAACATATGATAGGATATTTAAGAGCTTGCAATTTCAATGGCTAAGATAGACAACAGTAATCAGACCTAGATACAAACATTGAAGTTTACAGGTTTAAAGAAAAGAGAAGACAAGGCTTTCATGCAAAGACGAGTCCCTTACAACTGTGCAAGCTCGGCAAACCAAAACCTGTGCATAATTTTTTTGTGAAAATTAACATGCAGAGGAGGCAACATGGGATATCTATGGAGTAGACACCTGTTGGAATCTTCAATGAAATATCAGGATGAAATTGTGAAAACTTCGGCCCTCGAGTTTGCCTCATCATCAAATTTGGTCACACCATTTTTGCCTGGTCAGAACTATGAGTTTGACCAGTGCAACATTGCATGAATTTTCAAATCATATACCATTATCAAGGCTAGTAAATGCGAGATATTGGAGGTATCTTTAACCAACTCCTGGCACTGAAAAAAGGAACATGACATCAATCGTGGTAATCATAACTCATGGTGGAAATCATGACAAACGGATAAGGCGCTACAGAACCACCTGATGAGTGTGCAGTGCTCCAGTTTAAAAAAATGATTGAACAGGTAAGCAAGGACAACAAGGCCTTCTCACGAGGTCATGAGTGAGGAGAATGGTATGTCACATCAGTCTAGTCATGGGAGGGGAGGGATCGATCCTTATGACACATCATGAAGGGGTACTTTAGTCATGAACTAAAAAGGTGTTTAAGTCCAAAAAATCAATTTGAGGATCAAACATGAGCTATGACTCAAAAGTTTTATTTATCTAGGGGGACCTAACAAACATACCTTTAAAGGGATGAAACTTAAAAAAATAAAATCTAAGGCTTAAAAAGGATTAAACAAACTAAAAGACCCAAGGCAATTTAGTGTGATAACAGAAGAAAAATTTGGTATTGAGAGTTGTAGACTATCAATTGATTGCAAGATACTTATAAAAGATGGGTGTAGACAACATTTTGAGAAGGTGTGTATTAGAACATGGGAGGCCTAGGATCTTAGCAGAGGCTCATGAGGGAATAGCTTGAGGACATTATGCAGAAAAATCTACTGCGCAAAAAGTATTGCGCGTAGGACTATGGTGGCTGACCATTCACAAAAATGAAAAGGACTTCTGCCAGAGATGTGATGTATGTTAGAGGGTTGGTAAACCTAATAGATGATATGAGATGCCACTAAGACCACAAGTAACATTGCAAGTATTCAAAAAATGGGAAATAGATTTTGTGGGACCAATTAATCCACCAAAAAAGAGGTCGAGAGAAAGGTATATCATTACTGTGAAAAAGTACTTAACGAGATGGGCAGAAGCAACACCAATAAAAGATTGTAGCACAGAGACAACAACACACTTCCTATTTGAGAAAGTGATCACTAAATTTGGATGCCCAAGGATTTTGATGAGTGACCAAGACACTCACTTCATCAATAGTATTATCAAGGCTATGACTGAGGAGTTTGAAGTCTATCATCAAAAGAGTACACCATATCACCCTCAAGCAAATGGAATAGTGGAATCCTTTAATAAGATCCTAGAGAGTGCACTGACAAATATCTGCAATGTTAACAGGGATGAATGGGACTTGAAGATACTAGTAGTACTGTGGGCATACAAGACTACATACAAAATTTTGGCAGGGCAGAAAGCATTCAGGTTGGTGTATGGACAAGAATCAATGGTGCCATTAGAATTTTTGGTACCTAGTCTGCGTGTAGCAACAAACACCAACATGACAGAACGAGACACAATACAAGAAATGCTAAGTCAGATGATGGAGATGGAAGAATATAGGATTCTAGTAGGATTTCACCAAGAAGTACAGAAAGAAAGGGACAAATCTTGGCATGACAGACATATTAAAATGAAGAGTTTCAAGGAGGGAGACCTAGTCTTGGTGTATGACAGTAAATTTCTTCAACATCCAGGAAAATTCATAGTGAATTGGTTGGAACCATATGAAGTGAAGACTATCACAGATGGGGGAGCAGTATAGTTGAAATATTTAGGAGGTACAAAACTCAAAGGAATGATCAATGGGAGTCGATTGAAACTATACATGGACAATCGACCTCCTAGTACTTAGAAAGTTACCGCGTAGTAAAGAGATATGTATATAGTGAAAAAGGGGGGGGGGGAGGTTACCGCACCAGACATCAGAAGACTGTGCACAACAAAAATGGACTTAGCACGATGAAAATAAAATGTCCACACATAACGGCTAAACGACATACCACACACTTGGAAAACTCAACACGTTGAAAAAAGGACCAATAGTCAGGAAAAGGAAGAAATTTGAAAAATGGTGGTTACGACAAAAAGGTGCCAAATCACAGCAATTATGGTCAGAAAAAGAAAAAAATTGAAAAATGACAGTTACGGAAAAAAGTACCAATTGGCAACAATTATGAAATTCAATGCAAAAGTACGCATAAAGCGCCATTACATTAATCGATGTTGGGGAAACTTCTTTGAGAATCTTCATGACTTGCCTATATAAAGGGGAAACACGGGCAACATAAGACTCATTGTGAAATCATGAAGTTGCAGAGAAATAGAGCATGCAGAGAAGAAGTGATTTGATACAGAGAGAACCAGTGCAAACTTAGTTAGAAGAAACGAACCAATACCCACGATATCACTAGTCAACTAGACTCTGATGTAGAAAGGAGAGAGATGGAGGCGGGGTCCTCAAGTCAACAGGAAAAGAGGAAGAAAAAACATCATATGGCACAGTTTCCATGCAGGCATCCTGACACAACAATTGTGCTCCCGCGCATTCCAGAAGGATTGCAAACCACAACAACACTGCTAGGTTGCGTGGAGAAATTGATGTACTCAAACCACGATGTGGCCAATGTTAGAGTCCTATATTTCATAGTATCAAATGGTGATTGGATTTTCTTCCTTAAGTGATTTTATATTGTAAATAATATTACATTCTGCAAATGATTTCCAAAAGAAAAAGAAAAAAAGATAAAAAAAATAATGAAAATGAAAAGAGGGTATAAAAGAAAAGAAAAGAAAATAAAAGAAAAATAAAAAAAGAGAAAAAAGAGAAAGAAAAAATAAAATAAAATAAAAAAAAATAAAATAAAAAAAAATAAAAAAAAATAAAAAAAAAGAGAAAAACAAGAAAACCCCATGAAAAGAAAAATAAGTTTGAATCATACAGTTTAATCATGATCAAACATTTTAAAATTTTTGTTGTTAGGTTAGAGAATAATTTTTACCCAAACTGTTTAATCTTGGCTAAAATAGTTAGGTAGAGGAATACATTAATCTAATTGTTTAAGCTGGATTAATGAGTTAGATGCATATGATAGTAGATAGGTTAGATGATTTTTCCCTTTAGAGAAAATTGAATAGGCTCTGCACATTAAAATGCACCCTAAGTTAATGAAAATAAGTCAGTTTAGCATAGGAAAAATAAATAAGCATGCAAAGATTTCAAAAAAGCAAACGTTTTGCTTTATGGCGCATGTATTTTTATCCAAAGTTGTAAAGTTGACAAGATGTTTTGTCTTGTAGCATATAAGCTTCGCGCAGATATTCCCCCGATGACATCGTCCCTTTCCCGATCGATGACCCTCACTTGCTTTCTCCCCCCCCCGACCTACCTACCTTTATCGACGGAGGGGGGTCTAAAAAGTGGTTTTCCACGCCTTGGTCCCACCTATCATGGTGCCTCCTCATCATTTCACACCCCACTCTCATATTACCATGTACCACCGATCCCCCCCTCTGAAATCTACTTAACTAAATCCCAACACTGCTCACCTATCCCACCGCTATTTTCCCTCTCCCTACACGACACATGTCCCACCTCCTATCTGTTAGCCAATTAATTCTTTCCCCATGACCGTTAGCTGTCCCGTAATGGTCCCACGCCCTAACGAATATCCATATGCATATAAAAACCCTCGTTGCACTATTTTCTGACTAAGAACCCGTGAAAACTGCGCCGAGATAGCTGGCAGACTACCACCTCCATCTCTTACCTTCAATAAGCGAGCTATTTTCCCAATAATTTCATCATTTCCAATTCAGTCTACTGTTAATTTGTCAATTATGGCTCCCAAAGGCAAGTTTTTTGACACCTCTGAAAACCCAATGATTCCCCCTCCAATCAAGCTGGACCACATTCCTCTGGCGGACAAAGACTATAAGGTTGCAGAACCGAAGTGCGAGTTCATTTTTTTTGAATTACACTGCTAGTTGAAGGATATTTTCCTCGACCAGAGTGATGAAATTGGACTCTGGGAATCCAATTTTCCCCTTTACATGTTTCTCCAAACCTATCCTTTCCCTTATTTCATCCTCAAATGTCAAGTCAATTTTATTCCAAGCCATAGAGTCATTGCCTCTCCCACTGGTGAAATTTTGTTTACCATTACCCCTAAAACCATTGACCAAATGCTTCAGATTCCTCAAAATGACTCTACCACCCCTTTCTTTGTTGAAGCCCTAAACGAATTGTATCAGAAATTTAATTTTCCCCAGAGAGCTAAAATTTTTGAGATTTTCCTCCATGAAGATGCTCGATTGCCCAAGAAAAATCCACCATACCCCTCTTCTATTTTCCTAGAGAAAGCTAACCAGATTATCTCCATGCTCTCATGTTTGTTAGGTTATTATTATGATGAATGGGTAGATGAACCTATTTTAGGTTTTATGTCCATTTTATCTACAAAAGAAAAGGTTTCTGTCAAGTTCAATTTCAGTCAATTCTTGGCTCACAACATTCATGAACAATTTCTTAAGTTTCCAACTGAAGGGATGTTCAAATATTCTTCAATTCTAGTTTATATGTTCCTATTATATCAAGCAGACATGTTTCCTTTCGCACTCTAGAAGCTAAATGAACAAGGAAGCCCACAATCAGTCATATTCTAGACTTCATTGGTGAGAAAGAACTCAACAGAGTATAATTTCAAAATTTTCATTGATTAGTTCATCTATCCAGCTACTTGTTTGCTGAGCAGCAACACAAAACCCAGTGTTAGTGAAGATATTCAAAAGTTTTTACATCTAATCGATCAAGCCAAGACAAGTGACTGGTATTTATACCAGAATTATATAGAAATAAGGGTGTATGGATGTGATATGCCACCATATAGGTTTCCTAAATACCTACCAATGAGGATTTTTGCATTGGAGTACATAAGATAGATGATAAATTCAAATGAAATTCATTTTGTAGTATCCAAGAAGAAATCTCAATTCAGAATCAAAACTCAGATTGGACCATTTATTTGCAACAATAGAGCAGTTGGTGAAGAAGCATACATCCTCTTGAGATATATGAAGTTTCCTCTTAGCTTCAATTGGTCATATGATCCATTTGGAATCATTTTTGAGTTGAGGACCAAACAAAAGACCACTCCTTATGTGCATACACAAAGGCTAGAAATTGAAAGATATATGAACCAGGCTAAGAGGGAAGTGAACACTTTGCAAGAAGAAGAAGAGTAGACTGTGTCTATGACCACTTCACAGACCATCAAACCTCAGAGAAAACAAGTTTTCAAGTATATAGGAAGATGGTTAAAACCATTCACACAACAAGTTTTCGTAAAGAGGGAGAAATGAAATCTACAATAATTTTGGAAGGACCACACTCTTCATCACAGTCAGATAGTTTGTTTGCAGGATCTCCATCATCACCAACTTCACAAAGAAATATAGACACAACTCTAATAGCTGAATAAATTCATGGAGAAAAGAATTCAAATATTTTTGACAAGTACAAGGAAATTAAGCAAATGAATGTGTTAGCACATAAAGTTGTCATGGGTCATATGTAGTTATTGCTAAAACCTAGGTATACACCTCTGCCGAGTCTCTCTCTTTTCTGCATACCTTCCCATATGTTTTTCCTCTTCTAGTTGATAAATTCAGGCCGGTCAAGTATGTTGTACACGCAGGGAAGAACTATGAGAAAAATGCGACATTCAGAGAAGTTCCTTTTGGGCTTGAAATACAAGAAAACGGGTGGGTTCAATTTTCAACGGTGGAGATCTAATGTGCGGTTCATATTAATGGCTCTTGTGGATTCAAAGTTTCAAAGTCGTGCAAGGATTAACAACTAGATAGAATCCCCAAAGTACCAAAGTCTCGAAGTAACGAGAGGTCACCACGTCAACCAAGAGAAAGTCACTTCAAGAGATTTCCATCCAAACATCCCGAAGTCCCGAAGTGTCGAAGTCTCGAAGTCCTGAAGTAACGAGATACTGCCACATCAATTGGGAGAAATTCACTTCGGGAGATATTCATTCCTGCATTCAAAGGCTCCTGAATCCCAAAGTTTCGAAGTAACAAGAGGTTGCCACGTCAACTGGAGAAAGTCACTTCGGAAGATTTCCATCCAAACATCCCGAAGTCCCGAAGTGCTGAAGTGTCAAAGTCCTGAAGTAATGAGAGGTTTCCATGTCAACTGGGAGAAAGTCACTTCAGGATATTTCCATCCAAACATCCCGAAGTCCTGAAGAGTTGAAGTCTCGAAGTGACGTCAGGATGACACGTTGCTTCATGCCCTACCACTCCACGAGTGTTTTTCAATTAAACACATGACGCTAATCCATAAGTAGTTGTGACAACACCATGACGTCAGGCCACCACATTAGATTCATGAGATCGTCCTTTGGGAGATATTCTTGCTTAGCATTCAAATCTCCCAAATTCCAAAATTGGCTCCATCTCTAAACATGGTTAAAAGGATTCTGGAGTTGGCAGACGCATAAATTTTAGCGGGGGTGCTAAAATAGTAGGGATACCCAGATCGTGGATTGCGACAAGATTGACGACCACACTTTAGTGTGGGGATGAAACGTGCTCAAAATTTAAAATTATAGAGCGGTCCCACAATCGAAACCATGGTATAACAGAAGAGGTACGCGACAGTTGATGGTGAATTGCGGGGGTCAAAGCGGTGTGGACCCAAACTTCCCTTGAAAACTTATGCAATCACGTGCTGATGTAGGGTCCAATATGAGAGTAGCGCGTGGCAACAAACTAGGAATTAGGCCTCATCTTGATCCCAATGAGAAATCAGTTAATGAAAGAAGGACCGGTGGTTGAGCAATCGACTACCCCCTTAAATGGGAGCATGGAGGGTTTGGCTGAAGAGATAGAAAACTGTCAGCCCAAAGTAGCACATAGGGAAGTTTTTCCTGTAGACCCATACTAACCAGAGTTTCCTTCTGACAGAAGGAACATGACAGACAAGAGAAGACACATGACACTGGAGAAGAGGCACCCAAACAAAAAGTCTGGTCATTCATTTTTGTCTTCTGTTTTGATTATAAATACATTTGATGAATGATATAATAGGGGGGTTCGATCCAAGACGAGAGGAAGTTTTGAGAAATGTTTATGAATGTATATTTTAGTTTTTAAGCCAGAGGGGCATGTAGTTGTAAATTAAATGTTATTGAAGATTCATATGAACTGTTTCATCATATTTGTCTTCTATGTTCTCTGTTCTATTCTTCATCTTGTTTGAATGTATTGCTGATTTTAAGGATTAAAATTTTCCTTTGATTGATAGATTCTTGATCCAACAGAGGATTTGCTGTAAGCTTGACTATTTATCATTGTTTACTGTTCAGACACATCTAATTTATATTCTTCATCTTGTTTGGATGTATTGTTGATTTTGAGGATTAAAATTTTCCTTTGATCGATAGATTCTCGATGCAATAGAGGATCTACTGTAAGCTTGCCTATTTATCATTGTTTACTGTTCAGACACATCTAAATTCTCTTTGCATAGAGGATCTTTTCTAAGCAAACATTCATATTTATTTTAATTCTCTCATTCTTCTCTTCATCATTATATAAATATTTTTTCTGATAGGGAGCTTAAATGCCTTCAATGAGCAGACTATTTATGACTCCATAGCCCAATGTTCCATCACTGATTTGCAGTGATATCTGTTGTCTTTTCCTTTCTTTAAAGTCTTGTTGATCCACCTATCCAAACCATTTTAATCCATTTACATTTTGATGGGTACTGGGCTTATCCTCTAGTAGTCCGAGGGTGACTCTCAGTGCTAACATTAATGGCGTTGTTGTTGGGGACGTAAGTGAAGATATCTTCCCTGGGAGAACAACAACAAAGAGATTTGGTTTTAGATGGTGAACTAAAGATGGACACATTGTTCTGACTGCTCATCTTTCACCATGGCGACTCCATTTTTCAGAAATATACTGGTGACTCCACTGGTTTGAAATGGACAAGGTTTTAGCTTAGAGGTATGTTTTCTATTATTTTTCAAAAATAGTTGGTTTCCCTAATCCCGAGCCTAGTAGAGATGAATGGGAAAGTAGCCTTCCTAAATTTCAAGGAGAAGAGTGGGAGGTACCAGCTGAACATTTGCTGTCTTTTCATGATTTTATTCATAAACTTCATATCGTGCATGAAGATGATCAGATTAAGATTTTCAGGTATTAATTAGAAGGCATTGCTCGTGATTGGTGTCGATCTCTTCCAATTGAAAGCATCATCTCTTTGATAGGTTTTCATGCAAATTTGAATTCGTTTTGTAAAGAGTATTTTTCAGTTGAATATCTTTATGAAAACTGTTGTGATGAGTTTTCTTTGCTTCATAAAGACTCTGCTGGTCACAAAAACCATATTTTTGATGAAGCATTTATTGTGGAAGAAAGCATTTTCCATGAAGATCAAGAGGTGTTGAATGATATTCATTATGATAGAAATAACATAGAAACATCTGACATCATATCACATGTATCCGTTGTCTTAAATATAAATGAAGACCAACATGTATCTTTTGAATATTTTGATGTCTAAGAGCAAGTGTATACATCAGTAGAAGAAAGCTATGAAGCTGAGATAAATGATAAGTTAGTTAAAAAAACTAGGGAAGATTCCTCTCTGTTTTTTCCTAGCTTTTCAAAATTGAAGGCATATTTTGTTTGCTGCTCTTATGATGAAAGTGCAAAGGATATTTCTATTCTTGAAATATATGTCTTTAGCAACCCTTCTTATGATGAGGAAGTTGTTTCAAATACTGACCAAGAACAACCAATTTTTGATGAATATACTAGCGAAGATGATGAAGATAAGAGTTTTTTTATAGCTTCTTTGGAACCTTGTAGCGTGGTTCCTGTATATGATAATTATGAATCTGATCCTTAGGAGATATATGGAGGAGAAAAGGAAGAGATAAATGTGCATCTTATCTCATGTCCAACACTTATAAATGAGTATATATCACCTGGGATTGGCAAGTCTGCATCAATCCTTTATCTGCATGTACACGATGAGAACATCAAACAACATGCGAGCAATGATGAAATAAAGGAGGTAACTTTTTACCAGTTTAGCATGCCTTATTATAAATTTTATGACCCCGTGGGGTTATATATGGAGTTTAACTTTCCAAAATCATTGGAGCCTGCAAAATTAATCATCTTATCATCATTTAGAGGTATTGTCAGTGTTCCAAAACATGTTTTCATCATGTTGTCATACTTCCCTTACCTTTTATAGTTCATTTGCAGTGAGAATAAGAATTATGTTACCAAACAGTTTGGGTGGCTATGGTGGAAGTTTTTCTTCACCTAAGCATTGTAAAGGTTAGTTAGAGTAGGGTCTTGTATATAAATAAGCACGTGTGCAAAATTTTTCAGTTTTCAGTTTGCTTTTAGTATTTGAATAAGTGACTCCATAGCTCTAGGATAAGACACTGAAGCTACCTGTTCTTGGCAACTCACAGGGAGAATGCCATCCCCTGTGGAGCCAAATGTTAGCACATAAAGTTGTCATGGGTCATATGTAGTTATTGCTAAAACCTAGGTCTACACCTTTGTCAAGTCTCTCTCTTTTCTACATACCTTCCTATAAGTTTTTCCTCTTCTGGTTGATAAAGTCAGGGCTGTCAAGTATGTTGTATGCATAGGGAAGAACTATGAGAAAAATGCAACATTCAAAGCAGTCCATTTCGGGCTTGAAATACAAGCAAACGGACAGGTTCAATTTTCAATGGTGGAGATCCCATGTGCGGTTCATATTAACAACTCTCATGCATTCATAGTGTCAAAGTCGTGCAAGGTTAACGACCAGACAGAAGCCCCGAAGTGTTGAAGTGACGAAGTAATGAGAGGCCACCATGTCAACTAGGCAAAAGTCACTTTGGGAGATTTCCATCCAAACGTCCCGAAGTCCCAAAGTGTTGAAGTCCCGAAGTAACGGGAGACTGCCACACCAACCGGGAGAAAGTCACCTCAGGAGATATTCATGCCTGTTGGCCCTTGACCAATTCTTGAGGATCCTTGGTCACGTTTGACCTACTTTTGGGACTTCGATAGGTTGTCGAAGGTGGAGCGCAAGTCGAAGCAGAGATCGCGAGATCTCGACCCCTTTTTAGGGATTTTTGGGTTTTGGGCTTATGTAATGGGTATGAGGATGTTAGCCCATGGGTTTACCCATGGCTAGGCCGTATTTGTAATGTATAAATATAAATCCAAGTGATGTAGAAAGTAGTTAGTTGGATCTATGTGATTGAAGAGAGGCTAGACATTGTGATAAGTGCAACTTGTAAGTTCTTTGTGCATGCTATGTTGAGAACTTGCAAAGCTAAGTGCAAGTGATTGTAAGAGACTGTGAAGAGGCTTTGTGTTGTAACTCAGGGAAGGAGGATCTAGCGAAGTGCACACAGATCTCCCATCCTTTGCGGAGTAAGATATCATGCATCTGTTGATGTAAAAGATTGTCAGAAAAAAATAAAGAAGAGTTGGTGGATGTAGCCCCAGGGTGGGGGTGAACCACGCATATCCTGTGTTGTGGTTGCTTTGTTCTTTATGGTTGTTCTCTTGTTTATGTGGTTAAATGCTTAGTGCACTGATATATGCTTAGAAGAATATAATATGGTAGCTTAGTGATGAATAATGTGAATGAATTCCATATCTAATCTATGTTGGTATGCTTAGTGCTTGAATCTATTGGATCTGTGTGAATACTGCGCTGATATATTATTAGGGTTTAGCTGCATTGTAAACTAATATTGAATATTAATGAACTATAACTGCTAAGTTCTCTGTTAAGGTGTTACAATCACAAATCTGTATCCCAGCTAAGGTTATAGACATCTGAGTCCTGCAACCACCCCTGTCTCTACCTCGGGTGAGACTTCATCTGCTTCGAAGGTGTTGCTAAAAGGGATGATATTTAGGTTTTGTTGGTGTGCTATTGTAAGCGTTGAACCTCAGGTCTTCCCCTGTGCCAACAAATGGTTCTGTTGTTGGGACCTGAAACTGTGATTGCTGAGAACTACAAAAAAGAGAAAGCTTCGTGTGTATATCTGTTTCCCTAGTGTGCAGTATTTTACTTAACCTGTGAAGCTCCGTGCCAAGAACAAAAGTCAGATCTGAAGAAAAGAGGTAAGATCTGAAATATTTTTGCTTTGATAAAAGTAAATTAAGAATTTTTGGTTAAAGAGGTAAGATCTTAAATCTTTGTGCTCTGATAAAGGTAAGAACAATGAAAAGTTTTGATTGAAAAGGTAAGATAAGTGGAATTTTTATTTCAAAAGTATGGATCTAGGAATGTTTGATAAATTTTTTCCTATCTTGAAAAGTAGGGCATGACTAGATGAAAGAAGGTTTGATATGAGTAGATCTGACAAAAATAGTGAAATATATGTTATTCCTATGCATAGAAAGAATGTTTGGACTAACAAATGGATGTAGGATCCTAGAAATAAATTTTTGCAGGATAGCTACTATGATCCTAGTGCGCAGTATAGGAAAGGTTGGGGATCCTTTCAAAGAAAAAGAATATTAACCCTTTGTTACAGTTGCAGAAGACCGGGACATCTTGCTAAGGAATGCCCTGGTAGAAAACCTAGTTGTGTTTGTTGTAAAGCTATGGATCATGAAGTTTTAGATTGCCCTAGAATGATTGCTAAGCTTGACATAATGAATATGAGATAAGAAAACCCTGAGGAAGGTCACGAAACTGAGACCATGGAAGAACCCCAGAAAGAATCATATAATGTCTTTCTATAATGAAAGAAACCCCGAATGATCAAAAGAATGTCAACTTGTCAGAGATCATCAAAGAAAAAAAATGCATAGAAACAAGAATAGGAGACTTCGACATTGACTGTGTTCTGGATGATGAAACATAGGTAAATAACATGACATAAAGAACTTGGGAAACTTTAGGAAAACCTGTTATGATTTCTGCATTGGGAGGAATAGGATTATTTAGAGGAAAGCTAACAACCCTATGTGGAAGACTCACCCAGATATCTATGAGTGCTCATGGAACTTCGATAGAGGAAGATTTTGAGATTGTTAAATTTATTGAGAACAACGCCCCATTTTCTATATTACTAGGAAAACCTTGGATTGAAAAGGATCAGGCTAGAAGAAAATAAGAGGAAGTCTTAGAGCAGAAGAAGCAAGAATTAAAAGATTTCATGACTAGGAGGATAACACACTTGATTGAAGAACAAGAGAACATATCGAAGCTACTTAGAACCTGAAACTTGGATGTCGAAGTTGAAAGAACACAAGAAGATTCACAAAAGATTGAAGCACCTACCCTAGATAGAGAAGACATATTACTCTCCGACCCTATGAAAGAATCTCAACAACGTGAAGTTACTATGCCAAAAGGAGATAAGAATCAGAATGGAAAGAGGAATACCGAGATGAAGATCACTGGGAAGAAGGCTAGAAAGCTCAGTAAGAAGAGAGCAAAGATATAAAAGTTATAGAAGGTTCCAGAGTGGACTTCACCGAGGGAAGGTTTGCAAGATTGGAACTTCACCGAGATATCAGAAAAGCGCAACATGGCACTTCACCATGGCGAAACGATATAGCCGTTGAAAGCATTATAACCATTAGACCGAGGACCTGAATGGTTAGAACAACAGTGATGGCCCAAAGACTCGCCATCAGACCGTTGGGATTGCACTGCAACGGATAGAACTGCATTGATAAAGACCTTTCATCTGTTGGAGAGATTCGTTACATTGTGTCTACTTAGTCCGTCGACTATTGCACTGGGAACACTTTTGCAAATTGTATCCAAGCCAACTCATTACTACCACGCTGTGTTTATTGAGATTGACACCTGTTCCATTCCATTGCACACTCATTCATCCACCCAAGTTATCCGATCTAAGCATGCATGTCAAACGATCTCAACGTCGTAGAGAAATTCGTCGAATAAGTTCTCATCGATCTCATGGCCGAGAAAGTAATGTCCACAAGTATTCAAGTGTCATTGACGAGAGGAGTGCAAGCCTCTCTGTTGACTGCTTGTGGATCTAGAACATCCCAATCAGCAGCAGAGAAGAGAACCAGGCACAGAGATGACCTAGAAAACACAAATTTAATCCCGACCATCTTACCTGACTACATCCTGCCTTTGGCCGGTGTGGTGAGTCGTGACAGTGTCCCGAGGGACTTTGATTACACCATGGTTATTGCGTACCTCCCGAATGGGATACGTGCAGTTAGAATGCAACAGGGTAAGATCACGACGTTGAAGTTCAACAACTTCAACCTAGGAGACCGCAATAACCATAGTATGCTCGCTCCTTACAAATACTTGACTAGGATGAAGGGGAAGAACTAAAAAATAATCCCCCAGCCATGGACTATGAACCTCGCTTAGTCCAACCTCTTGAATGTAATGAATATTCCACACTTTGGAAGGAAACGGGAGGTTAACGCGTGTGTTAAGCTCTCGCTCTCATGTTACCATGGAAGCTACCTATGGATAGACCGACACATCATAGTCAATCCAACACTGATCCATAGGATCACCAGATTGAGCATGAAGGGACCTAACCTACAAGACTTCTACCCAGGAAAGGATACAGATCATGCATTGGCACAGAAGATCAAAGACACATATGGTGATGTAGAAAAGGGAATGCGAGGCTACAAGGTAGATTCCATCCAGAATGGCGCAGTGTGCATGGCCTGCCAGCTGATCGTAGGAAAGCTCGTAAGAAAGAACAAACATACATAGGTCACAGGATTCATTGTTGACCTCGCCAGGAAATGTGTAGAAGGAATCCAAACGAATTGGGTGAAGTACTTGGTCAACTAGCTGGAATTAGACTACTGCGAAGCTCAGGATCAGGGCTATGAGTTCCACTTTAGTTGGCTCCTGATCCTCATTGCATTTACCACTTGGGAGATGTCAGAAGGTATGAAATTCCTGGACATTGAGCTATTCGAGCTACTCATTGCGAAGTTCACCACGCTCTGATACTCGAGTGATATGGAAAAACAGTGGAAGTCGAACATGGTATTTCATACATATTATCTCCAACTGAAGAGGGCTATCGAATATGTCCCTCACATTATGCTAAACACCTTGCATTGGTTTCGACCCCTCATGAATTTCCACGCAAATCGACACTTCATTTATATCACTGCGTGCGTAGATGAGCATAAAGAAGAGCTTCATTCATACTACAAGCTCACAGAGGAGGAACTCAAAGAGATAACCAAGGAATGGTCTGCAAAGCTCCTCATCTCTACTGACCCCACAGAAATGTTAGACCCTGAACTAATCGACAGCCCTGAGACCACTCATGAAGCAAAGGATACTCTTGGACCCAGTAGAAGGAAGAAGACCGAAGAGGTCCAAAACTTGAGCAGCGCATCAGAAGAAGCTACTTCAGTATCATCGGGACAAGGAGGTGATGACGAAGTAGAAGAGATGAATCGCAAAGAAGACTAATAGAAGCAAGGAGAAGTAACAACTCCTAGGGATCTTGTCGATGAGGCTGATCCCTTGAAGAAAATGAAGATTTCACCCATGAAACCCACTTCCCCAAAAAAATCCAGAGCCACCTTGACTAAGATGCAAACTTGCTCACTGTAGATGACTTAGACTTCATCATCGTAGCTGTAGCAGATGCCTCACATGACATCTTACAGAAACATGAAGCCAAGTAGGAGGAGATGTACAATATAATTGAGGTTGAACTCAGAGGGGTGCAACGAGCCCTTCAATCCAACTGCACAGTATCCATTGCACCCCCGCTATTAGAAGAACCAGAGTTGGGATATGAGCCTGCCCAACTCCATAGACTAGCTGATGTGACTGAAGCTCACCTTTGTCGAGCAAAAGCTAAGAAATACTAGGCCAAAACAACCTTGAAACAAGCCCAAGAAGAAATGGTGGAACAATGTTGGGTTGCACAAAAGGATAAGGATGACCTTCAAGCGAAGTTTGAAGAAGAGAGGGCGTAGGTTAAGCAAGAAAAAGTGCAGTTTCTCACAAAATAACTTAGAGTCAAAGAAGCAGTCGATGGATCACTTTGCTCTGTGATGGGCTTAGAGTCAACGACAGAAGACTGAGTGGAGCATCAAGTAGCATAGTCGACAAAATCTATCCAGCAGATTCAATAGAGAATAATAGACTTAGAGCTTCGAACAATGCCCAACACTCTGCAGGATGTGCAAGATCAAAGAGAAGCAACTGCTCGAAGCGCAGTTGAAAGAATAAAGGCCCTCACCATGGAATGTAAACAACTAAGTGATCATAGTTCCCAGACTTATGAGTGACTCACTAAGGATCCTAAACTGAAGGCATTGGAGTCACAACTCCAGGAGGCAAAGTAGCAAGTAGAAACAATATAGGCATAGTTGAAGCCCTTGTCAACAGTTGAGAGGATGAAGCGATCCCAAGAACAATGCACTGCTCAACAATAGGTCCACACCATTCATAGAAAAGTCATGGAAGTGACTCAGAGGCTCCAACCAACACATGATGAGGCTTGCTAACTATTCACAGAGAATGAAGGCCGAGGCTTAGAACTGGAGCAAGTCGTCACTGCAACTGAACAATGCTTAGAGGTACCTGTCAACGAAGCAGTTATCGAAGAGTTTGCAGAGAAGGAGGCCATGGTGCAACAATAGGTCGAAGCATCTCGAGCCAAGCTCAAGGCTTTTGAAGCAGAGCTACCTAGACTAGAGTGACTCGGGACGAGTCACAGGTGAGTGTTGGGGGCCTGTGCAAGGTTAATGAGGACGAGTGTTGGGGTGAGTCACAGGTGTGTCGGGATGAGTCAAACTCGTGCAAGTTTAATGACCAGACATAATCCCCAAAGTGATAAAGTGTCGAAGTAACGAGAGGTCGCCATGTCAACTAGGCAAAAGTCACTTCGGGATATTTCCATCCAAACATCCCGAAGTCCCAAAGTGTCGAAGTGTCGAAATCCCGAAGTAACAAGAGACTGCCACGCCAATCGGGAGAAAGTCACCTCGGGAGATATTCATGCATGTTGGACCTTGAACAAGTCTTGAGGATCCTTGGTCACGTTTGACCTACTTTTGGGACTTCGACAGGCTGTCGAAGGTGGAGCACAAGTCAAAGTGGAGATCATGGGATCTCGACCCCTTTTTAGGGATTTTTGGGTTTTGGGCTTATGTAATGGGTATGCAGATGTCAACCCATGGGTTTACCCATGGTTAGGTCCTATTTGTAATGTATAAATAAAAATCCAGGTGATGTAGAAAGTAGTTAGTTGGATCTATGTGATCGAAGAGAGGCTAGACACTATGCTAAGTGAAAATTGTAAGTGCTTTGTGCATGCTATGTTGAGAACTTGCAGAGATAAGTGCAAGTGATTGTAAGATATTGTGAAGAGGCTTTATGTTGTAACTTAGGAAAGGAGGATATAGCAGAGTGCGCGTAGATATCTTGTCCTCTATGAAGTAAGATATCATGGCTCTGTGCATGTAGAAGATTGACAGAAAGAAATAAAGAAGAAGAGTTGGTGGACGTAGCCCTAGGGTGGGGGTGAACCACGTATATCCCATGTTGTGGTTGATTTGTGCTTTATGTTTTTTCTCTTGTTTATGTGGTTAAATGCTTAGTGCACTAATATATGCTTAGAAGAATCTAATATGGTATCTTAGTGCTTAATAATGTGAATGAATGCCAGATTTGATCTATGTTGGTATGCTTAGTGCTTGAATCTATTGGATCTGTGTGAATACTGCGTTGATCTATTATTAGGGTTTAGTTGCGCTGTAAAATAAGGCTGGATATTAATGAACTATAACTGTTAAGTTCTCTATTAAGGTGTTACAATCACAGATCTGTGTCCCAGCTAAGGTTGTAGACATCTGAGTCCTGCAACCACCCCTGCCTCTACCTCGGGTGAGACTTCATCTGCTTCGCATGTGTTCCCGAAAGGGCCGGTAGTTAGATTTTTGTTGGTGTGCTGTTGTAAGTGTCGAACCCTGGGTCTGCCCTTGTGCCAACAATGCCCGCGTTCAAAGGCTCTTGAAGCTTGAAGTCCCAAAGTAATGAGAGGCTTCCATGTCAACTGGGAGAAAGTCACTTTGGGATATTTCCATCCAAACATATAGAAGTCCTGAAGTGCCGAAGTCCCAAAGTCTGGAAGTAACGAGAGGCTACCATGTCAACCGGGAGAAAGTCACTTCGGGATATTTCCATCCAAACATCCCGAAGTCCCGAAGAGTTGAAGTCCCAAAGTGACGTCAGGCTGAGACGTCGCTTCAGACCCTACCACTCCACGAGTGTTTTTCAATTCAACACATGGTGCTCATCCATCAATAGCTATGACAACACCATGACATCAGGCCACCACGTCAGATTCAGGAGATCATTCTTCAGGAGATATTCTTGCTCAGCATTCAAGGCTCCCAAACACCAAAATTGGCTCCATCTCTAAACATGGTTAAAACGATTATGGAGTTGGAAGACATATAAATTTTAGCGGGGGTGATAAAATAATAGGGTTACCCAGATCATGGATTGGGACAATATTGATGACCACACTCCATTCTAGAGCAGTCCCACAATCAAAACCATGGTATAACAAAAGTGGTACGGGGCAGTTGATGGTGGATTACGGGGGTTGAAGCGGTGTGGACCCAAACCTCCATTTAAAACTTCCGTAATCATGTGCTGATGTAGGGTCCAATTCGAGAGAAACACGTGGCAACAAACTAGGAATTAGGCCTCATCCTGATCCCAAGGATAAATCAGTTAATGAAAGAAGGACCGGTGGTTGAAAAATCGACTACCCCCTTAAATGGGAGCATGGAGGGTTTGGCCAAGGAGACAAAAAACTGTCAGTCTAAAGTACCACATAGGACAGTTTTTCCTTCAGGCCCATACTGACTAGAGCTTCTTTCCGACAGAAGGAACAAGACAGACAAGAGAAGACACATGACACTGGGGAAGAGGCGCCCAAGCAGCAAGACTAGTCATTCATTTTTGTCGTTTGTTTTGATTATAAATACATCTGATGAATGATATAATAGGGGTGTTCGGCCCAAGATGGGAGGAGGTTTTGAGAAATGTTTGTGACTTTATATTTCAGTTGGTAATCCAGAGGGGCATGTAGTTGTAAATTGTATGTTATTGAAGATTCATATGATTTGTTTGATCAGATTTGTCTTCTATGTTCTCTGTTCTATTCTTCATCTTGTTTGTGTTGATTAAGGTTGGTTGTCATTGATGTCAACCCTTGAAGAGAGCCCCGTAGCACAAAGTTTTGGGTAATGGAACCAATATTGTTTGATGTAAATATGATTCATTATTTTTTTTTCATGGTTGATAAGAAGTAAATATGGATGAACTCCAAAGTGGTCCCCTTATGGTGAAAGCCCTCACGGGAAGACACTTTGTGGAGTAAGAGAACCCATGCTTAATTGTGGAATAATGAGAAGAAGAAAAGTGAACTTGTTAGGGAAAATATCCTATATGGATAGTTCTTTTCATGTCATTTCCGGTGGCATGTGGAACGTCACATAATTCCTCACGGTTAGAGAGTTATGGCCATGAGAAGTTGGAGACCACAGGTTTGGGTAATGGACCCAAGTTTGTTTGATGGGTAATGGTATGATTTATGATATATTTTTAGATAATAATATTATATATGTATAGTACATGTCATGCCATTTCTAGTGGTATGTATAACGTCACATAACTCCTCACGGTTTGAGAGTTACGGCCTTACGAAGTTGGAGGACCCTCATATGTCATCTAGAAGCTCCAAAAGGTCAAAGTAGTCAAAGTGGTTTAAGAGATTTTAAAAGGTAAATAATAAAGTGAAGTGATGAGTGT
>JZKD02S0383930.1:263970-275276 GCA_000966675.3 Picea glauca
CATGAGTCTCATCTATGTTATTTGATTTATGTTTTATCTCGAACCCCCTAGTAGATCAGTAGCATGCATGCATAGTTTTGTCTTGATTGCAGGAAGCTTTGTGGAAGGAGCAGCAACAAAAAGGAGACAACAACCCAACGAAGGATCTACTTCAACTGTCGGTAAAAGGTTAGTTCATTCTTCCGGTGTTTGCCTGAGAAAAGGGGTTGAGATTTTGGGTAGAAGGTTAAAAGTTAAATCTTGAGGGTCATGATTTGTGTATAAGTTTAGAGCCCTAGCTTATTAGTCCGTAGGGTAGAATACCCCACAACAAGGGGTTATTCTGTAGGTACCCTGGGTCAGATAAGGGTCAGACAACACACAATATTTATGGAGGATTACCTCTCCGGGGGGATCTGACTGACTGGTTGTTAAGCCCACGAGGACCCTTATAACTGATTCAGTTACCTCCGATCTTTAGCAGCGAGTCTCAGGCCCCTCTTGGGTGAGACATACCTTCTTTAGGGAGGGAGGCCACTCAATCAATTTACCCTATTTGCATGCATATTGGCCATTTGAATTTTGGTGTGCTCTTTGTTTTCCCTTGACCAAGTTTTGAGGAACACTTGGTCATAGTTGACCATTTTTGGGACTTTGACAGCCTGTCAAAGATGGAGCGCGAAGCGAAGTGGAGATCGTGGAAACTAGACCCCCTTTTTGGGTTTTTGGGGATAATGTAACGAGAAAGGGATGTCGACCCGTGGGTTCACCCACGCTTAGGCCCACTTTTGTAATATATAAATAAGTAGCTAGGTGATGTAAGAAAGGGGATAGATGAGTGCTAGATCAACATCTATATGATTGATTTGCAGAGTTGAGTGCAACTGTTGTAAGTGTTGAGTGCACAGATTGTAAGGGGGCTCTGTGCTAGATCTACTCGAGGAAGGAGGATTTGGCGAGGTGCGCGCTGATCTCTTGTCCTGCGCGGAGTAGGATTTTGATAGTTCTGTGCTGTAACCTGACTAACTAAAGATAATAAAGAAGAATAATTGGTCGACGTAGCCCCAGGGTGGGGGTGAACCACGTAAATCTGTGTGTAATGCTCTGTGCTTTGATTCATTGTGTTTATCTTTTCTTATGCTATGTGTTTATGATATATTCATGTATGCTTTGTGATTCTTAGATATATGACTGTTAGATCTGACATGTATGCAAGTTCTTAGTGCTGATATGCAGGATCTAATGTGTTTTCTATTTCTAAGTGTTGAAATACTATAGACCTAAGTGAGTATTGTGATGCTTTGTGTTGTCTGCGAAGTAGAGTAAGGGTCAGATATTAATAGTTTATTAATGCTAAGTACGTTGTAAGTAGTATAATCACAGATATGTGTCCCAACTAGGGTTCCATACATCTGAGTCCTGCAACCACCCCTGCCTCTACCTCGGGTGAGACTTCATCTGCTTCGCAGGAGTTGCCGAAAGGGACGATAGTTAGGGTTTTGTTGGTGCGCTCTTGAGCATTGAACCCTGGGTCTGCCCCTATGCCAACAAATGGTTCTGTTGTCATACCTGAAACTATGATTGTTGGGAACTAGAGGAGAAGAAGCTTTGTGAAAAATAAGCTCTGTGTGTAGACCTGTGCCCTAGTGCGTGACATTCTACTTAACCTTGGAAGCTCTATGGCGAGGTGCACACATATATCCTGTCCTGCACGGAGTAGTATTTTGATAGTTCTGTGTTGTAACCTAATTGACTAAATCTAATAAAGAAGAAGAGTTGGTGGACATAGCCCCAGGGTGGGGGTGAACCACGTAAATCTGTGTGTAACACTCTGTGATTTGATTCATTGTGTTTATCTTTGCTTATGCTATGTGTTTCTGAGATATTCATGTATGATTTATGCTTCTTATATATATGACTGTTAGATCTAACATGTATGCGAGTGCTTAGTGCTGATCTGCAGGATCTGATGTGTTTTCTATTGCTAAGTGCTAAAATAGTGTAGACCTAAGTGAGTATTGTGATGCTCTGTGCTTTCTGCGAAGTAGAGTAAGGGTCGGATATTAATGGTTGATTGATGCTAAGTACGTTGTAAGTATTATAATCACAGATCTATGTCCCAGCTAGGGTTGCAAACATCTGAGTCCTGCAACCACCCCTGCCTCTACCTCAGGTGAGACTTCAGCTGCTTCGCAGGTGTTGCCGAAAGGGCCAATAGTTAGGGTTTTGTTGGTGCTCTCTTGAGTGTTGAACCCTGGGTCTACCCCTGTGCCAAAAAATGGTTCCGTTTTTGGGACCTGAACTATGATTTATGGGAACTAGAGAAGAAGAAGCTTTGTGCAAAATAATCTCTGTGTGTAGACCTATGCCCTAGTGCGCAACATTCTACTTAACCTTGTAAGCTCTCTGCGAGAAAAGAGATCAGATCTACGAGAAAAGAGATCAGACCCGCGAGAAAAGAGATAGGATCTGCGAGAAAAGAGGTAAGATCTGCGAGAAAAGAGATAAGATCTATGATAAAAGAGATCAGATCTACGAGAAAAGAGATCGGATCTATGAGAAAAGAGGTTAGATCTACAAGAAAGAGGTAAGATCTGTAAGTTCCGCGCTCTGATAAAGGTAAGAATAGTTAAAAGTTTTATATATGAAAGCTTTGTGCTCTTTAGAAGCAAAATAAGTGAATTTTTTTGTTTCTAGAGTATGGATCTAGGTATGTTTGATAGATTCTGTCCTAGCTTGAAAACTAGGGCACTAATAGATGAAAGAAAGTTTGACATGAATATATCTGATAAGAATAATGATATATATGTTATACCTATGTATAGAAAGAATGTTTGGACTAACAAATGGATGCAGGATCCTAGAAAATGTTTTTTGCAGGCTAACTACCATAATCCTAGTGTGCAGTATAGAAGAGGTTGGGGATCATTTACAAGAAAGAGAGGATCGACCCTCTGTTACAATTGCAGAAGACTGGGACATCTAGCTAAAGAATGTCCTGGTGGAAGATCTAGTTGTCTCTGTTGCAAATATTTGGACCATGAAGTATTGGATTTCCCTAGAATGATTGCTAAGCTTGAAAAAATGAATTTGCATGAAGAAAAACCTAAGGCATCCCCAGAGATAGAAAAGCCTCAGAAAGAATCATAGAAAGTGTTAATCTAGATGAAAGAAACCCTGACTGAACACCGACATGTCAGATTAGCAGAGATATTTAGAGAAAAAGAATGCACCGAAGTAAGGATAGGGGACTTCGACATTGATTGTGTTATAGATGAGGAAACACAGATGAATATCATGACAGAGAGAATGTAGGAAGCTATAGGAAAGCCTTCCATGATCCCTTCATTAGGAGGAATAGGTTTCTTTAGAGGAAAATTGGTAAACCTATGTGGAAGGCTCACTCAGATATCTACGCATGCTCATGGAATTTCGACTGAAGAATATTTTTAGATTATTAAATTTATTGAGGACAATGCCCTGTTTACTATGTTACTTGGCAGACCTTGGATTGACAGAGATCAAGTTTGACAGGAAGAAGAAGTAAAAGTTTTGGAGAAGAAGAAACAAGAATTAAAATATTTTATAACCAAGAAGATTGCACAATTGATTGAGGAATAGAAGAATCCCTTTGACACTAGAGACCCCGATGTCGAAGCTGGAATAATGTCAGAAATATCATGGATGACTGAAGCACCTGTCCCAGAGAAAGAATAATTATTACCCCAGAGATAATTTCAACATCGCGCAGTGACTATGATAAAAGAAGACAAAAATCATACTGGAAAAAGACAGATTGAGTTGAGGATTACAGGGAAGAAGGCTAGAAAGTTAAGAAAACAGAGGGAAAAAATGAAAAGTTACAAGAGACCCCAGATGGAACATCGTAGAAAGAAAACTTGCAGAATAGGAGCTTCGTCGAGATATCAGGACCACGACCTATGGCACTTCGTCGATGCGAAGCAATATAACTGTTGGACCAATATACCCATTTGAATTTCGCTTCGAATGGATAGAAAAGCATTAAAGGATCATCACAAGACCGTTGGACCTCGTCATAATAGATATATCAATGATAATGGAATATTCATACCCATTGCAAGCATAACACTAATGGATTTCTTATTTATCTCGTCGCGCTAGGCCCGAAGAACACTTTTGCCAATTGAGAATTCAAAGCCCCAGAACCAGTGATTGTATACAATGATCATTGCAATCTGATTGTTAATCTTCGTGCAGTCTATATGATCATCGTGGCCCCAATTATTCTTCCCAAGTGCGTATGTCCGACGTGCTCACTGTAGTTGAAAAATCCGTCACAGAGGTCCTTCTTGATTTAATGACTGAGAGAGTCATGTCGGAAAGAGGAATGTCCACTGAAGTCCAAGCATCATCAACGAGAGGAGTGCAAGCCTCCCCATCGACTGCTCGAGCAGGAACATCCCGAGCTGACATGGAAAGGAGAACTAAGCATAAAGATGACATAGACAACGCGAATTTAGTGCCATCCATCGTACCAGCTTACAGACCCCCCCTGAGTAGTACGATTAACAGGGATAGTGTCCCTAGAGACTTTGAATACACCCTAGTCACTGCATATCTACTGAAAGGAGTATGCATCTACTGTGCAAATCAAGACAAGGTTACAACGTTGAAGTTTTGCGACTTCAACCTGGGGGACCGTAAGGTTTACAACATGCTCACCCTGTCTAAGTACTTGAAAAGAACTAAGAATAAGAATTCGAATATAATCCCTTAGTAATGGATGATGAACCTCATGCTGTCTACTTTGCTCAACCTTATGAAAATACCACAATTCGGCAGACACCAGGAGGTGAATGCTTGTGTAAAATTGTTGCTAGCAAGTTACCACGGAGGATACCTATGGTTAAACTAACGCATAACTGTTGATTCGGTGATGATCAATAGGATTACTGGGCTTAGAATGTAGGGCCCTGATCCCCAGGATTACTACCCTGGAAAGACCACTGACCACGCTCTTTCATAGAAGATTAAAGAAGCTTATGGCAATGTCGAGAAGGGTGCACGAGGCTATAAGGTAGCCTCTATCAAAAGTGGTGCAGTGCGCATCGCATGTCAACTGATCGCAGGGAATATGGTACATAAGAATCGACCTACACAAGTATCAGGCTTTGTAGTTGACCTCGCAGGAAAATGTGCAGAGGGACTACAAATGAACTGGGTGAAGTACCTGGTAAACCAACTAGAGATTGACTATAGAGAAGCCCAGGATCAAGGGCATGAATTCCATTTTATCTGGCTTCTAATATTGATCGCTTTTGTTGCATGGGAGCTACCGGAAGGCACAACCTTCCCGGACATCGACCCCTTTAAGCCATTAGCCGTGAAGTTCAGTACATTATGGTACTCAACCGACATGAACAAGCAATGGCAATCAAATGTAGTTTTCCACACATATTATAACTAATTGAAAACAACCATAGGGGGTGAAACTCGCATAACCCTGAACACTTTACAAAGGTTTTGACCTCTGATAAAGTTCAACGTGGACGACCACTTTATATACCTAACCCCACACGCTGATGAGCACCAGGAACAACTTAAGTCCTATTATAATTTGACATAAGAAGACCTAGAAGAGATCACCAAGGAATGGTCGACGAACCTCCTTCTTATAGTAGATCCAGCGGAAATTTCAGACATCAACATCCTAGAAGCTACACAGGACACACTTGGGCCCAGTAAGAAAAAGAAGTCAAAGAAGCCTGAAGAGGTTCATGATGTAGATAGCATATCTGTAAGGATGACTTCTGTCACACCAGATCAAGGAGGTAATTCCGAAGACCTAGAGGAAGTCGAACAGAGACCGGAAGATGAAGTCAAAGATACAAAGAAGAGAAAAGGGTCACCTTCGAAGTCTCTCTCCTGGAAGAAATCGATAGAAACCGTAACTAAGATGAAGACCATGCTCACTCCGAATGACTTCAGTTTCCTCCTGGAAACTATGAATGAAGCCATAAAAGAGATAACAACAAAACAGGAAGCGAAGCAGGAACAACTATATAACAGAATTGAAATTGGACTCCAAGAAGTGCAGGAGGCACTCCAGTCTAGCCGCGCAATCTCTACTACGCCTCTGCCAGAAGGAACAACCGAAGTGGGAGAAGAATCAACTCAACTCTACAAGTTTGCTGATACAGTCAAAGTACACCTTCGACACACACAAGAAGAAAAAACATAGGCTATTCACACCTTAAATAAAGCACAAGAGGAAATCATAGAACATCGCTGAGCCACACAACAAGAGAAAGATGCGCTCCAAGAAAAATTTGAAGAAGATAGAGAAAAGATCCAAAAGGAGAAAGAGAAACTACTCATGAAGTAGATTGGGATCGAAGAAGCATTCACCAGAGCATTTCGCTCCGTGACCGGCTTAGAACAGAAGTTAAAAGAACCCATAGAATGCCAAGTAATGAATCTTGCTGAAATTATTCAACAAATCCAACAAAGAACCATGGACTTAGAGCTTTAGACCATCCCACAGACTCCACAAGAAGTGAGCGACCAACGCGAATTGAATGCTCAGAACACAGTCGAGAGGATTAAAAAACTTGCTGCAGAATGCAAACATTTAAGTAGAAGAAGTGAGCAGATATATTAACAACTATCTGAAGACCCAGAGTTGAAGAGATTAGAGTCCCAAATCCAATAAGCAAAGCATCATGTAGATGCAATACAGGTGCAACTCAAGCCTTGTCACCCATCGAGAGGATGAAGAGATCCCAGGAACAATGCACCACCCAACCACTCGTTCTTACCACGCAGAATAGAGTGATGGAAGTCACCCAGAAACTCTAGCTGAGCCAGGAGGCGACCTATCTACTGTTTGAAGAAATTGAAGGCCAAGGAAAAGTACTATAACAAGTAGTTGTTACAGTCAAGCAACAACTGGAAGGACCTATCAGCGAAGTGGTTATTCAAGAATTTGCTAAGAAAGAAGTAGTAGCACAGAAACAAGTCAAAGCATCTCGAGCCAAGCTTGAGACCTTTGAGGCAAAGTTACCCAGACCTGAGTGACTCGGAATGAGTCACATGTGAGTGTTGGGGGCCCATTGACCCTTGACCAAGTTTTGAGGAACACTTGGTCATAGTTGACCATTTTTGGGACTTTGACAACCTGTCAAAGATGGAGCGTGAGGTGAAGCGGAGATCGTGGAAACTAGATCCCCTTTTTGGGTTTTGGGGGATAATGTAATGGGAAAGGGATGTTGGCCCGTGGGTTCACCCATGATTAGGCCCACTTTTGTAATATATAAATAAGTAGCTAGGCGATGTAAGAAATGGGATAGTTGAGTGCTAGATCAACATCAATGTGATTGATTTGCAGAGCTGAGTGCAAGTGTTGTAAGTGCTGAGTGCACAGATTGTAAGGGGGCTCTGTGCTATATCTATTCGAGGAAGGAGTATCTGGTGAGGTGTGCGCAGATCTCCTGTCATGCGCAGAGTAGGATTTTGATAGTTCTATGCTATAACCTAATTGACTAAAGCTAATAAAGAAGAAGAGTTGGTGGACGTAGCCCTAGGGTGGAGGTGAACCACGTAAATCTGTGTGTAATACTCTGTTCTTTGATTCATTGTGTTTATCTTTTCTTATGCTATGTGTTTCTAATATATTCATGTATGCTTTGTGATTCTTAGATATATGACTGTTAGATCTGACATGTATGCGAGTGCTTATCTGTAGGATTTGATGTGTTTTCTATTGCTAAGTGCTGAAATACTGTAGACCTAAGTGAGTATTGTGATTCTCTGTGCTGTCTGCGAAGTAGAGTAAGGGTCGGATATTAATGGTTGATTGATGCTAAGTACATTGTAAGTAGTATAATCACATATCTATGTCCCAGCTAGGGTTGCAGACATCCGAGTCCTGCAACCATCCTTGCCTCTACCTCGGGTGAGACTTCATCTGCTTCACAGGTGTTGCCGAAAGGGTTGGTAGTTAGGGTTTTGTTGGTGTACTCTTGAGCGTTGAACTTTGGGTCTGCCCCTGTGCCAACACTCTTTGATTACTAGTTGTCTTTAGGATATATTTTTTATCTTTAGAGTCTTAATTCATCGTGGAGTCGAACCAGCCTCCTCGCCGATCCCATCGCTTGTTACAATTACCACCGGATTCCATGTCCTTGCCTTATAAATGTCGTAGAGTTATTATACATGGTACACACATGCCCACCATTCAGACTTGTGATTCTATAAGGCTGAGTACTGAACCTGGTCTTCAGAATTCTGGGAGCCCTTCGACTCCCATACCCACTATAGTTAATGGAATCCCTTCGACTCTTGCAAGCTCTATGGTCATAGTTCCAGAGGTACCTATCATTACTATGGCTCTACCTATAGTTAATTCTCAAGCTACCGCCTCGAACCCCTTTGGGTCTCTTGGCCACTCACCAGGATACACCGTTCATTCCATCCCTATGGCTTCTAGTCCCTTTTCTTATGGTATGCCCAACTTCACTTCGCAGTTTTCGAACTCCATCCTAGCTATTGGCCTTAATGCTAGCATTGGGCTTGGGGGAAGTACACCTCCCTACACTCCTTTTTCATTTGATGGATCTAAAATCCCTCAAATGACTCCTGATATGGGAGGTATTCGTGCTTTTAACCTTGGGTCCAATCCTCCTACTTCTGGGTGGAATAGTCAACTTGGTGGACAAGCTTCGGCTCAAGTTCCATCCTACAATCCTACCTCCTCGGCGTAGATTCCGACCAATACTTTTGGCATGATGAATCCACCCTTATCCTCTGGATTCCAACCCAGAGGAGGTCAGTTTCACACTTTGGGCAACCCCCAACCTTGATCTAATCCAGCTGGGGGCAATTTCTATAACCCTCAACAGAACATTCTAGCTGGAATGATGCCCAACCAATCTTATATGAATCAGCCCAGAGGAGGGCATTATAATGCCGGATAGGGCCATAGTGTTTACCATAACCCTGGATGGCCTGCAAATCCACAAGCGCAATCTTTCCCGGAAGGTTGGGGCCAGATGTCGCAACCCCATCGCCCTTTTCTGGCCACGCTTAATCTGCCAGATTTGGATAAGTTAATGAATGTACCTGCGAGTCATGATCCTACATGGCCCCCTGTCCCAACCAAACTTGCTTTGGACATCCTGAAGTTCAATGGTAAGAATGGAGAGGATCCTGGTGATCACTTCACTACCTTTCACCTTTGGTGCTCATCAAACTCTCTTAATGACGATTCTATTTGTTTGAGATTATTTCAACGCACCCTCATCGTGGTTGCTGTGAAATGGTATATTGAACTACCCATGGGGGCATATGGGACTCTTAGTCAGTTGGTGATGGTTTTTCTTAACCACTTCCATTTTCCCATTCGTTATGATGCTGGCTTAGAATTGTTGTCTACTTTATGCCAGGACACCGCCACTCATATCTCAGATCATATCCAGGAGTGGCATAGATGGAAGAAGTTGATTAAGACCCCTATACCCCTGACCATTCTTTTATAATGGTTTCTTAAGTATTTTCACCCTCCTATCTCGAAGGACGTTGGTACTTCTGGGGTTACCACTAAAGAAGAATCAATCTTTAGGGCCCAACAATTAGATTTGATATATGCTTAGTCTGGGATGCTATACCACCTTATTCCTGACACACTGCGGTCTACTTATGACCCTAGGAAAAATCCTGGACCTCATGCCGATGGAATTGTAGGTTCCACCAATGTAAAGGCCACATACTCAGTGAAAAACCAGTTGAAAGAGTTGTCTTTAAACCAGTTTGCAAGAGGACCAACCTCATCTTTGTCTTCCAATCCCACTCAGTTGGTAGATGTGCACTCCGTGCAATCATCGACCAACCCAAATGGTAACCAACAACCAGGAGGGAATAAGAAGAAAGGACGTAACAACCGTAAGGGTGGGAAAAATGGTAATAAACCTAAGGACAATAATAATAATGAGAAGATGGGTAGTAATGCTGGAGAGGGAAAAAGAAAAAGATGTAAGGTGAAGTTTTCCCATAAGATTTGCACAGACGATCACCTTATACATTTATGCCCCAAACTGGCAGAAGCTCTAAGGATATTAGCTCAATGGCCTATCGTACTGACGAATCCAAACCCACATAATCAACACTTAGCCTCGAGTTCCTCAAACACCAGAAATGTAGCTAGTGGAGGTCAAAACCAACAGTCGGAAGATGGTGTCCATTTATGTATCAATATGGTTGATGCAAAAATTGATGTAGCCACTCGATCTCGAGACTATAGTTCTAAACAAACGATTCCTGTTCTAGAATCTCCTCCTCCTCCTCTAGAGATGACTTTACAGATTGAGAAACTGGATCCACCACCTCATATTCTGAAAGGATTACTCAAGCACTCTACCCATAATCCAAATGCTAGAGCCGCCCAAAACTACTCTATTGTTGAGGACCTGGGTCAAACCCCTTGTGCGATGTCATCTTTGGAGGTACTCCAGATGTGTCCTTCATAGAAGAATGCCTTACTCTCTGCTTTAGGAGCTCTAGAACCCAGTGGCTCAAAGGTTATCAAGTTTGACGTCACATATGTTAAGCCTCACTTGCCTTACCATGTGGCTTTCCAAATCCATGTGGAGTATTCCAAGTATACCATCAAATGTGTGGTTGTTGATGAAGGTGATGCTACGTGTGTGATGTCCCTGGCCTATTGGAAAGATCTCGGTTCTTCGACTCTTTCCAAGTCATCGAACATGTTGAATGCTTTCGACAGTCATTCCTTCTTCCATCACGGTATTCTCCCTCCCTTTCCGGTCTATTTAGGTGGGAAGATGATAGAAGTGGAAGTAGAGATAGTTGATGCACCTCTTGATTATAACTTGTTACTAGGCCCAGGTCACAATTGGACTTATTGTTGATTAAGGTTGGTTGTCATTGGTGTCAACCCTTGAAGAAAGCCTCGTAGCAAAAAGGTTGGGTAATGGACCCAAGATTTTTTGATGTAAAGATGAATCGTTATTTTCTTGTCATGGTTGATAATAAATAGAAATGGATGAACTCCAAAGTGGTCCCCTTATGGTGAAAGCCCTCACGGGAAGACGCTTTGCGGATTGAATTATTCTAGAAGTATGGTTAGAGAACCCATGCTTATTTGTGGAATAATGAGATGAACGCTAGTGAAATTTTCAGTGAAAATATCCTAGATGGATAGTGCTTGTCATTTCATTTCTAGTGGTATGTGGAATGTCACATAACTCCTCATGGTTAGAGAGTTATGGCCATGAGAAGTTGGAGAACCCAGGTTTGGGTAATGGACCCAAGTTTGTTTGATGGATAAC
>JZKD02S0383942.1:0-12105 GCA_000966675.3 Picea glauca
ATAACAGATGCTTCCCGAACGCTTCGCTTCCGAGGATTTTTGGAAAATGACGCTTTCGACGCTCCCGCTTCTGGCAACACTGAGTAAAATAGTTTGCACTGGGATCCTATTTCCGATGACCTTCTTTCAACAAGAAACATGGAAGAATGGATGTACACATGAAGATGGAGGCAACTCCAATTTGTAAGAAATACTTCTAATCCTTTGCAAAACCTTATTGGGGCCATAGTATTTGGGTGCTAATTTATTTTCATTCTTTTGTTGCTTGAGTGAAATTTGTTTGTATGGTTGTAGCCTTAGAAATACCCAATCCCCCACTTCAAATTTCATTTCACTGCGATGTTGATCTGCTTGTTGTTTCATCCTATTTTGTGCCATAACCAAGTTGTCCTTCAATGGTTTAAGGACCTCTTGTTGGTTCCCTCTGTGGTCCTCCATTGCTTGAACCTTTGTATTCCCTTTCAAGGGTGATGTGATGAATGGAGGATGATACCCATAAAGTGCCAAAAATGGGGACATTTTTAATAAAGTATGGAAGGATGTGTTGTACCACCATTCCACCAAGGGAAACCACTTGACCCATTGTGTTTGTTTATCGGATGCAAAGCAACGAAGATATCCTTCTAGACATTTATTCATAATCTTATTTTCCCATTGGATTGAGGGTGTTAATATGAGCTATGAGCCAACTGAGTACCCAAACAAGAAAATAATTCAGTCCAAAATTTTCTAGTGAAAATTGGATCTTTGTCACTTACAATAATTTTGGGGACTCCATGCAGCTTTTGAACTGTTTCCATGAATTTTGTGGCTGCTGTACATGCTTTAAAATGATGATAAAGAGAGAAAAAATGGGCATACTTTGTTAGTCGATCCACTACTACCATGATGACAGTGTTCCCTACGGATTTGGGTAAACCAGTAATAAAATCCATTGAAACTTCTTCCCAACGTTGGCTTGGTATAGCTAATGGTTGTAGGATACCTAGAGTATTGATTGTCTCTCCCTTATTCTGTTGCCATACCAAAAATTCAAACACAAACTTTTGAACATCATTTTTAAGAATTTCCCATAAAAAAATCCTTCTTGATCCTGTGGTATGTTTTCAAGAATCCTAAATGTCCCCCTATAGGAGAAGTGTGCAATTCCAGAAGGACCTTCTGTTTGAGTTGGGAATTCTTACATAAATATAGGCAATCATGATACCATAGCAAATCATTCTTCCATACAAAATTATCTACAGAACTAGGGTCCTCATGTAGTTGTTAAATGATCTTGCATACCTTTTGATATTGCTTCCATTCTATCCTTGCTTCTTCCACCCAATCAGATTGCATAATAGAAATAGTACATAGTGAACCTTCTGTTTCTTCTTCTTTTTTGGAAAGGGCATCTGCCACAACATTATGTTTTATTTTTTTGTAGATAATTTCAAAGTCATAACCAAACATCTTTGTAACCCATTTTTGTCGCTCTTTTGAAGATAATCATTGCTCCAAGAAGTACTTCAAACTATCATGATTTGTTTTTACTTTGAAGTATCTTCCTATTAGGTAAGGGCTACATTTATGCACTGCATGTAGTATGGCCAACATTTGTTTTTCATAAATGGGTTTGACTAAGTTTTTTCCTTTAAGTGGATGATTTCAAAGGCAAGGGGCCTTCCTTCTTGCATTAGAACTACACCAATTCCATGGCATGAGGAATCACACTCCACAATAAATGTTTTTGTAAGGTCAGGTGTGGCCAAGACGAGAATTGTACACATAGCCTCCTTAAGTTTTTCAAAATCTTTGGTTTCTTCTTTGGTCCAATAAATTCTTCCTTCTTTAATAATGTTGCTAGAGGTGCTGCTATTTGACCATAGTTCTTGAAAAACTTACGGTAATAGCCGATCAATCCTAAGAATCCTCTAAGTTTCTTCAAGGTTTTGGAATTGGCCATTACCTCATATCTTTAATTTTGTTAGGGTCCACTTTTATACCTTCATGAGATACAATATGACCCAAATATTCCACTTCTTGAACCCCAAAGGCACACTTGGAAGGATTTGCATAAAGTTGTTTCTCTTCCAATAGTTGTAATACTCTATGAACATGTTGTAGCTTTGAAATGTTGAAGGTGCATTAGTAAGTCCAAATTGCATGACCAAAAACTGATAATGACCTTCATGTGCTCTAAAAGTTGTTTTAGGAAGTTGTTATTAAGGGGGAATGTAATGTAATTCCATCTTCATCTTCAAATTACAACCATCATGTAATGTTTATCTAGTGGCCACATTTACCAATGTATATCCTATCATCATGAGACATTTGTACACACAATGAGGAATCAACCACATTTATCGTTGTATATCCTATCATCATGAGCGATTTGTACACACAATGAGACATCATTAGAATGGTGAGATCTCATATTGGCATGTAACACAACTCCAACTATGATTTGATCCCTCTAGTCATAATTAAGGGGGAATGCTAGTCTATGTGTTAATGATTGCCTAATGGTATTAGATTACATGGCTATGACATTTTGTAATGTTATTCTTTAATAACTCTCTATATTGTAAAAAGGGTTTATCCCACATACATTATGGGAATTGTTCTACTTTCACTCTCTCATATATAATAGAGGTGAAGGAGGCCCTTTATAAGTGAGAGAGTGTGTGAGACAGTAAGTGGTTTATTGTATTGATCTTTAGCTTAGACCCTATGGGTCCTTAGGCCAGATCATCCATATGGAGATGGCCTCTCTTGTAAGATTGGAGTTTTCTTGAGGAATACAAAGATCAGATTCTGTGGATGTTTCCCCGCATTGGGGTTTTACCACATAAATCTTGTCTCTTTTGCCTCTCTTGTCTCTTGTCTCTTTGATTTACTGAATTTATTGATGCTTGGTATAGGAGTTTAGACCGGTAGATTCCATTATATGTTTATGCATATTTCTTGGATCTAACAAGTATAGTCATTATTTTGAGTTGTTAAGCACTAGAGTTTGTGATCTTTTTTCCCTTTTTTCATTGCTTATTCTTTCTTGAGAGAGTGGGGTTGAGAGCTAGCATAAAGTACCCGTGCTAGTGGAGTTTTCTTTGCTAGATTGTGATTATACATGTCCCATCTAGTAGATATGGATTGTATCTTGGAGTTGTAATATCCCAGATCCAGCTAGTCTAGGAAAAACTACTAATCTACCATGTCTACTGTCTGATCTGATACATTGGGGGTTTCTAGATGCGTTTAAGATGTGGGTTTTAACATGCTTGGTGTTTTTTCATGTGTGTGTAGATAAATAAGTTGTTTACAACATATGAATAAGCCTACATATAGAGAAGGAAACAAAAGACTATAAATCATATATTATTAGTTTTATATTGGTGACAATGTCATATGCGGCTGGAAATAGAGAATCACTTAGTTAGATCAGATCTAAGTGGATCTTAGCCGGAATACAATAAATAAATAAACTAAAAATATGATACTCGGATGATAGAAGACTGTTGTTGGATAGGGTATGAGTTGGATGATCTATTGTGCGCTACGACAACTCACATGACAATTGTTGTGGGACTGAATTGTGTGCCCTGGTGGCTACACACCTTAGATCTGTCTGGGAATTGTCTCAAACAATGTGCCTTTCCCTCTCACACGGTCCTAGTGACTGACAACATGACAATCGGCCCTCTATTGATGTGTCTGGACCCCAGAAGGATCCCCCTGGGAAAATGCGCCCCAACTGTTGTTGGAAACTACGCCCTAGTGATTCCTCTGCTAGAATCGGCTGATAAAGGTCTCAAACTGAGCGCCCTAGGCTCCTTTGAAATGGGTCGGAAGGATTTCCCTGGATTTGATCTAATGATCTATCGGGAATCCCAAATGTGTCCTCCCCAACTTTTGCACCCTCAATGGCTGAGTAATGCGCCCAAGATGATTTCTTCGTCAGAATCTGATGGGAAACCAGGAAATCAAAGCATCCTACCCTCCTCTCAACTGGGTTGGAGGGGAATCACTAGATTCTCCCTGACTGGGACAAGTCAAATCAATTTGATGCTTAGTAGTTGCGCCCTCTACCTAGACAAGTGTGCCCTCGCTGCTGCAAACTGGATAACTGCTGCTGAAGTACGATGGAAGATCTGGATGATCTTCCCAGTGACTAGGGTGTGTCTCTCAACACCGAAATCATCCTCTTGGTGTCTTCTTCCTGGAATCCACAAAGATCTCTCCTGAGATGTGCCTCTCTCCTCAACTGTCAAGTCAAATTCTTCATAATGTTGAATTAGGTCACTTTACCTTCTCTTATCGCTCATTGAAACCCTAATTTTCTTTTGACCTATTTTTATCTCCCTCACTTAGGCACTTATTTTGTTTTTAGCTTAGATTGGCTTAAAAGTGCTTTTAGTCACTTTTATCTCAATGTCACTTTCGAATTATAACACCCTTTGCTGAATTGACCTCTAGTAACCCTGTTTACCCATGTACGGCCGTGGCTATATTCTAACGGGGTTGTTTAGACTACTAATCCCTCCTCTCTGGAGCTCTTATTCGGAAAGGGACATTACAGTCCTCCCTTCCCGATATTGCTTGTCCTCAAGCAATACCAATCCAAGGTGTTGTAACACATGCTCACTCTCCCAAGTAGCATCCTCTACTGGAATCCCTCTCCATCTGATCAGACACTCTCTGATGAGCCCACTCCTCAGTTTCCGCTCTCGGAACTCCAATACCTCCTCCAGAACCAACTCCAATTGTCCATCCTCGTCCAATGGGGAAATCTCCTCTAATGTGTTGATGAATTGGCCCACGACCTTCTTGAGGCAAGAAACGTGGAACGCATTATTAATTCGGCTCCGTTATGGAAGCTCTAGCTCATAGGCAACCTCGCCTACCCTGCGCATGATCCTATAAGGTCCATAGAATCTAGGCTTGAGCTTCTCGGCCCCACTCTTCTTCAGAGATGATTGTCTGTAGGGTTGGAGTCTTAGGAATACCAAGTCCCCAACCTCAAAGTTGTGCTCTATCCTGTGCCTGTCTGCACTCATCTTCTGCCTATTATGTGCTTTTTGCAGGTTCTCTTTTGGTAAATTGAGAATCTCTTGACTCTCAGTGATCTAGTCATTGGCTTTGGGAGCTCTGCTCTCCCAAAAAACCAAGTCTATCAAAGTGGGAGCATCATAACCATACAATTCTTGGAAGGGTGTCATGCCAATGGACACGTGGAAGGTGGTGTTGTATAAATACTCTCCTAGATGTAGCCACTTGACCCATGTTCTTTGTTGTCTGCTCACATAGTTTCTCAAATACCCCTCAACCCACTTGTTGACTATCTCGGCTTGCCCATCTGTTCGAGGGTGATAGTTAGTGTTGGGTGTCAAATCTGCCCTCACCAATCTGAACAACTTGCTCCAGAATGTACCAATAAACTGATTGTCCCTATCACTGACAATGTTCCTCGAAAACCCATGGAGTCTAAATATATCCCTGAAGAATAACTCGACCACCTTAATTGCACTGTAGTCTGTCGGTATGGCGTAGAAGTGTGCAAACTTGGTCAATCTGTTGACCACCACATAGATGCAGTCCTTACCTTGAGCCTTGGGTAGGCCTGTAATGAAGTCCATCGATATGCTCTCCCATTTCTACTCTGGAATGGGAAGCGACTGAAGTAGTCTTGCTGGAAGTGTATGCTCTGACTTGTTTTGTTGACAAGTCACACACTCACTGATGTACCTCATAACATCTTGCTCGAGGCCCTTCCATGAGAACCTCTCTCTGATCTTCCTGTAGGTTTTGAAAAACCCTTGATGCTATGTGAGTGGCGAATCATGAAATGTTGCTAAGACCTTCTTCTTGATCCCTGATCTAAGTAGACTATGTCCTTGTAGAATATGACGTCGTTAATGACCTTGTACCTGTCATCATGAACCTGCCCATCCAAAACCTCACAAGAAAACTTGTTCTTGGAATATTCCACCAACAAATGAGATTTCCAATTTGTTGAAACCTCCATCAAAGAACATGTCGAAGGTCTCCTAGACAGTGCATCGACCACAACGTTCTTCTTCCCCTTGACATACTCTATGTCAAAATCGAAGGCCTGCACCTTCATCACCTTTTTATGTTGGTGCTCACTGAGATCCTTCTGCTCAAGGAAATACTTTAAGTTGTTATGATTTGTTTTGACTATGAACTTGCTACCCACCAAATATTGTCTGAACTTGGTCAAGGAATGCATGATCCCCAACATTTCCTTGTCATAAATAGAGTACAGCCTGTTAGGCTGACCGAGCTTCCTGCTCTCAAACATAATGGGGTGTCCTCCCTACATCAAAACTTCCCCGATGCCCTCGCTGGATGCATCACGCTCTAATTCAAATGACAAAGTAAAGTATGGTAATGCTAACACTGGGCATGTACCCATGACTTCCTTCATGTGATCGAAGGATTTTTGCAACTCATCGGTCTAGATGAAGGCCCCCTGTCTGGTGAGATCTGTAAGTGGTGCTCCCGGCTGAGAAAAACCCCTGACAAACTGCCTGTAATAGTTGCATAGCCCAAAGAAGCTCCTCAACTCTGTCACATTCCTGGGCATTGGCCAATCTAGAATGACCCTAATCTTCTCTTGGTGCACCTGTACCCCTTGCGCATTGATAATGTGGCCCAAGTAAAGTTGCTTTGTCACGCTGAATTCACACTTCGACTCTTTGGAGTATAGTGACTGTGCTTCCATGATGTTGAGTACCTCATCCAAGTGCCTCATATGTTCCTGCCATGTCTTGTTGTAAACCAAGATGTCGTTGAAGAATACCAATACTGATTTCCTCAACTGATCCCTGAATATGTGGTTCATGCAAGATTGAAATGTAGCGAGTGCATTGGTTAGTCCAAATGGCATAACCAGGAACTCAAAATGACCGTAGCGGCAATGAAATGTCGTCTTCTCTATGCCCTTCTCTCAGATGCTAATATGATGATATCCAAAGTGTAGATCAATCTTCGAGAATAAAAATGCCCCATGCAGTTCATCTATCAACTCATCGATGCGAGCGATAGGATACCGGTTCTTGATGGTTTTCTTTTTCAAGGCCCGGTAGTCGATACACATCCTCATGGTACCATCCTTCTTTAGAACTAAGACAACTGAAGAATTGAATGGACTCCTTCTAGGTCTAATGTGTCCCATTGCTAGCAATTCCTTAATTGCTTTCTCTATCTCATCCTTGAATGTCCGGGGATGACAATAGGGTGTTGTGATAATGGGTTTACCCACCTCCTCCAACTCAATGGTGTGCTCAAACCCCCGGTCAGGTGGTCTCCCTGGTGGAATCGAACCAAAATCATGTTGATGTCGTCCAAACAAGGTCCTTATCTTTGTTTGATACTGTTGTCGACCATCTGAATCCCTCTATGTAGTGATCAATCACTCTGCAATATATGCTACCTCCCTATGCCTGAAGATCCTCTCCATCCTCTTGGACGAAATTGTCCTGGGTGCCCCTGTCGACATGCCCCTCAGTACAATCCTCTTCCCGTCATTGTCTCTGAACCCCATCTCCAGGGTTTGGTAGTTGGTGGTGATCTTGCCCAAGGTGATCAACCACTGGACTCCCAACACCACATCTGTGTCAAATAGGTAAACTACATACAATGTGTCTCTCACGGTGTAGTTACCTAGATTTATCTCCAAGTCTGAGACTCTGTCTAGACACTCCACTATGTGGCTATCTGCTACTGCGACATCAAACCCCTCAAAATCCTTTGTCTAAAGTGCTCACCTCGATATCGATGAAGCATCAATGAAGTTGTGGGTGGCCCCACCATCTATCAGGGAGATTTCTCATTGTCCTTGAATAGTCCCTCTGATCTGGAGGGTGTCATACCTGAGAATACCAGAAAGGGTTGCTATGAATTCTCCCTTTGCTGGTGTCCTTCTGTTAACCTTCTCAAGAGGCTATGGAACTACCGGTGGTTGGGTCCCTGTCGATGTCAGTGGTCTCCAGGAAAGTTGTTCCTCCGCATGTGATGGCTCCTCCTATGAGCTAGTGGATCCACTATCCTTCTCCTCCTCCTCACTATCCACATTGTTTGATGCCACCTCAATATAATGGATCTCTCCCTTTCCCATGCACCTGTGGCTTGGGACCCAAGGGTCCTTGCAGGT
Source organism: Picea glauca (assembly GCA_000966675.3). Lineage (NCBI taxonomy): Eukaryota > Viridiplantae > Streptophyta > Pinopsida > Pinales > Pinaceae > Picea > Picea glauca. The sequence goes on from JZKD02S0383942.1 coordinate 8,156, forward strand.
GAAGCATAGCTTATTCCTCATAAGCTCTCGCCTCATCTCATCATCCATCTTCTCCTTTCCCTTCCACTCTCTTTGGAATGGCTTCCTTTCTCGGTCCCTCTATGGCATGAAGGGTTTGGAAAAGGGTTTAGTCTTCGACATTGAGTTTGCTAAATCTCGAGTGCGTAAGATGGCATCCTACAAGGTGTGAGGCATGTATGCCTTCACCCATCCTCTCAAGGTTTCTGTGAGCCCCTCTGTGAACAACATAATCAACCTGGGTTCTGAGATATCTATCACTGCCACTGCTACCCTCTGAAACTCTGTGATGAATGCCTATGTTGTGCCAGTTTGTCTCAACTCGGCTAGATCCTTGAAATGGATCTCTGGATCCCTCCTGTCAAACCTGTCCATGAGTCTCTCTATGAACTCCCTGTAGGAAGTGATGTGACTATGACCCAACGTCACCAGTCCATGATGCCACCACTTGTGTGCATCACCCTCCAAGTGTAGGGTAGCGAAACTGATAGCCTCTATCTCGGTCATCTGGTTGAGCTTGTAGTACATTTCTAGCTGTTGTACCCAAGCTCTGACAGTGCATTTGGATGATTCGTCAAAAGAAGGTATGGTGAGTTTACCAACTTTCTGGATGAAATCCATGTTATGTCCCTACTGTTGTTGTTGTCATCCTCTCTGAGGCTCTCTAGGGTGGTTCCTGAGTCCGAGTCCACATTACTCGACCAGGGTCATGTCCTGATGGAAGTCACAAACCAATGTTGTGTACTCCCTCCTGTACTCTGCAATTTCCTCTGCCTGAGTGGGTTGCCTCTATGCTATCAGTTGTTGTGTTGTTGTTGGGGGTGCCCTCTGAAAACTGGGGATCAATGGCCTGGGAATCCTACTCGAAGAAGTGTATGTGCGAGTAGGTGAATGGGGTCTACTTCCCGCCCCTGAGTTCCCTTGTGCTAGTCTAGGAAAAGTTGCTAATATGTTGTGTCTACTGTCTGATCTGATACACTAAGGGATTTTGGATGCGTTTAAGCTGCAGGTTTTAACATGCTTGGTGTTTTTTCATGTGTGTGAAGATAAATAAGTTGTTTACAACATATGAATAAGCATACAGATAGAGAATTACACAAAAGACTGTAAATCATATATTACGAGTTTTCTGTTGGTTACAATGTCATATGTGGCTGAAAATAGAGAATCACTTGGATAGATCAGATCTAAGTGGATCTTAGCCGGAATACAATAAAGAAGTAAACTAGAAAGATGATACCCAGATGATAGAATACTATTGTTGGATAGGGTATGAGCTGGATGATCTGCTGCGCACTACGGCAAATCACACGACAACTGCTACGGGACTGGATTATGCGCCCTGGTGGCTACACACCTTGGATCTTACTAGGAATTGTCTCAAAAAATACGCCTTTCCCTCTCACATAGTCCTGGTGGCTGATAGCCTGACAATTGGCCCTCTGCTGATGTGTCTAGACCCCGGATGGATCCCCCTAAGGAATTGCACCCCAACTGTTGCTGGAAATTGTGCCCTAGTGATTCCTCTGTCGAAAATGGTTTATAAGGGTCTCAAACTGAGCGCCCTAGGCCCCTCTGAAATGGATCGGAAGGATTTCCCTGCATCTGATATGATGATCTCTCGGGAATCCCAAATGCATCCTCCCCAACTGTCGCACCCTCAATGGTTGAGTAATGCACCCAAGATGATTTATCTGTTGGAATCTGATGGGAAAACATGAAATAGAAGCATCCTTCCCTCCTCTGAACTAGGTCAGAGGGGAATCACTGGATTCTCCCTGACTGGGACAAGTCGAATCAATCTGATGCTCAGTAGCTGCGCCCTCTACCTGGACAAGTGTTCCCTCACTGCTGCAAACTAGATAATTGTTGCTAAAGCATGATGGAAGATCCAGATGATCTTCCCGGTGACTAGGGTGTGTCTCTCAACACCGAAATCAACCTCTGGGTGTCTTCCTCCTTAAATCCACAAAGCTCTCTCCTGATATGCGCCTCTCTCTTCAACTGTCAAGTCAAATTCTTCATAATGTTGAATTAGGTCTCTTTACCTTCTCTTATAGCTGACTGAAACCCTAATTCATTGTTGACCTAGTTTTAGCTCCCTCACTTAGGCGCTTGTTATATTTTTAGCTCAAATTGGATTAAAAGCGTTTTTAGTCACTTTTAGCTCAATGTCACTTTCAAATTATAACACACTTGGCTGAAGTGACCTCTAGTAACCTTGTTTACCCCTGTACGACCTTGTATATAGTCTAATGAGGCTGTTTAGACTACTAAGCCCTCCTCTCTCGAGCTCCTATTCGGAAAAGGACATTACATGAGTCCTTATTGTCCAAACTTATCAAGGTTTTATTCATGTTTTATTAATAAAGACATTTGAGTATTCTTCGACGACTATTACATGTGTTTTGTGTGCAAGACTTCTATGTTCCTTAGAATTTTACATATTTTCAATCTTGGTCTCAATAGAACTTGAGTAGTAGGATTCAAATTGCTCTTTTTCCCCAGTCATGTCTTCTTCTTTCAATCTTTTTTTACTCCATTAAAGGAACGGGTTCATTTATGAATAGACTTAATCCCTCATATAAAAGTGAACTATCATATCTATATCGAAAATTGTGCATCTTAGGCATTTTAGCAATATACTTAATCATTTTAGATCACTTTAATTCACTTTTTAGTTAAGTTACAACAAGATTAGCTTGCTGTGATTTCATTTTTAGTGAAAGAATATAGATAAATTTTAGCATTTGTTAGTCTATAATTGCATTGGGTTGTGTGCTCACCACTTAGATAAAATTATGCATTGTTTTCTATGCATTTTTCTAGTTATTAGGTAATTTATGCTTGTTTTTTTTTCATATTTATTAGCAAAATTATTCATGACACCAAGTTTTTATTTCAATTTAAGTGTTACTGATTCTTTTTTTAATCGTTAGTTGACTCCTAAAGTCACCTAGGGATTCTCCCCTATGGTTAGCAAGCATTAACCCAAAGTGCAGGGAAATAGTATGTGGTGATGGTGTATTGTTTCTAGTAACTTTGGAACCTTCTAGTTTCAAGTGATAACAAGACCATTGCCCTACCACTGTACCAATTTTGTTACTTCTAGTGAATTCTTATCCCCATCCAAAATTCTTCTTGGACTCCCATCTCTACTTTTCTTTATGGATTACTTTCTCATTTAGGGTTTTTCTATCAACAAAATCAAGTTCTTTTGTTTGGCCTAAAATTTTACTAGAAGGAAGATCTTGCAATTTTGGATCATTATTATTTTTTTCAATAGGTTCAATATTGGCCTTTGTACAATTATTATATCTAGATGCATGGCAAAATCAATTATCTTTGTTCAACTTGAAATTTTTCTAGTAGTTAGATCTCATTGGCTTGATGATTCTTTTCTTCTTTAGCAAGTCCAAATTTAACAATTTAACACCAATTTTGGGCAATCTTAGGATTCATGCCCAACTAAAGTTACCAAATCAAGTTATAAAATTTTAGGAAGATAGATAATTTGATTCTAAACATTTTTCTCTTTTGTTGTCAAATGTAAATTCTTATTGTTTTTCAATTATTTCTATTTTATTGTATGAAAGAAAAAGCAATCATGTTTGTTGAGACTAGAAAATTCCTACTCTAAATTGGCATAATCTTTCTCAAAGGACTTCAAAGTGTGCTCCATAGGACTCCAAAGCCTCTCCAAAATCCACCATCCAACTTCTAGAAATTCAGTTGCAAGAGCAGTGATATTTCATGTTGAGCAAAGACAACAAATCATGGAACAAAGACAATAAATGAATGAATTTCATACCAAAATGATGCAAGCAATGATGTCCATGTTCTAGTAGTGGATAGAAACATCAATAACAACCACCTTTAAATGGGCCATCAACTACTCTTGAAAGGACCCAACTTTACTTGACACAAAAACA
>JZKD02S0383986.1:3727-18445 GCA_000966675.3 Picea glauca
ATTGATAGATAGTGGATCTCAATCTAACTTGATTTCAAAGGAAGTGGTTAAACAATTGGGATTAAACACTCAAATGCATCATAAACCTTACTCACTTAAATGGATAAGAAACAATTATAAATTGCACATAATAAAGGAATGCACATTAAAGTTTGCAATTTCATCTAATTTTGTGGATGAGGTAACGTGTGATGTGGTGCCACTCAATGAATGTAGAATGGTCTTAGGCATTCCTTATTTGTACGATCACAAAGCAATCTTCTACAGGGAACAAAATCAATATCACTTAATCAAAGCAGACAAGGAATATGTTTTACATGCTCATCACTTAAAACCAAATCAATCTCTTCAAACAATGGAACAATTAAGGAAGGCATCTCATGCAAGAAACACACCTATAATTGTGTCAAATCAAGCAATTGATCTTAAGCATGAACATGAGATGATTGTAGAATGGAAGTTCAATCATAATTTGCTTCAAGATAAGCTAATGTCGTGCAAGTACTACAAACATATTATCTTGTTTGCAGTCATATTTCTGATGTTATCATTGTTAATGTTGTCAACATGGATGATAGTGGCTTCAGTAAGATGTCACAGAGTACAAGTGGCTAACAATATGTTTTCAATTATCATGGTTGTTTTACAATTGATCTTGATGATACAAGTGCACAAGGAAAGAGTTTAAAGATAGAGAACAAGTGGGATGGCCTATCCTGCACTTGTTGATTGGTTAGTATCCTTTTGGAGGACCAAAAGGTCTTAGTCGGGAGGCGTGATCCAAAATGGATCCAGGAACCAAAATGGGTCCAAGAAGGCCTAAAAATCAAATCTCTTGGAATCGGACGAAACCATCTCCATTGTGTTTGTCTCATCGCGTTTATTCCGGCCATATAATGTTTTCCTCAAACGGACACTGTATTCGAAAGATATCGCGTTCTGACCGAAATCCCAAACAGGAAAAAATTCAAACTGGTCAAAGTCAATGATGATGTCAGCATGTACGATAGGTGACATCATCATGAATTAGGATGACATCATGATGATGTCATCATGCTAACATGGCGTCACCAAGAGGTGACACGTGTCACTCATTTTTGTCATTTTCAAGTTGAGTTGGCATTGTACGGATTTGACATGTGTCACTGTACGGATGATACGTGGTAGTCCGTACAGTGACATGGCCCAATGACAAGTGGACACATGGTAGTACAGACGAAAGTTGGGCATACGATAGGCTGACATGGAAGGTGATTGGGAAAGTGAATGTGTGGCATGAATGACACGTGGAAGGTACAGTAGTATGACACGTGACCAATATGGAAGGTATAGTGGTGATGTGGCAATGTTGACTGGGCAGCTAACAGGGCCATTGCATCAGCAGTACAGACCAATACCAGGGTGACACGTGGCCCAATCACAGAGAGCCATGTGGCACCCCAGATTTTCCCAATTTTGGCTAGGTAAAAAATATTTATGGGTCAGGGGGATTCGAACCCTTGACCTCACGGGCAATTCAACATTTTCGTAACCTCCTATGGACCAATTGGTCTATTCATGTTGCTTGTTATGAACTCGGTGAAAAGTTTATTTGAATTAGATTTGGTGCAGGTTTCAAGATAAGCCCTGGTTGGCAGGGGCCAGCCCCGTCCAACCAGAGGCTAACAGTTCAGGGGCGCGTGGAGGATTAGGACGAGGCCATATGGCCATGCCACATGACCAATATCTGAATGGTAAGGGGGGCAATGCTCCAGGTTTATCCCAGGACCATATGGAATCACCCCATATGCCCAGGTGTTATCGAACAAATTGGTAAGTGCGGACACAAATTAATCTCCCTAGATTCATCCCGAAACTATAACAAAACAAGACAGAATATAAAACTTCCCCTAAGTTTTAATCATCAAGCATACTAACTAACAAGAGATAAATGGCATACCTTTTAAATGTCTTTTGTCCTCGCTAGTGTCATCCTCACTCCATTTCAAGGCTTATGAGATGTTGAACCTGTAAAAATACACAATCCAANATTGATAGATAGTGGATCTCAATCTAACTTGATTTCAAAGGAAGTGGTTAAACAATTGGGATTAAACACTCAAATGCATCATAAACCTTACTCACTTAAATGGATAAGAAACAATTATAAATTGCACATAATAAAGGAATGCACATTAAAGTTTGCAATTTCATCTAATTTTGTGGATGAGGTAACGTGTGATGTGGTGCCACTCAATGAATGTAGAATGGTCTTAGGCATTCCTTATTTGTACGATCACAAAGCAATCTTCTACAGGGAACAAAATCAATATCACTTAATCAAAGCAGACAAGGAATATGTTTTACATGCTCATCACTTAAAACCAAATCAATCTCTTCAAACAATGGAACAATTAAGGAAGGCATCTCATGCAAGAAACACACCTATAATTGTGTCAAATCAAGCAATTGATCTTAAGCATGAACATGAGATGATTGTAGAATGGAAGTTCAATCATAATTTGCTTCAAGATAAGCTAATGTCGTGCAAGTACTACAAACATATTATCTTGTTTGCAGTCATATTTCTGATGTTATCATTGTTAATGTTGTCAACATGGATGATAGTGGCTTCAGTAAGATGTGACAGAGTACAAGTGGCTAACAATATGTTTTCAATTATCATGGTTGTTTTACAATTGATCTTGATGATACAAGTGCACAAGGAAAGAGTTTAAAGATACAGAACAAGTGGGATGGCCTATCCTGCACTTGTTGATTGGTTAGTATCCTTTTGGAGGACCAAAAGGTCTTAGTCGGGAGGTGTGATCCAAAATGGATCCAGGAACCAAAATGGGTCCAAGAAGGCCTAAAAATCAAATCTCTTGGAATCGGACGAAACCATCTCCATTGTGTTCGTCTCATCGCGTTTATTCCGGCCATATAATGTTTTCCTCAAACGGACATTGTATTCGAAAGATATCGCGTTCTGACCGAAATCCCAAACAGGAAAAAAGTCAAACTGGTCAAAGTCAATGATGACGTCAGCATGTACGATAGGTGACATCATCATGAATTAGGATGACATCATGATGATGTCATCATGTTAACATGGCGTCACCGAGAGGTGACACGTGTCACTCATTTTTGTCATTTTCAAGTTGAGTTGGCATTGTACGGATTTGACATGTGTCACTGTACGAATGACACGTGGTAGTCCATACAGTGACATGGCCCAATGACAAGTGGACACATGGTAGTACAGACGAAAGTTGGGCATACGATAGGCTGACGTGGAAGGTGATTGGGAAAGTGAATGTGTGGCATGAATGACACATGGAAGGTACAGTANTGTATTAAAGATATGAAAAGGAGAATGCAACCAATGCCTTGATGTTTTAAGGTCCCTTCCAACAGTTCCTTGCTTCTCACACACTTCTGCTCCAAGGATTCTGAGATCAACAATCTATCTTCACAAAGCAAAGCTCAAATCCAACATACAAGCTACAAAACTCAAGAACTTTCCAACTCCAAAAGATAAATTTCCCCATGAGAACTCCCTTCCTTTTATAAGATGAAAAGGATAGGGTGAGGAGGTTAGAATGACCCCATGAGATCATGGATGTGACTCAGATCCAAACCGATCAGAGGCCACCTCACCTCAGAAGCTTCTCTTCTAGAAATGTCGAGAAGATGATCTTTTTCCTTCGTATGAAAATCATCACACCCTTAGAACTGAGAAAACTGTGAAAACGTTGCAATCCATCGTGGTGCAGCCTGCAACGATCCTATATCACCGCACCATTAACACTAAGTAAGGTGTGACGATCCCTTTTTATAAGGTTTTTGACAAAGGAAAAGTATAATTCCATCTCTCTGGGAAAATGTATCTTCATTCTTCTTCAGGGATTCAGGTCATTGATCCTTCTCAAGACAAAGGATAGGTTTACATCAGTAACGGTCATAGGGGTGACGAAAATAATTTGTAACAGAGAACCCCCCAAAGTATGAAGTTAGAATAGAATGATAGCTGAAATACTTTGTCGAGTGCGTGTAGGGAACAAGGAACACGTCAATCAGAAACCTGTCAACAAATAAGGAAATATTGTACAATAATATGTCATCACTAAGGTAGGCATTCCCATACTCAGAATACAAATGACTCAAAGCATAAATGTCGACATGCAAATATCCATGTCAAGTAAGACAGGTCATGGCCACCAAACATACACTTTGGATCCATGCCAACATGACTCAAATATGAACATAGCTACCAAAAATACACTGTGGATCTATGTGTTAAAGATTCAAATTTGAACATATCCATGAGACATACAATGTGGATCTATGCAACAATACAATATGAATATACTCCAACGCAACATGAATATGTCAGAAAAGATCTAGGGTCTTCATCTCCACCACTCTATAGTACAAATCTAACCATGCAAATACATGTGTTAAAGTCGAACATGGTAGAAAAAACTTGATTATCGTTCATTAGTGAATACCATTAACAAGCGCAAGGGAAATCACCATTAATGTCAATGACTCCCAAGGTACACTAGTACAATACAACGGGTGTGATTTCATGAGTTGAATTTGAACACTCAGTGGAATCTACCAATCATGGGTCAATAATGAAAACCCATTGTCGAAAGCGAGGAAACCTACCATTGAGGCATGCAAGTTCCAAGGTACCAATTAGTTTCTAAGTCTAATTCCTAGATAATGAGTTGACGTTGACAAGAAAAGACTCGTCACAGGAGGGCCTTAATGTATCACCCATAAATGACATGAAACGGGTAACATGATTTGAAGTAGATCAGAGTAACATGTGATTCAGGATTGACTCAGGGATCGTCGATGCAATAGAAGGATTAAGGACTACAAAAATGGTCAACGCAATAGAAGGCTTTTCGGGTTGACCATTTCTTTGAACATATTGATGACATGACAACTGTCTTGGAAAAACTGACTCAACAACAACGATCACAAACCAATTTGTAATCTTATAAAGGAGTATGATCAAGAGACAAGCGGGTTTTCCAACCTAGACACAAAGCGAGTGAAAGGGTGTCATGTCCAAAAGAAACTTATCCATAGAATACAGGTTTAGACACATTTCTTTCCCAATTTTCCCCCCACCATTTCTATCAAGTACCTCTTTATTTTTACACAATCTTGAGGAGGATAACATGTGCTTGAACTCTAAGCTCATCCTTCGGATGCGTCCCTTAGAGTATGTTTAACGAACCCTAGGAAGGAGTGGTTCAGTCCCATATGGTCCTTTCGATGTTTGTTTTACGAGTCCAAAGAAAGAAAACTCAGGGGTTTGTCATGTTTAGAGAGTCTGAAAAACACTTAAAGAAAAATCCAAAATGTCATTTTTTTGTAAAGTAGTCTGATGAGACCGAAAAAGAGATAATCTACCACTCAACAGACATTCTTTATAATACTTTAACGAGCGTGAAAATAACAACATCACTCGGAAATCTTTTCATGTTTAGAGAGTCTGAAAAGAGCTTAAAGAAAACTCCAGGGGGTTCCTTTTTCGTATAACCATTACGAGTCCAAAAAAGTGATAAAAGTATACTCGGTTACATTCTCGTTGATTTACGAGCATGAGAAAGAACAAAGACTAAGCTCAGGATTTTTTTCATTTTTACGCAAGCTTAAAACAAAACAAAACTATGCTTGGGATAGATTTTATTTTTACAGGAGCTTAAAACTAAACAAAACTATGGTTGGATCTGGCTTCATTTTTACACAAGCTTGAACCAAAGTAAAAATTGTGCTTGTGACTCCCCAATGCATGGTTCATGAATTTGCATGGTTGGTACTTAGCCCCCAGCTTAAGAAGTTAGCGGCTCAACTTCAGCACGAAGTCCAGAGGCTGGAAGCATTTCCCCCCAAGCTTCATCTCATCCAACAACACAGACGAATGAAATGAAGCTTCAAATACTAGACGAAGGACTTGAATCAAACAGAGAGGGGGGAAATCTATTTCATTTTTTAACGAGCTTGACACAGGAAAATAACTATGCTCGAGAATCCAGGTTCAATCCCTGGACTTCTATTTCATTTTTTAACGAGGTTTCCATAGAGACGCAAAACTATCCTCACAGCTGGTTTCATTTTTTAACGAGCTTTAAATCAGAAGACCATGCTCAACAGAATCTTCTTGATCACGACTTCCAAGATGTCAATGCTCCAGAAGGACACCATGTCAAGGGAAAAAAATTGGTCATGGATTCCAAGAGATCTTCATTTTATAGAAGAAACACACTCTGGAACGAACGCATGTCAACTACTGGAAGAAACACACTCTAGAAGAGATCACCATGTCAACTATCGGATATAAGTCATAAGAGACTGAGCTTACAGCAAGAGGCTCATCTTCATCAGTAGGTGAAAGCATGGGGGACAACGCCGCATAATTGATCTATGGAGGGGGCGATACCGTCTGCATATATGAACCGTTTAGGGAGGTCATTGAGTCAGGACCAACGAATGAAAGTTGATCAATAGTCACAATTCTTCCATTGTGAGGGAAATATATCACATGAAAAAGAGTGGACACAATAGCTTTCATGGCATAGACATAATCTCGCCCAAGGAGTAAATCAAAATCCAAGGGGTCTTGGACTACCATGACGTCAATAAAAATAGTTTTCCCTCCCAAAGTCATGGGAAACTAAGGAAGGGTCCCTAAAGGTTGATTGATTCTTCTGTTCAAAGCCAACAGATTCTGTGTAACTAGCACAAGCTTAGGATAACCCAAATATTTCCAAGCAATAGAGGACAAAATACTAACGGATGAACCTTCATCTATCAGCATCTGAGGAACATCCCAACCACAAAATTGTATTACAATCTTGAAAGGAATGTGAGAGGGAAGACGAGGTCCAATTAGAGCACCCCGATCAAAAAGTATGGCTTTATTACTTGGAGGGGGTTCTACGGGAGAAGGAGGAATTCCCTCGAGCACTGTATATTTTGTATCAACAAGAAAAACATGAGCAGTATTAGGTTTACTCTCTAGCGGGAGAGTAAGATCGATCGATGACGAGATCAGATCGACCACTTGGGTTTCATTTTCCAAGGGAAGAATGGGGTCGACGGGGGGAAACAGATCAACCTCTTGGGTTTCACCCTCTAACAGGAGAGTGGGATCAACCGAAGATGGGATCAAATCGACCACTTTGTCAATTGGTTCAACTAAGGACGTGACCAGATTGACTACCTGATCAACTGGACTAATCGACGAAGGGGCTGGATTGATCATTCCATCAACTGCAGGTGGGTTGAGAGTAAGACTACAGTAAGAAGCCGGAAGTTGAGGCTGGGAAATAGTCATATCTTCCAGTAATTTCCAGGCTTCTTCCATACAAGGGCAAAGATGAGTTTGATGACTCCCTCTGCATAACATACACGGGAACTTGACTCTACTTTTCTTCTTCCCAACGGTATCATGGCTAGTTGATGGGAGGTCATTAACATGTTGTTCAGAGGCTGACGATAGAGGCTGGTGAAGGTGTGTATACCATGCTTCTATAACCTTGGATAGACCAGGGCAATCCTTAAGAAGATGGATACCCTTACAAAGCCTACAAGGGTACTTGGGCTTACGGGTTGTTTGGGTGATCTTGGCATCATCAACACTCCCAGCATGATTAACAATAACTGGTTTTTTTCCAACATGCCTGGCAGTGGTTGGAAGTGTGGACCCTTGATTATTTTTCTTCTTCTTAATCTTCTTTTTCTTCTTCTTCTTATTCACTGGGTTACTAGCTTCATAGATTTCACTCGACGAAGAAGATGAAATGGAAGAAGATCGTGCAAGTGAAGAAGGTGAAGAAGATCTTACTGGTGAAGAATGTGAAGGATCAAAATGAGGTTGATGTTCTTGGGGGGAAGTTCTTACAACCGAAGCACTAGCTTCATTTGGGATTACCTGAGTGGAAAAAAACCATACCGGTAATCCAATTATGAGACCTGGAAGGCTCAAAGTAGCGATGTGAGGTGGACCAATGTTTCAGTAAGAAGGAAAAACAAAAGGTTCGTGTTGAGCAGGGGTTGCTTCATTGTTCGTTTCGGGAACTGATGCCATTAAACACATATCCAACCTAATCTGCTAGGGAAAATAAATAACACATGCTAAAAATCTAGGAAGCAAGCAAACAAACAAAACCTTCTCACAATGAACGCACTAATTGATGATGAAATCCAACGTCATGAGAACAATATAAGAAGGGGATGAGATAGAGCGGGTGGAAAAGTTATGTTGATGACCTACTTAACAGACTTACACCCTGGTGCAAGATCCCACACATAAACGTGGGCATACCCTCCAAGGAGAGCGAGTGAGTTTGGCCAACGTCGATTCCAGGTATTGTGAAGACTTTCCCCTCCACAGTCACCTCATGTAAAGACTCTAAAGAGATAGGCCACTAAGGTTACCAATTACGACAATGATGCCTGGGGAAATAGTCGACAGTATGATCCATGTGCAAAGGCAGGGTATATAAGCCCGAAATCAACTCGAGAAAGTCCCCACNTGTATTAAAGATATGAAAAGGAGAATGCAACCAATGCCTTGATGTTTTAAGGTCCCTTCCAACAGTTCCTTGCTTCTCACACACTTCTGCTCCAAGGATTCTGAGATCAACAATCTATCTTCACAAAGCAAAGCTCAAATCCAACATACAAGCTACAAAACTCAAGAACTTTCCAACTCCAAAAGATAAATTTCCCCATGAGAACTCCCTTCCTTTTATAAGATGAAAAGGATAGGGTGAGGAGGTTAGAATGACCCCATGAGATCATGGATGTGACTCAGATCCAAACCGATCAGAGGCCACCTCACCTCAGAAGCTTCTCTTCTAGAAATGTCGAGAAGATGATCTTTTTCCTTCGTATGAAAATCATCACACCCTTAGAACTGAGAAAACTGTGAAAACGTTGCAATCCATCGTGGTGCAGCCTGCAACGATCCTATATCACCGCACCATTAACACTAAGTAAGGTGTGACGATCCCTTTTTATAAGGTTTTTGACAAAGGAAAAGTATAATTCCATCTCTCTGGGAAAATGTATCTTCATTCTTCTTCAGGGATTCAGGTCATTGATCCTTCTCAAGACAAAGGATAGGTTTACATCAGTAACGGTCATAGGGGTGACGAAAATAATTTGTAACAGAGAACCCCCCAAAGTATGAAGTTAGAATAGAATGATAGCTGAAATACTTTGTCGAGTGCGTGTAGGGAACAAGGAACACGTCAATCAGAAACCTGTCAACAAATAAGGAAATATTGTACAATAATATGTCATCACTAAGGTAGGCATTCCCATACTCAGAATACAAATGACTCAAAGCATAAATGTCGACATGCAAATATCCATGTCAAGTAAGACAGGTCATGGCCACCAAACATACACTTTGGATCCATGCCAACATGACTCAAATATGAACATAGCTACCAAAAATACACTGTGGATCTATGTGTTAAAGATTCAAATTTGAACATATCCATGAGACATACAATGTGGATCTATGCAACAATACAATATGAATATACTCCAACGCAACATGAATATGTCAGAAAAGATCTAGGGTCTTCATCTCCACCACTCTATAGTACAAATCTAACCATGCAAATACATGTGTTAAAGTCGAACATGGTAGAAAAAACTTGATTATCGTTCATTAGTGAATACCATTAACAAGCGCAAGGGAAATCACCATTAATGTCAATGACTCCCAAGGTACACTAGTACAATACAACGGGTGTGATTTCATGAGTTGAATTTGAACACTCAGTGGAATCTACCAATCATGGGTCAATAATGAAAACCCATTGTCGAAAGCGAGGAAACCTACCATTGAGGCATGCAAGTTCCAAGGTACCAATTAGTTTCTAAGTCTAATTCCTAGATAATGAGTTGACGTTGACAAGAAAAGACTCGTCACAGGAGGGCCTTAATGTATCACCCATAAATGACATGAAACGGGTAACATGATTTGAAGTAGATCAGAGTAACATGTGATTCAGGATTGACTCAGGGATCGTCGATGCAATAGAAGGATTAAGGACTACAAAAATGGTCAACGCAATAGAAGGCTTTTCGGGTTGACCATTTCTTTGAACATATTGATGACATGACAACTGTCTTGGAAAAACTGACTCAACAACAACGATCACAAACCAATTTGTAATCTTATAAAGGAGTATGATCAAGAGACAAGCGGGTTTTCCAACCTAGACACAAAGCGAGTGAAAGGGTGTCATGTCCAAAAGAAACTTATCCATAGAATACAGGTTTAGACACATTTCTTTCCCAATTTTCCCCCCACCATTTCTATCAAGTACCTCTTTATTTTTACACAATCTTGAGGAGGATAACATGTGCTTGAACTCTAAGCTCATCCTTCGGATGCGTCCCTTAGAGTATGTTTAACGAACCCTAGGAAGGAGTGGTTCAGTCCCATATGGTCCTTTCGATGTTTGTTTTACGAGTCCAAAGAAAGAAAACTCAGGGGTTTGTCATGTTTAGAGAGTCTGAAAAACACTTAAAGAAAAATCCAAAATGTCATTTTTTTGTAAAGTAGTCTGATGAGACCGAAAAAGAGATAATCTACCACTCAACAGACATTCTTTATAATACTTTAACGAGCGTGAAAATAACAACATCACTCGGAAATCTTTTCATGTTTAGAGAGTCTGAAAAGAGCTTAAAGAAAACTCCAGGGGGTTCCTTTTTCGTATAACCATTACGAGTCCAAAAAAGTGATAAAAGTATACTCGGTTACATTCTCGTTGATTTACGAGCATGAGAAAGAACAAAGACTAAGCTCAGGATTTTTTTCATTTTTACGCAAGCTTAAAACAAAACAAAACTATGCTTGGGATAGATTTTATTTTTACAGGAGCTTAAAACTAAACAAAACTATGGTTGGATCTGGCTTCATTTTTACACAAGCTTGAACCAAAGTAAAAATTGTGCTTGTGACTCCCCAATGCATGGTTCATGAATTTGCATGGTTGGTACTTAGCCCCCAGCTTAAGAAGTTAGCGGCTCAACTTCAGCACGAAGTCCAGAGGCTGGAAGCATTTCCCCCCAAGCTTCATCTCATCCAACAACACAGACGAATGAAATGAAGCTTCAAATACTAGACGAAGGACTTGAATCAAACAGAGAGGGGGGAAATCTATTTCATTTTTTAACGAGCTTGACACAGGAAAATAACTATGCTCGAGAATCCAGGTTCAATCCCTGGACTTCTATTTCATTTTTTAACGAGGTTTCCATAGAGACGCAAAACTATCCTCACAGCTGGTTTCATTTTTTAACGAGCTTTAAATCAGAAGACCATGCTCAACAAAATCTTCTTGATCACGACTTCCAAGATGTCAATGCTCCAGAAGGACACCATGTCAAGGGAAAAAAATTGGTCATGGCTTCCAAGAGATCTTCATTTTATAGAAGAAACACACTCTGGAACGAACGCATGTCAACTACCGGAAGAAACACACTCTAGAAGATATCACCATGTCAACTATCGGATATAAGTCATAAGAGACTGAGCTTACATCAAGAGGCTCATCTTCATCGGTAGGTTAAAGCATGGGGGACAACGCCGCATAATTGATCTGTGGAGGGGGCGTTACCGTCTGCATATATGAACTGTTTAGGGAGGTCATTGAGTCAGGACCAACGAATGAAAGTTGATCAATAGTCACAATTCTTCCATTGTGAGGGAAATATATCACATGAAAAAGAGTGGACACAATAGCTTTCATGGCATAGACATAATCTCGCCCAAGGAGTAAATCAAAATCCAAGGGGTCTTGGACTACCATGACGTCAATAAAAATAGTTTTCCCTCCCAAAGTCATGGGAAACTAAGGAAGGGTCCCTAAAGGTTGATTGATTCTTCTGTTCAAAGCCAACAGATTCTGTGTAACTAGCACAAGCTTAGGATAACCCAAATATTTCCAAGCAATAGAGGACAAAATACTAACGGATGAACCTTCATCTATCAGCATCTGAGGAACATCCCAACCACAAAATTGTATTACAATCTTGAAAGGAATGTGAGAGGGAAGACGAGGTCCAATTAGAGCACCCCGATCAAAAAGTATGGCTTTATTACTTGGAGGGGGTTCTACGGGAGAAGGAGGAATTCCCTCGAGCACTGTATATTTTGTATCAACAAGAAAAACATGAGCAGTATTAGGTTTACTCTCTAGCGGGAGAGTAAGATCGATCGATGACGAGATCAGATCGACCACTTGGGTTTCATTTTCCAAGGGAAGAATGGGGTCGACGGGGGGAAACAGATCAACCTCTTGGGTTTCACCCTCTAACAGGAGAGTGGGATCAACCGAAGATGGGATCAAATCGACCACTTTGTCAATTGGTTCAACTAAGGACGTGACCAGATTGACTACCTGATCAACTGGACTAATCGACGAAGGGGCTGGATTGATCATTCCATCAACTGCAGGTGGGTTGAGAGTAAGACTACAGTAAGAAGCCGGAAGTTGAGGCTGGGAAATAGTCATATCTTCCAGTAATTTCCAGGCTTCTTCCATACAAGGGCAAAGATGAGTTTGATGACTCCCTCTGCATAACATACACGGGAACTTGACTCTACTTTTCTTCTTCCCAACGGTATCATGGCTAGTTGATGGGAGGTCATTAACATGTTGTTCAGAGGCTGACGATAGAGGCTGGTGAAGGTGTGTATACCATGCTTCTATAACCTTGGATAGACCAGGGCAATCCTTAAGAAGATGGATACCCTTACAAAGCCTACAAGGGTACTTGGGCTTACGGGTTGTTTGGGTGATCTTGGCATCATCAACACTCCCAGCATGATTAACAATAACTGGTTTTTTTCCAACATGCCTGGCAGTGGTTGGAAGTGTGGACCCTTGATTATTTTTCTTCTTCTTAATCTTCTTTTTCTTCTTCTTCTTATTCACTGGGTTACTAGCTTCATAGATTTCACTCGACGAAGAAGATGAAATGGAAGAAGATCGTGCAAGTGAAGAAGGTGAAGAAGATCTTACTGGTGAAGAATGTGAAGGATCAAAATGAGGTTGATGTTCTTGGGGGGAAGTTCTTACAACCGAAGCACTAGCTTCATTTGGGATTACCTGAGTGGAAAAAAACCATACCGGTAATCCAATTATGAGACCTGGAAGGCTCAAAGTAGCGATGTGAGGTGGACCAATGTTTCAGTAAGAAGGAAAAACAAAAGGTTCGTGTTGAGCAGGGGTTGCTTCATTGTTCGTTTCGGGAACTGATGCCATTAAACACATATCCAACCTAATCTGCTAGGGAAAATAAATAACACATGCTAAAAATCTAGGAAGCAAGCAAACAAACAAAACCTTCTCACAATGAACGCACTAATTGATGATGAAATCCAACGTCATGAGAACAATATAAGAAGGGGATGAGATAGAGCGGGTGGAAAAGTTATGTTGATGACCTACTTAACAGACTTACACCCTGGTGCAAGATCCCACACATAAACGTGGGCATACCCTCCAAGGAGAGCGAGTGAGTTTGGCCAACGTCGATTCCAGGTATTGTGAAGACTTTCCCCTCCACAGTCACCTCATGTAAAGACTCTAAAGAGATAGGCCACTAAGGTTACCAATTACGACAATGATGCCTGGGGAAATAGTCGACAGTATGATCCATGTGCAAAGGCAGGGTATATAAGCCCGAAATCAACTCGAGAAAGTCCCCACNACTCAAGAACTTTCCAACTCCAAAAGATAACTTTCCCCATGAGAACTCCCCTCCTTTTATAAGTTGAAAAGGATAGGGTGAGGAGGTTATAATGATCCCATGAGATCAAGGATGCAAATCGGATCCAAACCTATCGGAGGCCACCTCACCTCAGAAGCTTCTCTTCTAGAAACATCGAGAAGATGCTCTTTTTCCTTCGTACGAAAATCGTCACACCCTTGGAACTGAGAAAACCACGACGATGTCGCAGACCACCATGGTGAAACCTGCAATGATCCTAGATCACCACACCCTTAACACTAAGAAATGTGCGACGATCCCTTTTTATAATGTTTTTGACAAAGGAAAAGTATAATTCCATCTCTCTGGGAAAATGTATCTTCATTCTTCTTCAGGGATTCAGGCCATTGATCCTTCTCAAGACAAAGGATAGGTTTACATCATTAATGGTCATAGGGGTGACGAAAATAATGTGTAACCTCGGGAGCATGAAGGAAGTGGGTTGTGCCCTGTATTATTTCCAAATTTGGTTTTTTTAACCTTATTATATGATTTTTTAGTGGATTTTCAGCTGTTTTGGGGGGATTTTGGCCATTATTGGAGGATTTGGAGTTATTTTTGAGGCCAAATCTTGGGGGGGAGTTGGGATTTTGTTTCCAACTTCAATTCTATATAAACCAAAGGTTCTTGGCAGACTTATGGAGGTTCAAAGAGGGAAAAATGCTAAGGAAATTGACAGTCAAAGCCATTTTTATGTAAGGAAGACATTGAAGAGAGAAACTTTGTGGGCCATTTCTGGGAGCTTCGTTCATCTGTTTTCAGTGTCGTGTAATGTTCCCAATTTTCCCCTTAAAATGCATTTAGTGTTATTGTATGAAAGTGACCTTATAAAGGCACTTAAATAAAAATAAAGTGAAATTAGTCACTTAATAAAATAAAGAGGGGAAAAGTAGTTACACTAAAGAGACC
>JZKD02S0384030.1:3833-18444 GCA_000966675.3 Picea glauca
AATGTGTATTTTATGCCTATTTCAGAACTGAAAAACAACCAGAAATCCCCAAAGAATGATAGAAGTTAGAACGGAAAATAAATGGAGGAATCCCTTGGTTGAACAAACAACTTCCTAGATCTGAAAATTGCTTCCCCAAACCCTTAGTGACCTGCAAATGTGTGAGATCTTGCTACAAAACAACAAGGAGATGAGTACATGAAACGTAAAATGTGTATTTTATGCCTATTTCAGAACTGAAAAACAACCAGAAATCCCCAAAGAATGATAGAAGTTAGAACGGAAAATAAATGGAGGAATCCCTTGGTTGAACAAACAACTTCCCAGATCTGAAAATTGCTTCCCCAAACCCTTAGTGACCTGCAAATGTGTGAGATCTTGCTACAAAACAACAAGGAGGTGAGTACATGAAATGGAAATTGCAAAATACTTTCCAATACCATACAAATAACTCACTAAGTCTACAACAATACTACCATAAACTTACCCAAGAAAAATACTTTGCTTGGGATCTTTTAAATTAGATTTGAAAGCAAGAATAACCCACAAGAAACTATGACAACAATATCACCTCAAACAAAGACCACGAGGAGCATCAAGAAGACTCCCAATGCACCATGAAATTCCCTCCAAAGTTTTTCTTTATTCCAATAGAAATAGGTTGCTGCAAATACTTGCAGCAAGCTTTACACAAGAGTAAGAACAAATGGGAGAAAGAGAGAAGAAGGAAAGAAGTGGGATATTTGGGCATAGTAACAATGCACTGAGAATAGATGTGAAATGAGGGAGGGGTAGGCATTCTTTTATACCTGGGAGGCAAGAGTGACCCCTCTTGGATGCGTTCCAAGTGTCACTCACCCAAAAGAAGTCGTGATCTCAAGGAGGGCACACTTTTATGGTTTTAGTCATCTCAGGTTTGTGAGGGATGAGTGAAAGTGAGGGGAAACACCTTTTTGACATAGTCCAACATCAAATTAGATCAAGGTGGCCGCACTTAGGGAGAAAGGGGTTTTCACTTTTTAATTTTTTACTTTGGTTAAGTTACTCACCAAGGGGGGTGCAACTTCCCTAGGGGGGAAGACAGGTTGTGAGTGTGGCTAGGTGAGGGGGGTGAGTTTAAGTTAGAAAAATGTTTCTCTAACTTAGGAAATGGCTTAGGCATCATCTCCCACTCTTTCTCTAACCTTTTTTCTCATTTTACAAAAATTGACATTTTTACTTAGCCAAATTAAAGCAATTAAATTGCTGACTTGGACTGACTTGGACTGACTTGCACTCCTCATGGACAATGAGCTAAAAAAACTTGTCCAATTGAGCTGAAACTTGGTCCAAGGGTGTAGGGGGTCTCATTCCATTTCTTTTGAGTACTCACACCCCTACCAAAATCCCCTAGGACCTAATTTTTACATCAAAATTAATTAAAATTACCATTAATTGGGTAATTTTAAAAAATTAAAAAAAAACTACTTAGACTTGATGGAATTCCGCAAGACTCTAGGAGATGTCTAGCATGGTCATTTACAATATTCCTAGATCCTAGTCACCCATTGGGCTCGATCATTAGAACGCCTTTCACCACTTTGGAGGATTATTGGGAGTGAAAAACTCAAGGGTAATTAAAATGGTTGGTTAGGCCAGATCAATTACCTGAGGAAAAAAAACACTTGATGAAAGTTCTTCCCTAATGATAAAGTCCTAGGCAACTAACCTAAAATATGATCCATGCAGACCCATTATATTATTATCCCACGTAGGGGAGCGAAAATTCCAGCTACAAAAAGAAGTGTGGAGGGAAAAATTGCCTTATAGAACCAGTAAGTCTTCAACTTTGTTGGATCATCAAGTACATAGCTTCATGGCACATGGAGTTGACCCCCTAGTTGAAATAGGTGGTCAACAAGCCTCGTTGTAGCTAAACAAAGAGTCAAACTTGAAGGCTTGGGTTCCGATGGCAGAGAGGAAAGGGTTAGGAAATCCAAGATCACATTTGTGAAGGAAAAGGACATGGCGAAGTTGGCCTACTCATCAGAAGAAAGAGAAGTAGTACATGAAGGTGGAAGATCACTACCACCTTAGCCTTCTTGGGGCGGATTACAAAAGGGCAATGATGAGAAGAGTTCAAAGACTCGGCCTACACTTGCACTCAGAAGAAGCAGTGAGCAAATTAGTCGGAAGTAGAAAAAGAACCGTGGGGATGCATCACATAAGGCATCTCTTGTTTGTCATTGCTGCAAGAAGAAAGGCCGTAGCACTATTATTTGTTGGTACTTAGAGGCATGCTCATTCTATGGGAAGAAAGGCCATCTTGAGGCATCTTGTTGGGAGAAGCAAGCCACATGCCACAACCTTGAATGGTTTTAGAGGAAGAATGGCAAGAAGACTACCCCAATACAATAACGAACTCATAGGCACATGGAGAGGACTATGTTAAGTAGTCCATGAAGCAACAACAAGAATTTTTTCCACCACTGCGAGTTGAGTGGATATTGGAAAGCAAAGTGTTGGCAATTTCATCTAAAGCTTCGCCCCAAAACCCACACAACCAAGAGAAGACTGTGGAGAGTGAAGAGTAAAGATGATGAAGAGTTCCCTGCATCTCCAATCCAAGGAGCATAAGTTGTCCAAATAGTTATAGCAGCATAGGAGGTCAACATTGCCATTGAAGAGGATAGTGGGTTGATCTCAACAACCAAGGTAGCCCCATTCCAATTGTTACTTGCAATCTACCATAAGAAGTTTGCCTTCATGGAGATGTATCAGAGATTGGTGTAGGGAGGTCAATGACAATCTCTCGTCCTTGTATTGTCCAAATCTTGAGGCATTCCCCTGTCCTCAAGACTGTAGCATATTGATTATTGTCCCCTATAGTCATAGATGCGTACGATTCGTCAAATGCTTTGTCCTATTACATTCTTCGTAAGAGGTTAAAAGAATTATTACAAGTTCACATAAATGTAAAATTCATGATGACATGCCATAGTGTTGGTGGCGTATTGGTTGTATTGTTCCAACAATGTTGTTTATGCACTCGGACAACCAAAAATTGGAGATGGAGTGTTTGGAAATTTTATGAACAAGCATCTAAACCATCCTATACCCACATATTTTAGATTTGTCTACTGCAATGACATCATTCCTAGATTATCCTTTGATGATGATATATTTTTGTACAAGCACTTTGAAGTATGTCCTTACTACAACAATTGCTATCTCAAGAAGAGTGTGCAAAATATAGTACAAAGACCATATAATTGGTAGTCCTCTAGAAGGAGTCAATTGGTATTTTTTTTTCCATCCATTGAATTGAGCAACAAAGTGTTTGTAGTGAGCATGGGAACTAGTCTCAACATTACACCAGTCTCAAATGGAGCTTACGCGAGCAAATTGTGGTGGTGACGACTAGGGTTTTTCCCTAGCCACACACACAAGCTAACCCCCGGCCTAGCATGGCCGACCTAACCTCATCAAACTTCAATTCTAGGCATTCCTCCTCGGTGGCAGTGGATTTGATCTGTTCTCCCTCCCCCAACAACTCTAACATTTGCATGGCGGTAGCTCATTCTGCTTCAACTATGTATTCCTCCTCTAGTGCATATGGTACTTGCATGGAATCTAGTCTTGGGCAATCTATGGGAGCCAACATGGATAATAGACGTAGATCCATCCTCTTCCTACTAATGGTAATTTGGGTAAGGCTTCTTTCAATGATATTGTGAAGAATGTCTCGCGTTCTCCTCGTCTTTTGGTTCAAGAGGATCCAGTCATAACTATTCCCGTAGTGAAAGATGTTGTAGTCCATGCTACCTTTTACAATACCAATGGTCTTGTGTGTCACTTCAACAATTTCTGGCCTTGTTTAGTTGGTCTATACAAATGGATTTTGGACTCTTGGAAACATGAGTTAAAAGAGGAGGCTTTTATTTATCCTTGTGCAAAGGGTTTCTTCATTGTTGACTTTGATCTTGCAAGATAGGGATTTGATTTTAAACTTTGGGCTTTGTTTCTGGGGAAATTCGAGATTATGTATGAAACCATGGATTCCATCCTTCAACCCAATGACAGATACCCTATGTTTAACTCTTGTGTGGGTTAGAATTCCAAATCTTCCTTTACATTTTTGGGGTTTAGAGTCTAGACTCTCTTTGAATCATTGGCAAAGCCCTTGGAAGATACTATTACAGAAGTGTTGAAACAAAGAATTGTAGCACCACTACATATGCACAAATATGTGTGGAAATGGACTTAAGCAGAGGGTTTCCGATAGAAATAATTTTGACAGGTGAAAACTACGCCTAGACACAAAAGCTTGATTATGAACATGCTTCTTTCCACTATAGAGTTTGCTTTGAAACATGGCATATAGAAGCAAATTTCCCAAAAGGACCAAGCCAAGTTAGGAAGCACTAGTGAAAACCAACCTGGTGGGTTGGAGCCAAGGAAGAACATCAATTGATTAGAAAGAAAGATCCACCTGAATTGGACCTGTTACCACCCAAATTGTACGTGATGATGAAATCCCTAATCCACAAGGTATAATCCGAGGGAAAACTCTAGGAGAGGTCACCACTGTCACCTCAACAACTTGTCCTCTTCTGCTTTAGGCCGACTCTTCTTCGACTCAAGGGGGGTATTCCCTATTAGGATTACTAAGACCAAGCAATGAAGCATAAGGTGACGTTGAGAGTAGCCTTAGTAAAACGAGGTTTTGGAGTTTTTTTAGAAAAAGTGATGGAAGGATATCAAGATCAATGCTAGATCCAACTAGGGCAATGGAGTCAAGATGAATCAAAAGGTAAATGAATTCAAGAAGAAACCCTCCGGGGAGTTGGCTTACTTTCTCGAAGGATTAGGGTTTGAGACTAGCACCATGAGGTTGAAATAATCCCTCACCCAAATAGATCAGCAATGAACATCAAGGTTTACAAGAAGGGCTTCCTCATGAGAATGGCCTTCGCCATCAAAATCAACTATGGCTCGATGAAAACTACTTAATACTTCAGCCAAGGAACCATAAGGAAAAACATAGCATGGTATCAAATACTCACCAAACCAACAAGGAAGAATGAGGACAAGCCTAAACTCCTTCCTCCAAAGTAGTTTTGCAACTCCTCAATGGATCGATTTTGAAGGCTTAGTAAAGATTTGAGAAATTCCACCATTAATCTTCATGCACCAAATAAAACCAAATAGGAAAAGCTTCAAGCATGAATAACATTCATCCACAAAGAAAGAACCCTTAACACCATAAATGCTCCAAGAAAGATATATTGATTAGGCTCCAAGAGAGAGAGCTCCAAATTATCCAACCATGAGTGAAAATGAGGGAGTGCATCTCTTTATATAGGTGATGTATCTCTCCCTTTACAATAAAATAATAATTTCTCATGTGCTTCCTTAAGTTTAGCCTAAGGAAAACCAAAATTACAACTAAATAATCTAAAACAGAAATAAAGTAACAGTGGTCAAGCCACATGTACAATGAACAAGACAAAGTAAACCCCAAAGGTGAGGTTTTTCCTCCCAAAGAAAGGTGAATGCTGCTCCAAGATGCCACGTTGGCCTCCAAAGGCTCCCTCAACATGTGTAGATGGTCAACGTCCTCCTCCTAGAACAAATCGATCCTCCAAAAGTTGGCATAAACCCTTCAAAGGGGTTCGGCTCCTTCAAAGACAGCTCCAAAAGACATGGTATAATGCTCCATAACCCTCCAAGAAAGCCTAAACGTGATGGCCCATGCCCATACCTCAAGTCAAGAGGGCTCCATGAAGCATGGGGATGACTTTTTCGAGTCAAAAGCATGTCATAAAACCCTTAAAATTCATTTTGACGTCAAGGTATAGGGTTGGCCCTCTCATAACAGCTCCAAAAAGAAGGTGATATAAGGCTCCAATACCTCCAAATACCAAATGAGAGTCTAAGGTCATATCTTGGGTTAAGGGGCCTCCATGATGTATGGGAGTGACTTTTCAAGTAAAAAATGAGCCATAAAAACCTCCAACAACCATATTGACGTCAAAATAGATAGGGTTGACCCCTCAAGTTCAGCTCATTAATCTTGGAGTCATGTCTTCAACCCATCTTCATATGATCCAAGCATTCTAGGTGGGTGCCATGTCAACATAGATCATTTGATTTACCCCTCCAAGGCATCACATGTTACACATTAACCCCCACAGCTGTCCATATGGCTGAAAGTGCAAGTTGGCCCTCCAAATGAATACAAATCAGCTTCAAAATGGCAAACTAGGGGAACGTTTTAGCCCCTTCCACATGGCATGCATAGGGGAAGTCTACATGAGCATAATCACCCCCAAAGTGCCCCAGAGAATGAAACTTGTGCCTTGGGAGATGTGGTTGGCTCAAAAAAAGCTACAGTCCCAAAAATCAGAAAACCACAAACTGTCTTGCTCATTAAAATTCATGTGAATACCCTGCTGGAAAGAGGGGTAACAGGACCCTCTCACGGAAGAGCCAAAGGTGGATCCAGAGGAAATTAGGGATACTCCATCAAAAGAAGACCCTCCATCTTAGCAAGGATTGGCACAACAAGGTACGGTGGAAGGGGAACTTGCTTTTCCTTCAGATTCGGATTAGGATGCAGAGCCCCTGCTTAGCCCACTAACTAAGGCGAGCTAGGTGGATCATGCTGAAGAAGATGATACACAAGAACAATTAGAACCCCCAGATCGGGATTGGCAGGAATAACATGGACCTCATTAAAGACAAAGGAAGCTTGGACATTAGTAGTAAAGAAGAAAAAATATCCTTCAATAGCACAGTCAATGGTTACAAGAATCTGTGCCTGTAATCCAGTTTAGTCATGAAATACTTCTATCTTTTTTATGTCAGCAATTTATCAAAATTTGCTCAGGTAAGAAATATTGGGATGAAGTTTTTGTGGACATAAGTATTTTATGTATATGGCAAATAAAGAGCTGACAATTTTGCTTGAAATCTAAGGCTAGCTATTTTTGTAAGGTTTGTCGATTGGTAGATTGCAGAACAGAGGTTTCCCTATTTGGGCATTCACTAGTGTAATTGTTTCCCACTGCTGTTGTTGGCATGGGTACTATTGTCCCGAGTAGAGCCATCCTCATACCTCAAGAGTAGGAGCAAGCTTTGAAGTAGAGAAACACAGCCAATTTTTGTGTGCTTGCTTGGCAACAATTAGAACAGAGAAACCAACCTAGAGTCCTGACTACTATTGCGTTGTTAGCTAGTTGTTCTGTGCAGGCGACACTGAGGACACAGATCTTTGTACAAGATTGAGAACAGAGGTCAGATTTTAATTTCGGCAGAGTCCATGTTGGTGAAACGAGTGGGCTATAAGTCCCTCAATTAAGGATCAATGTGTCCAATGACGGCGTGTGTATGGAGGCTGGACAATGAGTCCGTCCCTCAACTCCATGAAGTGCTCAGTGTAGAAAGCTATCTTTGAACATGAACTGCCCAGCGGGTTTATGCAAGTAACCTATATGAACTGCCTATAGGTGTCATCCCAGATGATCCCCTTCAAGTTTTGCCTAGTAGGTAGGAGGTGACCTCGTGCATCAAGGGAGTTTTTAACAGAGGAAGCCCTTCCATCGAAATACCCACAAACACTAAAAGTTCTGAGACCACCACAGAGAGAATGAAAAAGCAAGCTACTGCCAGCATGGTAAAGTACCATGTAGGACGATGGATGATTGGTGCACAAATGGAGCTAGGTGCCACCCGTTGATTTTTTTTTGTTTACTGATGTGCCTGCTGTGAATTTAAAGGGCAACAATCATCCAGATATAATTTTCATATAGAAGGCAAGGTTGCACAACATATTTAATCAATCTACAATCTTAACAGTAAAGTGCTGGCTGTCTTAGAACAGTATTTTCAATTTTCTGCAATTTATATCTCCTTATTAGCATTTTTACAGAGACAGACATATTAATGAACAATCTATAAAAGCAATTTGCTTCTGCATTGTCTCCTTTTCTTATTTCTGTTTCATCTTCTATAGTCTTGTTGTAAAATACAGGGAACATGGCAAACCTTTTCCATTTTTCTTCTAGCTCAGAACTAATTAGGAAGTGTAAACTGGTATATATTATCCGCTCCTGCATCTATTTGGATGGTCATCTTCCAGGGTTTGGTTTATTACATATCATATGGCTAGGCTTTTTTAACAATAGTATAAAAGCTTTTCTGATTGCACCCATTTTATAGTTTTTGGATGTTTAAATCCATTTCACTTTGCATGATACATTGTTCAACACCTGATAATTCATCTTTGAGGATCTGTTCATCATTATCAGTGCATATGCTTTGTTGGTTAGAGGTAGATTGGCCCCATGCAGTAAATGCAATTTAATCTTATAAGCCTTGAAATTTAAGATTATGAATCTAGCTTGTATGTCCTGATTTTACTGATTTATCGTTGAAAACCACATGGAGTAGTAGCATATGTTATGATGGGAAGTTTAGGTCAATATTCTAGTATTTTGTTTTGAACAGTGTTGCAAATATCGGTGATATATTGCCAACATTGCAATTATCCGAGCTTAGTGATATTATCACTGGAAAAAATCATTATTTTTTCAAATTTTGAATATATCGCGATATTTTGAAAATATCGTGATATATCAGAAGAAAATGGAACATATCAGCTGAGTCAAGAGATTTTTGGATTTTTTTGCTCGCTTTAAAGAGGGAAAGCAGGGGATTGAGAACAAAGGTGTTACTCATTGTTACATTTGCCCATAAAAGTGGTAGAGGGAGGGGGTTGCTTTAGATGTTTAAAAAATGAAAAAAAATAATACTTTTTGTATTTTTTTAAGTTTGCCGATATTTTTCTATATTTTCCCTGTTGTTGCCAATAAGTTTCTTTCTGGACCCTTGGCAATATATTCACCTACACGATGTTTGCAACATTTATTTTCAAAGTCTCGACAAGTCTTATTGCAAGTATGATAATATCCTATCTTTATGACATTTAGAAGCTTCATAGTTGGGAATGTGGTCTGAGCTTCCAAGTCTTTATTCTAGTGAGTTTCCTTGAAAGGTTTTTCACCTTTTTGGGAAATATTTTTCAGTTGATAGTAATATATTCTAGTTTAGTTCTGTAAAATGTTTTCTTTGCATGTCAGCATTCTTTTTAGAAACTTTATGTTTTTTAATATGCCTACCAAAATGGTTTTTTAATCTGACTTACCTTCTTTTGCATTTTTCTCTCTTTGGTGAAATGTGTAAAGTAATCCTTTTGTTGACCTTCTTTGCCTATGCCTGTTTTGGAAGTACTAACATTTCTGTCTTTTGTTATGTTGAATGAATATCATAAAGTCAATCCTTCCCTTGTGCCTACTAATGTTCATTTGGTAATACTGTAGGCCCATGGTCATTTTGGGGACACTGCATATTCTAGATTCCAGTTGATTCAGGACCTGTCAATGCCAGTTGGAGAACCCTGAAAACAAGTTGAAACAAGATTCAGAAATGGCTTTCGATCCCAGTGCTCCATATTCATCCGTTATGGATGATGTCCCACTCAAGCTTCTATTTGGGGTAAGCAATCTAAAGACACGGCGTCGAGCATCAAAAGAAAAGAAGAAAAAAGAGATAGGGTCACATTCTCCTAAGGATTTAGTTGACTCAACAAATTCTGCTCGAAGCAAAGTGAAAGAGTCACTTGCATCTGTTTTGGAGATGGATGTTCAGCAACAAAAAGATTATGTAGATACCAGAAGTCAACTTGAAGCAGGAGTCACTGAAAAGTGTTTGGATGTAGAACTCCATACTGTGGAAACTGCTGATATTAATTTAGAAGTGGAAACAGATGAAGATTGTAATGGAGAGCAGTCATCTAATGCTTTGAAGCAAAGTAAGAATTTCTTGCAGAAACCTAAATTGGAAAAGGAAGCAAATGATACTCAAATGGGCCATTGCTCGAAAACACCATGTCATGACATCCCAGAAGAATATCCCCATAAAAGGATAAAAATAGAGAAAGAAGAAAGTGATGTAGAAGTGAAGAAACAAATAATTCAAATTTCTGATGAAGCACAGACTATTGCAGGTCAGGTTGAAGCAGAACTTTTCAAACTGTATGGCAGTATTAATAAGGAATACACCAAAAAGGTCAAGTCCCTTGTTGATTATTTTAAAGGTCATACCACTCCCAAATTAAGGGGTTATGTACTTTCTGGCAAAATCACACCAGAGAACTTATGTTGCATGACTGCAGAGCAATTAGCATCTTGTGAATCATCGGGGTGCAGAGTTGCTAAAGATGAAGAGCTCACAGACATGCTTGTTGTGCATAACACAGATATTGATGAAGTAATGGCTAAAAAGATTGACAAAAATGAATTTCAGGGAGATGTTCAAAAGAATGATTCACCTTTAGGAGTTAAAGTTACTGGAGGTCACCTAATCTCTGGATCCGAAGTTAAACAGGAGGTAAATGAAGTTAATGAAGTTAATGAAGTTGCTAGTTTAAGTCAAGATGCTGGTTTAGTGGGAATTGTGGATAACCATGTTGTTACAGGTTGCTCTGATTATATGAGTTCAAACACTTCCTTGGATCAAACTGTAGGGGTGACAGAAACAAAATTGGGCTTAGCTCAAGTGTTCAACATGGAATCAGTGGATGATAAAATAACACTTCCCGCCATTGTTTCTCTTAATGAATTCATGAAGTTTAAGGAAGATCAGTCAAATGACAGTGTAAAAGTAGATACAGTGCAATACGATAAGCCTAAGGAAAATCGATCAAATAACAGTGCAAAAGCATATAAAAATCATAAAGAAGGTTCGCTTAAAGAGAAGGAAACTGATTCAGGTGACTTGCAGTCCAAGTGGAGCAATTCTTTCTTACACAAACATTCAATTACGGATGCTGGTGCTGTTATAGGAAAGAAAATCAATGCTGGCAATGAACACACTGAAAACTTGAAAAGCGAATTAGCAGATTCAAATGAGGCAAATGAATTACAAGTAGGGAAACAAGTTAAACTATTGCCAGATGAAAAACTTTGGGAAGGATGTCTGCATCTGAATGCATATATTTCTGTTATGGCAACTGCCTTCTTCAAAAGGTTCAAGTGCTTTCTGCCTATCCTTAAATTGCTGTTGTCCAACATTTTTCTTGTAGTTATCATGAGAACTTGGATTTCTTTTCCATTTTTTCTCTTTTTGACAGATAGCTTAGTCATTGCAAAGCTTTCAGCTCTGGACAAAAACTCTTGCTGCCATTAGCTGTGATGCAACCTTTCTAATCATGGATATTTCCATGCTAGAGAAATTTTGCATGCTACTATATACTGATTTGTATTCTTGCTGTCTTGGTTAAAGTGCAACTACCTTAATCACTAGGATAACCTGTTGTACATTATTGGTTCATTTTGAATTTGTGTTCTTTTATACTGTACAATATGTATGGAAATCTTGCTCGAAGTTTATTTGTTCTAATTACAAGAAGATAGGTTGAGGGGCATATCCTGGTGGATGGAAAATTTACTTCCTAAGACTTTATGTTGTCTATTTAGCTACTACACTGTCCGAATGTCAAAACCAATGAAATTGTAAATTTTTATGCTTGATTTAGAAAACATTTTATCAACAAATCAATTTCTACTCTACCATGGTATGTGCTTTTTTCATTTAGAACAATTTAGTATATGCATGGGTTTGACTGCTCTAACCAACTAGAATGTCTCTGCAGTGGTGGGAAAGCTCGGACAAACAATTGGTCTAAGGTCGTGGAGGTTAAGGGAAGAGTGAGGCTAGATGCTTTTGAAAAGTTCCTTCAGGAGTTACCCCTATCTCGGAACCGTGCACTAATGGTACTTTTCATTTTTACTTGTTATAATTTATATAACACTATTTTGTTTAGTTTCTAGTAAAGATGATAGTACTGTTTTATGAAATGCCTTTTTATATGTTTTAACCTACAGACAACAGGGTATTCTTATCGGTTCAATCAAAGTTCAAATTACCATGGAAGCTAGACTGAAGTTTGGCATTTTATAGGCCAAATTATTTGGTCACAGTTTTCCTAGGAAGCTAGACTGAAGTTTGGCATTTTATAGAACATCGAAACAAAGTTCAAATTACCATGGAAGCTAGACTGAAGTTTGGCATTTTATAGAACATCAAAACAAATAAAATGAGTTCACAAATGTTGGTTTAAACTTTAAACTAGTTTGAAAATCCAGGAAACATCAAAACTAGTACTACAGAAAAAAGAAACACTCCTTACAGGCTGTGACAGTTAGGCTATTGAGAAAATTTGAAATCATAGGCATTTAAGAAGGCCCTGCAGCACTATACATGAAATTAATCATTTATTTACACACACAAGGTTTTTAATTTTGATTTTTAGTTGGTGAGATTCCGGGTTCAATGTAGCTTGACACTTATTAGATGTCCATGCTCTTGCAATGGCGTAGGAGGTATGATCTACTGTGCATTTTTATCAAAGTTGCAGAATATTGACTTGGCGAGGGTCCAAAATTATTGATTCAAGAGAAACTCAACAATGACTTAGCAAGGGTCCAAAATCATTGACTCAGGAGAAACTCGGCAAAAAATCGGCAAACAACAAAAAAATGCACAAAATTTGAATTTTCTTCAACTAAGTTAAAACAGAAACTTAAAACAACATTAGATAATCACATTGCCACATAAATATGCAAAGGAGATACCTATGTAAGATGGCGAGGGTCCAAAATCGTTGATTCAAGAGAAACTCAACAATGACTTAGTGAGGGTCCAAAATCGTTGACTTAAGAGAAACTTGGCAAAAAATCAGCAAACAATGAAAAAAATGCATAAAATTTGAATTTTCTTCAACTAAATTAAAACAGAAACTTAAAACAACATTAGATAATCACATTGCCACATAAATACGGAAAGAAGTACCTATATAATATGTCAAACCATATACATCAGAAAATAATTGTTGGTCGTTGTCTAGGGTCAAGAGTCAAATTTGTAAACTCAAACAAAATATTACATATTAAAACCACAGATATAAATGTATCTACTATCAATGCCCTTTGCCCTTTTAAATGACCTATATTGGGTCCTCCTCTAGGACTGGAATCTCCTGCATTTGGCATCGAACATGTAGTAAGGAGTCTTGTGGATAGTGAATGACTCTGATGGTCATCCTGTGGTGCCTCGTGCTCCTGGCCTTCTCCTCATCTAACCAATCAGATAAATCCTCCACACTAGATCCCTCCGTCTCCATCACCTAGTTAGAAGAGTCAATATTATCCATGTAAATGGCCTCTACATTAAGTGGTTTCTCCAACTGCAGAACCCACAACCGAATATTGTTGTAGATAAACATCATATCATTCAGGTGGTCGTATTCCAACATGTTGCGTTTCATTGAGTATATTTTTACTAAAACTGCACTCACAACCAAAGCAGTGCAAGTTTGTTTTAACACCAAACTTTCAGGATTTTGAAGACTTGGTGTTTGTTCACCATAATTAGCCCAATAACAATCCACAAAAAGTAAATAAAAAGAAAACAAATAAAATTACTTTTCCCTCCACTGTCAAATATGAAAAAAAGAAAACGAATAAAATTACATTGAATCTTACAATTTGAAATTTGTAATGAATTTACTTACCTTGCAACATAGTTTTCCTTTCCTCCATTGTCATTTCATAATCAAATAATCCGATAACTCTCTTATACAACTCCAGCCCAACCTATATATCAGTCAAATAATCTGATAACTCTCTTATACAACTCCAGCTTCACATGTATATCTTGATATGCCTTTGAATAAGATATGGTTTTGAGCTTTTGAGAGATGGAATACAATCTCTTTCCTAAATATATGCCAAGCACCAGAAAAGTCACTCCTCCAAAGTTGTTTATCAAATTATCACCTAAAAGTATGACCTTCCATGTTAACTATGATTGCACATTCTGGCTACACATGGTATCTGTTAATTTCCTTACAACTTGAGCTTGTTGACAAAACCAAAATATATGCTTAATTACTTTAGAGTGCCTGCAGAATCTGCATTTACACTAGGCAAAGCCAAAACGGTAAAGATGTCAACATGTAGACAATCCTCCCTGAGTCAACGACCATGCAAA
Source organism: Picea glauca (assembly GCA_000966675.3). Classification (NCBI taxonomy): domain Eukaryota; kingdom Viridiplantae; phylum Streptophyta; class Pinopsida; order Pinales; family Pinaceae; genus Picea; species Picea glauca. The sequence continues at coordinate 17,928 of JZKD02S0384030.1, forward strand.
ATAGCTTTCTTAAGCTTTGGAGGTGATTTCTAAATCGCGTAAAGCTGATATAGCCAAATATGAAGCTCAGAATGTAACTTCCATATTTTATTCAACCTCGTCTCTAACAATGGAGTCAGGATGAGCCGCTTGTAACCATTGACCAACATGTATTTGGTGAAAGGCTTCCTGCACCCTTGAAGCCCAATCTTTCCACCAACATTTTGGAGGATTAACCTCAAGCTTGAAATGCAAACAACCAGGAATTAAAGCCGGTATTTTTTTAAAAATAAATGTATTCAAATTCCTTAATTGAAAGGTTTGCGTGATTTGATCCCAATGGGTCCTATCTTTGGAGTCATAAGAGAAAAAATCTTGCAGAGATTTGATGCTTTGTTGGAAGAAGCAAAGAGTTGAAAACTATGGGTTTTCAACAAAAGGCTTTTTTTCCTGCAAAATGATGGGAAACCACTTGAGGAAATGTCCATTCACAAACTAGCCAACTCTAAAACTTTCTCATTTCTAGTGCAAGGAGGGT
>JZKD02S0384041.1:0-18956 GCA_000966675.3 Picea glauca
CTGGATGAAGACTCTCATCCAGACATCTTCGTTTTCAATGTTGAGGTTGTCTGCATAACTGTAGAAGGCAGCCAGGTGCTCTTCGGCAGTTATGTCTCCTTCTCCAGTGAACTTGGGCATATATTTCAAGTAATCCCCAGCGGGGAGAGGATTCATAGGATGGGGTAGGACTAAAGGAGCATATCTGGCAGCGACTATGGCGTCCATTATATTCGGAGGGGGATTAGCATCGGCCATAGGAATATTAGGTGGAGGAGAGCTGGGAGGAGAAGGAGTTCGCGAAGGGGCTACTGGGAATGAGTCCCGAAGTGGAGTGGGAAACAAGAGGGGATTTAAGGAGAAGGCTAACGAGCTCAAGTCAGTAGGTGTTTTTCTTTATACAGGAGTGGTAAAGATAGGAGTGGGGAAATCTTCTATAGTTCCGAGTCTGCGCCAAGGCACAGTTTTAGGGGAGAGGGGAGTGACAAAGTCTTGTCCCTCCGGTCCCAGAACAGGAGAGGAAAACTCAACAGGAACACTTCCGAAATTTAGGAAACAGGAAAGTCCAGAAACGGGTCTATGAAGGAACTAAGGAGGAGAAGAAGGAGTTCCCACAAAAGGATATGATGGGTTACCTGGTTCAGTGGTGGATGCTTCTTCTTCCGAGGCCTTCCCCTTTCTGAGCACCGCTTCTGGATTTGTTTCAGGCGTAGCTAGAGGCAACTGTGGATGAGACCGCATATGCATGCCTTTGAAAATCACAATTACTAGAGCAGGTTCTCCCCAGCGGATTCGTCACAATCGAGTCGCCAAGTGCACAGCAACAATCTTGATAATTCTGATATCTGATGCACCTTCAGAATCAGTTAATCGTTGTCGTTCAATCCCGGGGAAAATATTCAACTTCGTCCCTGGCAACGGCGCCAGAAATGTTAGCGTCGGAAGTCACTCCTGGATTGCAGCAGGAGCAGAGCCTGACACCCATCAGTTTAATGTCACGATATGTTTATAAAGGGATGATAAAATGGAAGCAAGCTCAGAAAAATATCGCCTCAACTCTGAAACTCGGCCAAACATGCATGAGCAAGTGAGGTCTTAGATAAACTTCAAACAATGAGTTGTAATAAGGGTGAGCAGGGGGAAGACTTGTACGAGAAGAGTGGGAGGGTTTGCCACAAACATCAGGTTCCTAACAGACTGGAGAAGAAAGCGTCCAAACACGAGATCCTCTTACATTCAAACACAAAAGACCAGGGAATACAATAATGCATGACAAATCCTTTATCATAACATAACTATAACAATTCATGCGAATCATTCGATCATGAACTCTCTGGTATGAGACAAAAACATAGACGGGGTGAAGAAACTATTTGTCATAAAACAAGAAATATCATATATAGATGCATAGCCAGGAAACCAGAGTGGTTTTTAAAACTTTACAGTCGGGAGCTTTGCTCTACCATCGATCATTAAAAAATACAAAGACTGAGTCTATATACTCAGGAAAATTCGCCTTACAGAGGTGTGTCCAGTCACCCAAAGCTTGGTGTCCCTTTTGTCAAACTTGTACTGATATCTTCCTTTAAATGCCACCTTAGCTACGCATGGCTCTTGTAAGGAGGKTAGCTGAGCCATGAAGTGCTYGGCTAGCGTGYGCAGACTTCTCTTTYGAGTCGAGGACTTCRGCAYGGCTTCGTTGAGATAATCGATACAYAGGACTTCTGCGAGCAGGCAGCCCGCCAGACCCTCCATTCCCCTCATTTAATGAACGAAAGGAGGTTTCAACCACCCGCTCCTGCCTTCATTTACTTCAATACTAGAAACARTATTAAGATCRGGTCYGATGGYGCCTRGAGGTCGCGGTGATCCTCTCTGCAACTGAACTCGRYGCCTTTGGCCTTCTTTATGCAGCTCCTTCCTTTCCTCAAGTGATCATGGGCTGYGACCGTATGCTTTCGGCGTTCGCGAATATGAAAGGGCTAATCTTTGYTKATTGAAGTCGCGATGAGCGATATGTCGAGAAGGCTTAATCTGGCACCACRTGTCCCTCTGAGATCTGACGRMCTTGAACTCATCTGACACCTYTGTGGGCCCGGGTCCGGGACTCTCCTGGCATCTCRTRCATTGGAACATAACAGAGTTGCCTTTTGCACCTTGGAGTCGCAACGGGCGAAACACCGAGATGGCTCAGTTTGTTGCCAGGTGTCCCTCTGAGATCTGATGGCTGAACATGTTTCGAGATGTCATGGGCCCCAGCTTCTGTTCTTTCGGCGCTATCGGGGTTCGGGGTTTCGCGATGTTGAACAACATGAAAATCTCACCCCACGAACTCCCGACCGTCGAAATGCCGACGTGGCCAGATTTTGCGACACGCGTCCTTAGGATGAACGACTGAGACTTTTCCATAAACAGAAGCCTCCCTGCTCCAGACCTTCTCCTTTACGACCAGATGCCAAAACCACGGGCCTGGTCCTGGGCGCTATCGACAATTTGGGGTTCGAGGTTTCGATAGGTGAAGAAATAGGGAATTTTACCCCTTGAACCCCCGAATGCCGATATGTCGGTGTGACTGGATCCTGTGCCGCACGTCACTGGATTGGATGACCCAGATTCAACCTTGAAATATAAGGGCTTTCTTTGGTGCTATATGTCGGGTAGATTGGTAACCCCAAGATCCCGATGTCCGTTGATCTGCTTCATGGATGGATTTCGGCTGTAGACATCAAAACGTTGCCCGCTCGCTTGACTCATAACCGGAAAGTTGGTCCTTCCGCTGTTGACCGTGGGCATGTCGTGTGCAATCTACAGCCCTGGGTGCTTTTGCACCTAATGACAAAAATAATCGCTAACAACATCCCTTAAGGATTCCCAGGTGGTCGTGACTGTAAATAATGAGGATTCCTCTATTTCCTTTTTCTCACAGAAATTTTGCCACCAATCTTTGACATGGGGAACGACTTTGAGGAGTGAAAAAGTAATATTTTCTCTATTCAAAAAGTTATGGACAGAAAAATACCCTTCTAGTAGATTCAACCACTTTTCTACAACATTTGTGTCTATCTGACCTTCAAATATAGGAATATCGAAATTGATTTGTACCTTGAAGGGGGTGGCGCCTCCGCTTGAGGAAGATGCGTCGCATGTTGGTAGCCACCGAAGGATTTGCACGAAACTATCCATCATCTCATTCCTCTATTGCATGAGGGATTCCTCAAGAAACATTTTGAAAGGATCTCTTGTACCATCATATTTCATTTCTCTTTCCATGAGAGGTCGCTTGGGCGCGAGAGAGTTTTTTTCCTTAAGAGAAACAATCTCGAGACCCAATTCTTTGTACCCTGACCTCGTTGGGGACATGCATTAAGACGAAAAGGAGCAGAACACTCTAATACCACTGATCTGGATTTTATGAGAAGATCAAAATGAATACATATTATTAAAATATGCTCAACACAAAATAACAGAGATACAATAAAACTAGTTTTCTATTCAATAAGGAAATAAGTTGAAACTGTAAAATGTAGCGAAAAACAAGCTTGTTGGAATGGTGGCGGCTTATCTCTAAGAAGAGATGTGACAGATGTGCTCATTCACCAGAAGATGGTTAAAATGAGGCTTTGAAGGCCTTTTACAATAAACAAGAATGTCAAAAACCCTAGACATCCAAAAACCTAACCCTAGGAGATGAAGTATCAAAAGTCATGTGGGACCCGTTTGGGTAAGTTAGTACATCAACTTCCTAGGGTCGTAACTTTTGCATACGATCTCCATTTTAGGCACACGATAGCCCGTTGGAAAGGTCTAAATGAGAAGAAAAAATTTCGACCAGCCCATGTATGAGCCTTTGGCAGTCACTTGGGCCCCAAATCCCTAAAAAATGTCGTTTAGGCTCAAAACGACCTCGGAAGTTTGGAACTTGAGAAACTGTCGAAAAAATGCCAAGGTGGAAAATTGTTTTTCGAGCCAGTGGAATAGGTGGGTGGCCACCGATATCCACCTGGATCATATATGTTCATGGAAAATGTTTATATTTAGGTGAAAAATATAAGTGAATGCATAACTATAATAATAAATTAGGCTACAAGTTTTTCATTTTTAATGAAAAAAAGAAAACATTTAGCCTAAATTTCTTCCAAAAAATTGGAATTTAACCAAATTGGAGAAACTTCACTTAAAAAAAAAAACATTGATCCTAAGGTATGAGTACAACCTGTCACTATGAAATATGTTCTGAAGTCAAACAATGACAAGGATCATCTAATCAAGGCCCAATGATTCTCAACTTGTCGAACGTGAGATAACCACCAATGAGGCTAATGACTACCTAGGCACTCTACTTCTAGGTCATCCATAGAAAATGTGTCGGAGTCAATACAAGATGACCTGCTTAAAATAAGAGCAATTATGTCTCTCTTCCCTCAGCATGAAGTGATAACTCACGAAGATATAATATGAATAAATCAAGTACCATATCCATATTACTGGATGAGGAGGGCGACTGACTCAAAGCATAAGACTCAATGATAAGAGACAATGAGACAAACCATTAGATAACTCAAACTCTCCTATGTATCCTAAAAATACCCATCCTAAAGGCTCAATGCTTTGGGAACAATGAACAAACGAGACGCCCATCTAAGCTCACTCTAATGATAGACACAAAGGCTCGTCGTCATGTGGAAGATAAGACACTCATATTTTGACCCAAGAAAAGCAATAGTGGACAACCACTATTCTATGAAAGGAAATACACACAAGACATGACCACATGTTGATATAAATTGGAAAAAATCAATGACACCTTAAAAAAGAGCTGAAAATTAAAAAAATTGAATGGAACAAAAGAAGGTAAATTGTTGTCCTAAAAATTAAAAATTAGCAAGAAGGAAAGAATGAAATAACATGCGGAAAGGAAAGACAACTACCCTAGACCCAAAAGTTTTTACCTCAAAGCTTCCATGATTAAATCATCATGCTCAAAGGACCAATGTAACCATGCATCCAGGTGATCAGTCCGATGGGAAAGATCAACAAAGTCATCCTTCCAGGGGGACCAATCGTGAAATATCATATAACCCAAAGATGCCTTAATGTATTTGTTGGTGAAGACATAACTGAAGGGTGTTGGTTGGAATTCAGAACATGGTACTTTGAAAATAATAAGCATGAATGCATGAGAGACTAAATGCTTGGAATATACCAGTTGAAATACCTCCATTTTCCTGAGCTCAATTGGATCATGATGAACTCTGATATCCAAGCTCTAATTAGTCATAGGATCATGAAGACAAACCTTTGGATGCATGAACATGGGAAAAATGTAAAAGATATCATCATTTAGTTGAACCAAAAGTGGCTCCTCCTGTTGCAATGGTATCTGATCAAGTTGTTCTTGGACCACTACTAGGATGGGCATGCATGAAATCTCCTGCTGATCCATTTCTACTTGGTTAACCTATGGTACCTCCTCTTGAAATTTTTCATCATCACTAATGGAAGGAAACAACAAAAACTCTTGAGCACTAAAATATTTGCCTTCATCTTCTTGGAACTTTGCATATGACTCAAGTGGTTAGTTCTTGGTTCATGATCATTTAAGATCGAGGGACCATCATGCTGCTCATCTCTAGGAACCTGACATAGTGCAAGTTGTGGTTCATATTTAGTAACAAGTACTTCCCACACTATTGTAACAACCGATAGTTGAAATTCATGGATTGGAATAAAACCGTAGGATGCAATAAAATGTCTAAGTTAATATCAACAGCCCGAGCCTCCTCCAGATTTTAAGGTTCCTTGTTCCTGAGAAAAATACCAAACATTGCATCAAATGCCTCAAGATAAAATTTTAAAGCATAAGCAACATTAGGCATTATCGTGGTAAGGATTTTATAATAAATCTTAGAAAAACAAGCATTAAAATCAATGACCGTCTCATCCCCATTCTTTTTATTATTATCAAAATCATTAATTAAGGAAAAGTTGTCATGTTTATTCGTCCATTGTTTAATGAACTTCGCTTGGAATGCATCCCATCCATCAATGGAGGAATCAAGAAGGGATTTGTACCATGTCCGTGCCTCCTCTTCGAGGGTCGACATAAACATCCTTATGCTCCACCTAAAAATCATCCAACAACTTTGAAAAAGTAGCCAAGTGATCCTCAGCTAATTCTCCCAACCTCCCTACAAACAAAGGTAATCATTTAGGATATTTATGTGCAGGTAAGTCACGAGGATAGTCTAGAAATGAAACAAAACTCAATGGGTCAAAAGCAAAGAATCCCCACCTTCCTAGTGGCCTCACAACTCCAACCATATTGTTAATCTAAGATAGAAACAAGCACAATTGCTACCCTACTACTAGCTTGAGATGAAAATAAAACCAAAGATGAAGATGTTGAAATTACACTCACCATAGTTCTCGTCGAAAATAAATTACCAAAGAACTCAGATATGATTACTAACTTCGAGAGGAGTTCTTGGTGAGAGGGTAGTCTTGTTTCGAGAAAGATGTTGGAGTTTTCTCAAGCTCAAAACTAAACCTTGTGAGTGAATAGAAATCGAAATATCTTCTTGCGCAAGTTCCCCTATGGATTCACCCTTGTATCTTGTGGATTCGCCGTGTGAGATAGAAAAAAATTAAGTAATTAAAGTAAAAACTCATGGAATGTCGTGTTACCAAGGCTTGAATTCCCTGGCAATGACGCCAATTTGTTAGCACACTTTTCACCCTCCAATTGAGCTGATATAACAGAAAAAACAACGATGAAGAAGGTGTTAATTCAAGAAGAAAATCCTCAAATTGTCACAGGCTAGACCCATCTCCATTTGGGTTGGTGCATAACAACCTCAGGGGGGCGTCCTTAGGGTACTTTGTTGTTGTTCGAAATTTTTATTTTTTGCAATTAATGACAAAAAAAGAAACTAAAATGTCTTGGACAACATGTAAAAATTGCCCAAGACATTGGGAAAAAGAGAGTTTATGTTTGCTTGGAGGGATCTTGTAGGGTTAGCACAAGAGAGATAGAACAAAATAGAAGAGAAACCACTTTGAAGAAATTTATTATCACAATAAATGGCATGAAATACTAAGCTAATTGCAATAATAAAGAAAGATACCAACAAGAAGGAAAGTTTGAAAACAAACGCAACGCTTCTTTATTATAGGCTTGTCAAAAGGTTGATTGTACCACAAAGGCAAGTCCACAATTGGTACAATGACTATTCTTGCTCAAAGAGAGAATATCTAGACTAGAGATAATGAGAGAGAAGAGGGAAATAATGAGTGTATGTTGTTGCTGCAAAAATCCAACCAACAGGGGAGGCAGGTATGGGAGGGGTTTTGTACAGCCCTAGAGGAAAAAAATTGTTATGTTACTCCTAGAACCTGGGCGTAACCACCAACAACATGGAAGAGGCTTATGCGATGTATCAAGGAGTACTCCTAGCTCAGTAAAGACAACTCAACAATATTATTGTAATAGGGGACTCAAAAAATATAATTCAACACTTCGCTAAAGGGATAGGCCCAAAGAATTCAAAGTTGAAAAGAATCATTGAAAGGATCAAAGCAATCATGTCCACATTCCATTCCTCCTTCTTCCATGTCCCACACGCTAACAATACAAAAGCGGATGAACATGTGAATTTAGCAATTGTAAATTCCCCAGGTCATATGGAAATGTTGGGCAGACACCTTTTCTTAGCCCCCCCCGAATGACTCAACCCCCTCCCATCGTCGCTCCCCTTGGCACCAGTCTCCATGCGGTGCTACAGCTGGCTGAGGCATGTTGTAAGTCGAGTGTCATGCTCAGGGAGGATTTGTACTCCCATAACATCTGGCTTATGGGAACCTGCACACAATAGGATGACAAAATGAATATCTTGGATCGCTATGTGTTCCTCCTCTGTGGGAACTCGTTGTACCTGTCTCTCCACGCTCGCTCAGTAGCTCGCAACATCACCTCTGCCATAACTTCACTTGAGGTGAAGGCATTTGAAGGGAACTCAGTCATGATTCAGTGCAAGGGAATGTAGGAATTACATGCCACTCCNAAAATACAAAGACTGAGTCTATATACTCAGGAAAATTCGCCTTACAGAGGTGTGTCCAGTCACCCAAAGCTTGGTGTCCCTTTTGTCAAACTTGTACTGATATCTTCCTTTAAATGCCACCTTAGCTACGCATGGCTCTTGTAAGGAGGGTAGCTGAGCCATGAAGTGCTTGGCTAGCGTGCGCAGACTTCTCTTTTGAGTCGAGGACTTCGGCATGGCTTCGTTGAGATAATCGATACACAGGACTTCTGCGAGCAGGCAGCCCGCCAGACCCTCCATTCCCCTCATTTAATGAACGAAAGGAGGTTTCAACCACCCGCTCCTGCCTTCATTTACTTCAATACTAGAAACAATATTAAGATCAGGTCCGATGGTGCCTGGAGGTCGCGGTGATCCTCTCTGCAACTGAACTCGATGCCTTTGGCCTTCTTTATGCAGCTCCTTCCTTTCCTCAAGTGATCATGGGCTGTGACCGTATGCTTTCGGCGTTCGCGAATATGAAAGGGCTAATCTTTGCTTATTGAAGTCGCGATGAGCGATATGTCGAGAAGGCTTAATCTGGCACCACATGTCCCTCTGAGATCTGACGAACTTGAACTCATCTGACACCTCTGTGGGCCCGGGTCCGGGACTCTCCTGGCATCTCATGCATTGGAACATAACAGAGTTGCCTTTTGCACCTTGGAGTCGCAACGGGCGAAACACCGAGATGGCTCAGTTTGTTGCCAGGTGTCCCTCTGAGATCTGATGGCTGAACATGTTTCGTGATGTCATGGGCCCCAGCTTCTGTTCTTTCGGCGCTTTCGGGGTTCGGGGTTTCGCGATGTTGAACAACATAAAACTCTCACCCCACGAACTCCCGACCGTCGAAACGCCGACGTGGCCAGATTTTGCGACACGCGTCCTTAGGATGAACGACTGAGACTTTTCCATAAACAAAATCCTCCCTCCTCCAGAACTTCTCCTTTACGACCAGATGCCAAAACCACGGGCCTGGTCCTGGGCGCTATCGACAATTTGGGGTTCGAGGTTTCGATAGGTGAAGAAACAGGGAATTTTACCCCTTGAACCCCCGAATGCCAATATGTCGGTGTGACTGGATCCTGCGCCGCACGTCACTGGATTGGATGACTCAGATTCAACCTTGAAATATAAGGGCTTTCTTTGGTGCTATATGTCGGGTAGCTTGGTAACCCCGAGATCCCGATGTCCGTTGATCTGCTTCGTGGATGGATTTCGGCTGTAGACATCAAAACGTTGCCCGCTCGCTTGACTCATAACCGGAAAGTTGGTCCTTCCGCTGTTGACCGTGGGCATTTCGTGTGCAATCTACAGCCCTGGGTGCTTTTGCACCTAATGACAAAAATAATCGCTAACAACATCCCTTAAGGATTGCCAGGTGGCCGTGACTGTAAATAATGAGGATTCCTCTATTTCCTTTTTCTCACAGAAATTTTGCCACCAGTCTTTGACATGGGGAATGACTTTGAGGAGTGCAAAAGTAATATTTTCTCTATTCAAAAAGTTATGGACAGAAAAATACCCTTCTAGTAGATTCAACCACTTTTCTACAACATTTGTGTCTATCTGACCTTCAAATATAGGAATATCGAAATTGATTTGTACCTTGAAGGGGGTGGCGCCTCCGCTTGAGGAAGATGCGTCGCATGTTGGTAGCCACCGAAGGATTTGCACGAAACTATCCATCATCTCATTCCTCTATTGCATGAGGGATTCCTCAAGAAACATTTTGAAAGGATCTCTTGTACCATCATATTTCATTTCTCTTTCCATGAGAGGTCGCTTGGGCGCGAGAGAGTTTTTTTCCTTAAGAGAAACAATCTCGAGACCCAATTCTTTGTACCCTGACCTCGTTGGGGACATGCATTAAGACGAAAAGGAGCAGAACACTCTAATACCACTGATCTGGATTTTATGAGAAGATCAAAATGAATACATATTATTAAAATATGCTCAACACAAAATAACAGAGATACAATAAAACTAGTTTTCTATTCAATAAGGAAATAAGTTGAAACTGTAAAATGTAGCGAAAAACAAGCTTGTTGGAATGGTGGCGGCTTATCTCTAAGAAGAGATGTGACAGATGTGCTCATTCACCAGAAGATGGTTAAAATGAGGCTTTGAAGGCCTTTTACAATAAACAAGAATGTCAAAAACCCTAGACATCCAAAAACCTAACCCTAGGAGATGAAGTATCAAAAGTCATGTGGGACCCGTTTGGGTAAGTTAGTACATCAACTTCCTAGGGTCGTAACTTTTGCATACGATCTCCATTTTAGGCACACGATAGCCCGTTGGAAAGGTCTAAATGAGAAGAAAAAATTTCGACCAGCCCATGTATGAGCCTTTGGCAGTCACTTGGGCCCCAAATCCCTAAAAAATGTCGTTTAGGCTCAAAACGACCTCGGAAGTTTGGAACTTGAGAAACTGTCGAAAAAATGCCAAGGTGGAAAATTGTTTTTCGAGCCAGTGGAATAGGTGGGTGGCCACCGATATCCACCTGGATCATATATGTTCATGGAAAATGTTTATATTTAGGTGAAAAATATAAGTGAATGCATAACTATAATAATAAATTAGGCTACAAGTTTTTCATTTTTAATGAAAAAAAGAAAACATTTAGCCTAAATTTCTTCCAAAAAATTGGAATTTAACCAAATTGGAGAAACTTCACTTAAAAAAAAAAACATTGATCCTAAGGTATGAGTACAACCTGTCACTATGAAATATGTTCTGAAGTCAAACAATGACAAGGATCATCTAATCAAGGCCCAATGATTCTCAACTTGTCGAACGTGAGATAACCACCAATGAGGCTAATGACTACCTAGGCACTCTACTTCTAGGTCATCCATAGAAAATGTGTCGGAGTCAATACAAGATGACCTGCTTAAAATAAGAGCAATTATGTCTCTCTTCCCTCAGCATGAAGTGATAACTCACGAAGATATAATATGAATAAATCAAGTACCATATCCATATTACTGGATGAGGAGGGCGACTGACTCAAAGCATAAGACTCAATGATAAGAGACAATGAGACAAACCATTAGATAACTCAAACTCTCCTATGTATCCTAAAAATACCCATCCTAAAGGCTCAATGCTTTGGGAACAATGAACAAACGAGACGCCCATCTAAGCTCACTCTAATGATAGACACAAAGGCTCGTCGTCATGTGGAAGATAAGACACTCATATTTTGACCCAAGAAAAGCAATAGTGGACAACCACTATTCTATGAAAGGAAATACACACAAGACATGACCACATGTTGATATAAATTGGAAAAAATCAATGACACCTTAAAAAAGAGCTGAAAATTAAAAAAATTGAATGGAACAAAAGAAGGTAAATTGTTGTCCTAAAAATTAAAAATTAGCAAGAAGGAAAGAATGAAATAACATGCGGAAAGGAAAGACAACTACCCTAGACCCAAAAGTTTTTACCTCAAAGCTTCCATGATTAAATCATCATGCTCAAAGGACCAATGTAACCATGCATCCAGGTGATCAGTCCGATGGGAAAGATCAACAAAGTCATCCTTCCAGGGGGACCAATCGTGAAATATCATATAACCCAAAGATGCCTTAATGTATTTGTTGGTGAAGACATAACTGAAGGGTGTTGGTTGGAATTCAGAACATGGTACTTTGAAAATAATAAGCATGAATGCATGAGAGACTAAATGCTTGGAATATACCAGTTGAAATACCTCCATTTTCCTGAGCTCAATTGGATCATGATGAACTCTGATATCCAAGCTCTAATTAGTCATAGGATCATGAAGACAAACCTTTGGATGCATGAACATGGGAAAAATGTAAAAGATATCATCATTTAGTTGAACCAAAAGTGGCTCCTCCTGTTGCAATGGTATCTGATCAAGTTGTTCTTGGACCACTACTAGGATGGGCATGCATGAAATCTCCTGCTGATCCATTTCTACTTGGTTAACCTATGGTACCTCCTCTTGAAATTTTTCATCATCACTAATGGAAGGAAACAACAAAAACTCTTGAGCACTAAAATATTTGCCTTCATCTTCTTGGAACTTTGCATATGACTCAAGTGGTTAGTTCTTGGTTCATGATCATTTAAGATCGAGGGACCATCATGCTGCTCATCTCTAGGAACCTGACATAGTGCAAGTTGTGGTTCATATTTAGTAACAAGTACTTCCCACACTATTGTAACAACCGATAGTTGAAATTCATGGATTGGAATAAAACCGTAGGATGCAATAAAATGTCTAAGTTAATATCAACAGCCCGAGCCTCCTCCAGATTTTAAGGTTCCTTGTTCCTGAGAAAAATACCAAACATTGCATCAAATGCCTCAAGATAAAATTTTAAAGCATAAGCAACATTAGGCATTATCGTGGTAAGGATTTTATAATAAATCTTAGAAAAACAAGCATTAAAATCAATGACCGTCTCATCCCCATTCTTTTTATTATTATCAAAATCATTAATTAAGGAAAAGTTGTCATGTTTATTCGTCCATTGTTTAATGAACTTCGCTTGGAATGCATCCCATCCATCAATGGAGGAATCAAGAAGGGATTTGTACCATGTCCGTGCCTCCTCTTCGAGGGTCGACATAAACATCCTTATGCTCCACCTAAAAATCATCCAACAACTTTGAAAAAGTAGCCAAGTGATCCTCAGCTAATTCTCCCAACCTCCCTACAAACAAAGGTAATCATTTAGGATATTTATGTGCAGGTAAGTCACGAGGATAGTCTAGAAATGAAACAAAACTCAATGGGTCAAAAGCAAAGAATCCCCACCTTCCTAGTGGCCTCACAACTCCAACCATATTGTTAATCTAAGATAGAAACAAGCACAATTGCTACCCTACTACTAGCTTGAGATGAAAATAAAACCAAAGATGAAGATGTTGAAATTACACTCACCATAGTTCTCGTCGAAAATAAATTACCAAAGAACTCAGATATGATTACTAACTTCGAGAGGAGTTCTTGGTGAGAGGGTAGTCTTGTTTCGAGAAAGATGTTGGAGTTTTCTCAAGCTCAAAACTAAACCTTGTGAGTGAATAGAAATCGAAATATCTTCTTGCGCAAGTTCCCCTATGGATTCACCCTTGTATCTTGTGGATTCGCCGTGTGAGATAGAAAAAAATTAAGTAATTAAAGTAAAAACTCATGGAATGTCGTGTTACCAAGGCTTGAATTCCCTGGCAATGACGCCAATTTGTTAGCACACTTTTCACCCTCCAATTGAGCTGATATAACAGAAAAAACAACGATGAAGAAGGTGTTAATTCAAGAAGAAAATCCTCAAATTGTCACAGGCTAGACCCATCTCCATTTGGGTTGGTGCATAACAACCTCAGGGGGGCGTCCTTAGGGTACTTTGTTGTTGTTCGAAATTTTTATTTTTTGCAATTAATGACAAAAAAAGAAACTAAAATGTCTTGGACAACATGTAAAAATTGCCCAAGACATTGGGAAAAAGAGAGTTTATGTTTGCTTGGAGGGATCTTGTAGGGTTAGCACAAGAGAGATAGAACAAAATAGAAGAGAAACCACTTTGAAGAAATTTATTATCACAATAAATGGCATGAAATACTAAGCTAATTGCAATAATAAAGAAAGATACCAACAAGAAGGAAAGTTTGAAAACAAACGCAACGCTTCTTTATTATAGGCTTGTCAAAAGGTTGATTGTACCACAAAGGCAAGTCCACAATTGGTACAATGACTATTCTTGCTCAAAGAGAGAATATCTAGACTAGAGATAATGAGAGAGAAGAGGGAAATAATGAGTGTATGTTGTTGCTGCAAAAATCCAACCAACAGGGGAGGCAGGTATGGGAGGGGTTTTGTACAGCCCTAGAGGAAAAAAATTGTTATGTTACTCCTAGAACCTGGGCGTAACCACCAACAACATGGAAGAGGCTTATGCGATGTATCAAGGAGTACTCCTAGCTCAGTAAAGACAACTCAACAATATTATTGTAATAGGGGACTCAAAAAATATAATTCAACACTTCGCTAAAGGGATAGGCCCAAAGAATTCAAAGTTGAAAAGAATCATTGAAAGGATCAAAGCAATCATGTCCACATTCCATTCCTCCTTCTTCCATGTCCCACACGCTAACAATACAAAAGCGGATGAACATGTGAATTTAGCAATTGTAAATTCCCCAGGTCATATGGAAATGTTGGGCAGACACCTTTTCTTAGCCCCCCCCGAATGACTCAACCCCCTCCCATCGTCGCTCCCCTTGGCACCAGTCTCCATGCGGTGCTACAGCTGGCTGAGGCATGTTGTAAGTCGAGTGTCATGCTCAGGGAGGATTTGTACTCCCATAACATCTGGCTTATGGGAACCTGCACACAATAGGATGACAAAATGAATATCTTGGATCGCTATGTGTTCCTCCTCTGTGGGAACTCGTTGTACCTGTCTCTCCACGCTCGCTCAGTAGCTCGCAACATCACCTCTGCCATAACTTCACTTGAGGTGAAGGCATTTGAAGGGAACTCAGTCATGATTCAGTGCAAGGGAATGTAGGAATTACATGCCACTCCAACGCTTGAAAGACACTCAAATATTGAGATTGCACGACATTCATGCATTAAGCACATAGCTAGAGGAGGTAAATTGGAAGGAAATCTCTCGATTCATTGTCGCATCTAGCCACACCAGAACTTTGCAATTTGGAATTTCATATGGGAATGAGAGTTAAAGCACCGAAGCAATTTAGGAATTTTCCATTACTCCAACATCAGAGGGATAAGACATGATAAAGTCGTGAGCATTGGCCTTATAGGAAGAAGCGTAAAGAAAGGCAGCAATGGAGACAACACCAGGGGAAACTTTGTCAGAGGAAGCATAGAAAGACACACCATCGATAGAGGCAGCACCAGAGGAAGTATAGACAAAGGCAACTCTGCAGAGGCAGCGTAGACAAAGGCAACAACATCGACAAAAGAAATGTCAATGACAACATCAGTGATTGGAGTGGAGGTAATTTTATAGCAATCACAGTCAATCTAATTGCAAAAATGGCTCAACATTCAACTTGTGATCAATCGGAGGAAGAACTGGTGGAAGATAATTTCTCCACCACCCAACAAATGGCACTCTGTCTTGATTCTCACAACTCCACCCTCACTTTCACACTGGACACTCTTTATCAACACCGCACATTAATAAATCAGTTTCAAGATGAAGTCGAGTTTCTCATACGCGAAGGGGAGAAAATGGAAGCAAAGTTGGAAGCTAGACCACCAAAATCACCGACACAAAGCCAAAATGAGGAAACAGGAAGAAGAGAAGACCCTAAGCTACTTGATTTGAACGTAGCACTAGATCCCCCTCTAGAGCAAGACCGAGTTTAAAGAATATCAGTAAGACACTCCTCAATTTTGTAAAAATGTCATAAATAAATCTTTCACAAGATAGTTCTAGGATAGGAAAGGAAAGATTTACTTTCAGTGAAGTAGGATCAATGCTAGACTCAATTTTGTAAGATTTTTGTGGAAATTTTGTAGCTGGCATCTCCTCCACCAACACCCTCCTTTGTAATATGTGACCTCGATCGTGCCTTTTATATATATAAAATTTTCATTTTTTGTAAAAATAAATAAAAAAAATCCAACCAATAATCCATGTAGAGACCTCCAATATATAGAAATATGGGCGCACTTACCAAGGGAGAGAGGCCATGGTGCATAGGAGGTGGAATATGGAGAGTGTATGGGCATGACTAAGGGAGTAAGAGTGTAAACACGTGGATGGAGTAAGTTTGAGTGAACCTCCCACATGTGAGGGAATGCGAAAGTGATAAGGCGTAGTAAATAAGAGAAAAAGGATTAATGTGCCCTCTAATCTAGGGAGGATACACATGGAATATAGGAAGAGGAGAGGTGTGAGAGAAATCAAAGTCAAGGAGTGAGAAAATAGGAGAAAGAGATATGGAAATCGCATGTTAGAGGAAGGGATAGTTTGAGGATGAGTAAGGCAAATAGATGGAGGAGTAAATGTGCACAAGAGAAGGAAATATGCCCTAAACTTAGGAGAAGGCACACTTGAGAGTAGGAAGATGTAAATAAACACCCGTGTGAGGGAAATAAGATAGAATAGATGAATGAATGGAGAAAATTCTAGGAAATAGGCTTTAGAGTTGTGTATTGGTGCATGCATAGAAGGAGGAGGAAGTTATCAAAAGGTAATGTGCCACACGTGTGACATAAAAGAGAGTGATGAGGACGCACTTGAGGAAGTGGGAAGAGACAATGAGAGGTTTAACCATGTGCTTAGGATTTAATGAGTGGGAGGAATGCATGGAGGCCAAAATTAGGAATCCAATGCATGTCTAAACACTAAGTTTGGCCAAGTAATGCATGAGTTAGCCAATGAGAGGAAATTCACCCTATTTTTTAGGAATTTAGTGTTTAAGAGGAAATTAAAAGGAATTAGCAAAATTAATGCATGGAAAGTGAATTTATGGCGAGTGAGGAAAATTTAATGAGAAAATTAATCCTTGATTAGCTAAATAATATCCATGTGATTGCCACATCACCTGTGCACCCTCTTTAATTAATCAATTAATTCACTTTAATGCTTTTGCCTTGGAAAATGCACCCCCTTTAATTAATTCCATGTAGATTCCACATGTCACACTAAAACTCTGCCAAATGTCGGAATCTGACCCTACCACTTGTCACTTATGGAGCCAACTACTCCTGTTATTTATAGAAACTGCTAAAAATAGGATCCAACTCCTAAAATTTAGGAAATTGTCAAAAGCATTCAAGATGACTAGGAGAACACCACAATGTATCAGTTGTCTAAAAATAGACACTGCTGAAAATAGAATCTCCTTGCATGTCAATGATATCATACTCATTGGATTCAATTTTCTGAGAGGATTCCAAATATGTGATTATAATCAACATGTGATCCCTAATGTTCCACCTAATAAAAATAAAAATACCATGCATGTCACCCGAAAAAGGTCCAAAAGACTCAAAATGTTTCAATGATCACTACCGCACACTCAGAATCTCAATCTGAGGCATGGATATCAACCTGCTATAAATAGAAATTTCTTGCATGTCACCCGAAAAAATTCCATTGAGCTCATAATCATGCAAGGACCAATCCTGTATGCTCAAACTTGCTCAAAACTATCAACTGAGTCTCTCAATCATTGTTTCTTAAAAAGTAGGGACACCTAGTGTATGTAGACAACTCTCTCAAATGCATGGGAAACCAAGATATCTCTGACTCTAAAACACAAACAACCATATATCGATCATGTACCTATCTCTGATAGGAACCAACCTCTGACTCACAAAAGTGCTAAACTCTGAGAAAATCTCTAAATTTCATCCAAAATAGTGCATGTTGGCTCTTAACCCTCAACATTTTCAAGGGTGAAAATCTTGTTGGTAAGTTGGTTGTCATCGATGTCAACATAAGTGGTGTTCATTGATGTCAACATAAGTGGTTGTCATTGATGTCAACATATGTGTTGGGTGCATTTGAACAAGTCTACAAGAATCCCTATAGGTGTGGTCATGAAGCCTGAAGTTGTTTGAGGAATAAGGACATGAAGGATAATGTAAATGCATGTAACACACTCATAGATGGATAGTTCTTATTGTTTCATTTCCAACGTTAGTTGATACATCACATGGTTCCTCACAGTTGAGGAATTATTCCCTCTTGAATTTGGAAGCCCCGAAGAATGGTTAAGAAAGCCCTAAATAGTTACAAGTCATTAATTAAAGGGTAAAG
Organism: Picea glauca; assembly: GCA_000966675.3. Classification (NCBI taxonomy): domain Eukaryota; kingdom Viridiplantae; phylum Streptophyta; class Pinopsida; order Pinales; family Pinaceae; genus Picea; species Picea glauca. Next base: position 17,840 of record JZKD02S0384041.1, read on the forward strand.
TGGTTGTAACAAGAAGTCCTAAAGTTAAGGAAAGGAGTTACTTGGAAAAGTATAAATACACATCAAGAACCTGTCATTTAGATCATCCATTCAAGTGAGTTTTTGTGAATGAAGCTAGCCTAAGTGGGCCTACACTTGTGCTAGGAAGATTGGCGAAGTTCAACAAAGGGAAAGAATACAAGAACGAAGTGTACGGAGGTTTTTTGAAGTCATTTGTGGGTCACATTAGAGAAATTAGTGGACATATGCGGGTTATAATGGAGCAAGTAGCGGATATCCACAGGTCATAGTGGAGCAAGTAGCAAACATCCACATATTATAGTGGAGAAAGTAGCGGATGCTTTTGAAAAATCTTGAAGAAGGTGCCATCTGGTTGATTATGAAGTTCAGAAAGGTATGGTGATCATAGATTTGATGCATTAGGGTTTCCTCATGATGAAAGGTATGTCTTCTATGTGTTTTGATGTTCATGTCTTGGTAGTTATGTAACACACCCACTACGACAACTAAGATTTTTTGCCTTTTTTTTCCTTTTTCTCGAGGGACAGAATCCCCAAATTTCTATGGGACCTAGTGCAGACCCTCCCCTCCCTTATGCTCCCCCATGTGATCGTTGGCTATGACCACAGGCCTTACCAAAAAGGCGCTTCTGGCTTTCGTGATTCGAGGAATCGCAATGCAAGCATTCCCTTGTTCTCTATCCTTCGAAATGTCGAAACCCAAAAGGGTCTAACAGATCCCTAGATCCTCCCTTGGGTCGCTTTTCATACGAACGGTCCTATGACCTGGCGATGTTCCTCTAAATACTTTTGGGGTTTCACGATTTAGGAAATCACGATGCAGGCGTTCCTCCTTTCCCTTTAAAATCCCCAGAACCCGAAAGCTCAATATCATCCGGATCTATGGTCCAGATCGTCGACTTGAACAACGACCCGAATTAAATCCTGACACTCTACCTTTCGGGATTTCTGGTGAGGTCTTCACTCCTATTCCTCTCATGTCCAGAACCCTGGTGGCTTTAGATCTTCGCCACGCGTCCCTACAAATCGGTGGTCCAGATTCTCTTGGGACTCCTCCTCCCTACCACAAGACCCTGTCCGGTGACCTAGAGCTCATT
>JZKD02S0384042.1:38910-56861 GCA_000966675.3 Picea glauca
CTGATATTGGATGTGGACCATAGATTTGAGCGCGCCTCACTCAACCATAGATATGAGCGCTCTCTTTAGCTACAAAATGCTCAAACTACCAATTTTCCAAATACTTAGGATAAAAACATAATGTGGGTTGTGCCAAACCCCCCTTCATCCTTTTTTTCACCAAGGGGTTATTTCCTAAGGAAAAACCCTAATTTATCAAAACTTGTGCTAACATTGTGCTAACACATTCATCATAATAATTTTGGGATTAGCATGGCCTTAGGAAGTTGAGCTCATTACAAAGTCTTCTCTACCAACTGGTTACTCTTCCAGTCCCTATAGAGAATTTTATTGATGCCTCCCGCATCTCATGGTTTTATCATCAGGTCTATGCTGCCAGATGCCTCCACATGTATCATGCTTTTGTTCAAAGGAGGTCTATCAACATGTGTCAGCCACTCCTCAAAACTCTTGACTTTGTATGTCGGCCATACACTTAGTTTGTCTCAGAATCACATGATACTGTAGTCCTATCATGCACCCTGACCCTACTTTCATCATTGGTAGGTAACCTTGAACCCAACTGTTGACATTTCATCATTGGTCATTGATTGGGTGGTTTCCCTTGTGTTCAACAACAAGACATCTATTAACACATTGGGATTCGTGTAGTGTCTTGGATTCCATTAGCCTTATTGATGGTTTCCTCGCCCTTGTCAGCAATTTTCATCATTGGCTACTATTTAGAGGGTCTTTTTCGTGTACCGCTTGCACTTGGCGCATGCAAAAGATGCATAGGGTTGTTGGTTCGTGAACATGTTCTTTTTATGATTTCCACCAAATCATGAAGCTCCTGCTTTGTACCTTGTGCTCACTGATGAGATAATCCTTAATTCTCTCCTTTCAACGAGTCTCTTTCCATCGACTTCAGCCTATTTATTCTGGAAATGAGACCTAGAGTCTTATGAGTACTCCTTTATTCACACTTGTAAGAATGTACTTGGTGCCTTGATACCTACTTTTATTATTAGTAGGTTGTCTTGTGTTTGCTAACAATATACCTCAATGACCATTAATCAAATGATGTCTCATTGTGTTTGACCTCATCTCCTTTATTCACATGATGTAGACTTGCACGTTTGGCGGATTGTGTAGAAGACTTGAAGACATCACTATGTGGCCACATCTTTCCGAAGCTATTGCTTCCTTTTCATTGGACCGATACCTATATCAGTTCAGTGATCATGGGAGATCAGATTGTACTCCATGGTATACAAATATCTTCAGATTGATTTTGAGACTGGTTCTACTGAGCCTTGTTCATGACTATGAAAACTATTGGCATGTAACCGCATTTATATTTTCCTATTCATGGCCAAAGACACTTGTTTATTATATTTTTATCATGGATCTATAGTGTAATCTTATTGGCAACCATGTATGAAAAGTTAGTGAAGAATGTAATGAGAAACTAAGTTTGTCCATCTGGTCCCCTACCACTCCACTTCTGGGTTATTTATAATGTATTTCGGCCATCGCAGATACTCCTCTGGCCTCACACATTATGGGGCATCTGTTACAGCAAGATTTTCCTCACCCTATGCAATCTTCCAGAGAGGGCCTTATTCCATTTCCCTATGCAGACTTATCTTCCTTTTGGATAAAATCTAGAGACAAAAATACAAATTTTTCCACTTGTACGCATCTTGCACACTATACAACAAGCTTATACGCAGGCTTCTCCACTACAGCCTGCGTACATCGGTATTTATGCCAGAAAATCAAAATTAAATTTCAGGTTTCCATGTCACAACAAGAGATCTCTGATCCTTGGCTTTCCATATACTGGAAACGTTCTGACTCAACCCTTCAGTTCCATTTTGAAGGCTATAAGTGGGCCAATTCCGAGCTATGGAAAAGGAGAAAGAATTCAACTTTGAGAGCAAAGTTACTCTGGAGAAATTATTTACTTCATATTGAGTTTGCATCCCTTTGTCCTTTAAGTTTGAACACAGTGTTCATCCCCCAAGATTTCCCCTTATTGATGGAGAATCTCATTGTCTTCCTTCTATGAGTTTTCCTTTGGTGGAGGATTGAAGTGGTGGAGGCCCAGCTGGAAGGAACTTAGTTTCTCGGTTCCGAACCGTGTCGACACAGAAGTCTGCAATATTTTCACTTATGCTAATCATTTATTAATAGAAATACTCTCTTCCTGTACAATTGATGTCTTGCAAATATATTAATTATTATCCATGGGTGTATTTTATATGTATTTTGATGGATTATGCTATCTAATGTGCTAACCTTTTATATTGCCACCATATGCTTGTTTTTTCTTGTTTGTTGAGAACTTGTTGCAGGTATATATAGATTTGGTTCAAAGTGCTCAATGGTGGACATCATCAAACATATGGATGAGGTAGGCCTCTTTCTTATCTCCCTTGCACATTGGTTTATATAGCATATTGTTGGGATAGAGTTGATTTCTGCAGTTGTTTTCATCTTTTGTGGTTCACCCTAGCCATAGAGAGATTTTCCTCGTAACAAAATTATGATACTTAGTGAATGTCTTGGGTCTCTAATCATTTTTCTCTTGGTATGCCAGACATGTCTTCGCAGTTGCCATCCTCTGTCTCACCTCCTTATGCGAATCCAAGTTTTGGGTCTGGGGGCATGATGCCTCCTTATTATCCCTCTCCGTTTGGTGGGAGTCATATCCCTTAAACACCTCTTACGGTAGGAGGTTGGAATATTCCTTCCTACAAATCCACTTTGTGAAAATAAAGTGCTCAAATAGGTAATCATTCTACTTATTACACTATGTCCACTTATCCTTCTTCTACTATGTTAGTTCCTACGAACACTTTTCCCATGGCAGATCTTCGTCTGTCCTATGGTGTTTCATCCTGGGGAAGTTATTTTTATAGTATGGGAAACCCCCTTGTTGGCCCTTGGTTATGGAAGGAAGCAAAGAACAAAGAAGTAAAGGTAAAAAGCGAGCTTTGTGGGAGACATAGTAACTGTCACTGAGTCGAAGTGAGCAAAAGAGAAGGAAAGATGGAGAGAAGTGAATAAAAGCAAGTCGTTGGATGAGGAGATCAGGGATGATAGATCAGCAAGGAAGAAGGATCATGGACAACTCAGGAAGCAGAGAAAGCCATCATTGGATGCTTTGGATCACCACATGATGAAGAAGGAAAGACAGGCTGGTGAAGCCTAGAAAAAGTGAGTCAAATTGACCTAGGGTTTTAGACACCTAGGGTTTTGGTATCTAGGATTTTGGCACCTAGGTTTCGACCTAAGGTTGTCGATGAGGGATTGTAAAGTATAAATAAAGGTCAAGAGGACCTAGGTGGGGTTGGTCATTGAGTATTGGTATGATATTGTTGTTATAGCTCTGTTGTGGAGAGAGAGGATTGTATTGTGAGATCTTCAGCTATGTGCGAAGGTCAAGTCCTGCAGCTGGGTGCACAAGAAGGGGATATAAAGAGAGAGAAGAAAGAAGATATGTTAGCTGAGAGCGCAGATAAGAACTGTATGCTTTACCTTAATGAATCATAAGCACAGTTATGTGGACGTAGTCCTAGAGAGAGGGTGAACCACGTATATTTTGTGTTGTATGTGTGATTGATGCCTGGATCTCTGTCATTGTTATATTGTTATTTGTAGTCTTATGTTAGATTAGATCTACAGTTGCGCAGGAAAAACCTATCTAATAAATTATATATGAATGTTGTATTGTTGTTGTGATAGATCCACTTGATATTCCCCTGGTTGTAGACATTCATGTCCCGCAATCCCCCTCTTAGCTTCTTTGGGTGAGACTGCATCTGCTTGGTAGGTGCTACCGAAAGGGCTAGTAGCTAGGGCTTGTTGGTGCGCTCTTGGAGTGAACCTCGGGTCTGCCCCTGTGCCAACAAGTGGTTCCGTTGTTGGGACATGAATATGTGTAAGGGGATGTCAAGGTGGTTCCCATCGAAGACATATATTCAGAAGTGGATAGAGGATCAAGAGAGGGACTTCGTTGAAGCCCAAAACAAGAACCCTAAGATAAGTACTGAAGGTTGGATGCAGAGACACATATTCATCGATATTCATGAGATCTTTGGAGGAATCCATCAAGAGCTATATGAGTGATTAGATAGGTTAGCCGATACCTAGTTTGAGATCAGATATAAACCTCCTGTGGTATGGATGTTAGAGTTGATTAACAAGGTTAAGAGAGTTGACAACGTTGTATCAAGGGTTGTCGATAACTAGTTCGATAGTACTGTTGGAGGGTATATCACCAAATTTCTATTGTCAGAACATAATCATATAGCCAGGCCGAGAGATACTTCTTCAAAGGACCCAGAGGAAAATTTTTACAATTTCTGAAGCTAAGAATCAAGATATTGTTGAATGAAAAGAATTTCTTGAAGATACAATAGATTGGTTGGATCCAGAAAGGCTAATGTTCAAGAATTCGGACAGCGACAACGACACAGAAGCTGGACATACACACAGTGGGAAAGAATTTTGAGGGGTTCACCTTGAGAACCTATTCAAGCAAAACTACGGAGATGAGGGTTTCTACAGTGAAGAAGAGGCATATCTGACAGACGAAGAACATTCAAAACCCACCAGAGCAGAGGAAGAGGAAGCTAAAGAACTTTTCCAGAATGAGCCAGAAACATCAGGAACCACGCATACCACTGAAGTAAGTAATATCAATCCTTCTGTTATTTCAGAAACGCTAAGTAATCAGAATATTCTGAATCACCAGAATCCGCAGACTACTATTACTAGTAGTTCAACATCTACTCAGACAGGAAACCTAGGCAACTCTATGGTAGACGAGATGAGGCTCCCTATCTTTAAAGGAGATGGATCTGAAGATCATGATCAACACTGGTTCCTGTGCGAGGCCGTATGAAACATTAAAAATATTACCGATGAAGCTGTTAAAAGAAACCAGTTTAGCACTACGTTGAGGGATTGCGCGCTGAGGTGGTACATGAAGCTTGTCCATTGAATTTCACAACCTAAGACACTAAATGAGTTCAAGAACGCAATGGTTGCAGAGTTTAAAAAACCTAAGTTGGAGTCACAGTGTATTACTGAGCTGAAGGAGATCAAACAAAAGGTAGTCGAACCTGTTTGGGAGTTCGATCAGAGATTCAAGACCCTAACAGGCCGATTGACTTTTAAGATCCCAGATGAGCAGAACAAAGAATGGTTCATCGCTTCTCTTTTACCACACATCAGAGTTCCCTTGATGTAGTATAATATTTCATCACGGGCAGAAGCTTTGGAGATCACCATGAAACTTGAATCGACACCTGTGGGAGAATCTAGCTCAGGCATGAGCCAGATCTTGAGCCAGCTGATTAGTTTGTCTCTGCAGGTTGAGGATATGAAGAAGGACAAGGGGAAGGACAAAAGAGAAGATATCTGGTGTGTAAAATGCAGATCCAAATGTCATGATAAACAAAATTTTCCTCTGTTTCATGAATATTTGGCCTCAGGAGCGCTGAGCTCCTTGAAGAAAGTTAACCTGCGTTGGTGCGAAGTATGGAGAAATCGACATCGCCCTGGTGAGTGATATTATATGCAGAAGTATGTTCAAATACCCACAAACTTGTACTTCACATTCTATAAGTCTATAGGGGACGATGATAGAGATTGTAGGGCTTTTGACCTGATGCACAAAAGATCAAGAGACATATACAAGATCCAATGTGAATTTCACCAAGAAGGAAACAATGAACAATATAATTCTCTAGGAAGAGGAAGTTTCAATCCTCGTGGTGGATATAGAGGATGAGGACGAGGAGGAGGTATCGGTCGAGGCTGAGGAAAAATAATCTTTTACAACTGTGTGCATACAGGACATTTAATGAGGGACTGCCATAACCCTTGCACAACCTGTAGTTATTGCAATTCCTTCAAGCATGTCATCGAGGACTGCCCTTTGCTGCTAGCTATGCTTCAGGAAAGACGAGGACCTCAACAAAACCCACAAGTGAAACTGATATATGCTGAACCGCACGGAGAATACCCTAGAGTCATTGTTATCACTCGAGGAGGCGCTACTATAGGAGAAGACAGAGCAACCCAAGGAAAGACTGCAAACGACCACATAGTCAGGAAAGATATAGAGAAGACCCCAACGTTCGATGCTAAGAAAGAAAGATAGATATTTGAGGAGGTAATAAAAGAGTTCAAAGGAGATCAAGGGTCTTCATCAAATAAACAACCATAAATCAAAGAATATGGCATGCCTCAGTCATTTGATCAGTCCGCGTTGCCAACATAAGGAAAAAAGGTAAGAAAACTCATGGAATTTTCGTGCACTTGTGTTAAGTTGATTCAAGATAAAAGCGTTGTACAAGAATTACAAGATTTAATCAAGCAATATGAGCTAGGAAAGATAAACTCCTTACTGAATAGGGCAGTGCACCAAATTGGGAAAAGGAGAAGGACAAATAAATAATTACACCTGAATGCTCAAATAGGAGAATATGATATAGACTAGGTGGTCCTCGACTTAGGGTTGGAGGTCAATGTCATGATGAAGCAAACCTGGGCACTGATGGGAAAATCGAAGTTAATTTATTCCCCTATGAGGCTTAGAATGGCTAATCAGCAATTTTTCAGCCCATTTGGACGATTGGATCATGTCCCTGTGGACATTGATGGAGTTAGAACCTTTGCAGGTTTTGAAGTAATTGAAACTGTTGATGACAACTGCCCTTATTTTTCATTATTAGGAATTGATTGGGCCTTCAACAATTCTACTGTTGTTGATCTAAAGAAGAGGCGTATGCTATTTGAAAGAGATGGCCTTAGGGTCATTGCACCTTTAGATCCAGATGAGGGTCCTTGATACACAGAGCCTATCAGAGAAGAAGACCACATGTACGAAATGGAAAACATCTACAAACTAATAGCCAGACAACAGGATTATATCAATCCTACAGCCGATGGAAATTTGAGCTAGTGAAGCGACAACACATGTTCATCAGACTCAGAAGAAGCACTGGAGAACTGGTAGAACCATATGTATGAAGTCTCTACCAGAAGATGTGTTAGAATAACTAGAGAGGTTTGCTGGATTGACACAACAATGAGTAACTTACCCACATTTGATGGGCTGAACCCTTTAGAAAAATTCTTATCAGAGTTTGAGACAAGTGTACCAACACAAAAAAGGCTGTTGGAAATGGATGCAGCCATGAACGCCACACCAACAAGATGGTGGGGGATACACAAAGGAAACATCAAATACTGGACATAATGTCGAACTTTGATGACAACACAGTTCTCAACACAAGTAGGAAGCTAGGAAGTGAGGTACATAGGTAGAAGTTTTCCAAAGGACCATGTGCGAAGCTGCGAATAGGCCTGGAGTGACATTCCTTGAGAACAATGGGTGCACAGATTCATTAACACGCTGGACACGATCCCTATCAACTGGTACCTTCAAGCGGAGCTGCACCTTTTCACTTCAGATTGGGAAGGTATGATCCATAATTTTGTAACCACCTTTTTGTTTGAAAATGAATTTCCTTCAGTAGACCAAGAATTACATATTGTGAGATAGAAAGTATTTAAGGAGGCATCTGACCTCCCTTTGGAGTAAGAAGAGGATGAATGGACCGCGCCACTCCAGAAATTGCAAGGATGTTACAACATTAATGCCGATGAAGATGATGATTCGAGGAAGGTAAACATCATTGAGACAGAAGGCCACATAAATGTGAAAGAAACAGGAGTTGAGATTCCATTCATAGGACAACTAATCAAAATAAAGAAAGTCAATATTGGGACAGAGGAGACACCGAAGCTTTCCAATGTTAGAGATTATTGGGATGTTGCTACCATTGACAAGATTGCAGAGTTATTGCACAAATATCAGGACTTGTTCCTGACCAAGTTCACTGATATGAAGGGAATCAAAGGGCCTATGGGTGAGATGAGAATACCTTTGAAACTAGATGTGAAGCCAGTCAAGAAAAGACCTTACAGACTGAACCTGAAATACAAGGAAAAATTGAAGATCGAGCTCGATAGAATAATCCTCACTCGAATAATTCTTATCATGCTTTTGTCTCTTTGTAGACATCTACTTCAGTGTTGATGCCCTTACAACCCTTTATGAATCAATATGGAGTAGGATAATATCCTTTCAGATAGGGACAGGGTGTAAACCAAGATCCTTCCTGGTCTGCAATTTATCAAAACCAATCTTCCTCAGACCTTGGTCTCAAATTCCACAACCCACTGCCACCACAAGTTCAGTCATTGTAGATCATACTAGAATTTTATCACCAACCTATGCTAGTCTATTTGGAGATTGGTCGATGACCTCTGCAAGTCATGTTGAAGACCATCAACTAGCTGCTGCAAGTCATGCTGGGGGCACAAGTCCAGTCACTATAGGTAATACTGGCATTTTATCACCAACCTCTGCTAGTCATGTTGGAGATTGGTCGACGACCTCTGCAAGTCATGTTGAAGACCAACAACTAGCCACTGCAAGTCATGCTGGGGGAACAAGTCCAATCACTATAGGTTATACTGGAATTTTATCACCAACCCCTGCTAGTCATGTTGGAGATTGGTCGACGACCTCTGCAAGTCATGCTGAAGACCAACAACCAGCCGCTACAAGTCATGCTAGGGGAACAAGTCTCGTCACTGCTAGTCACACTGCACATACATCACCAACTTCTGTTAGTCATGTTGGAGATTTTTCACCAGCCACCGAAAGTCATGCTGGGGGAATTCATACGATTGAGAAGCCTAGATGTGTTAGACGTAAGGTTGGATTCTTTTGTAGGACTTGCGAAGGAAGTCACCTTACTCGTTTGTGTTCTGCTACTATCGGGATACCAGAAGCATGGTTCTCACTTGAGGGCCATTCAGGTTCTGGTTTGTTTGTTGTTTCCCCACACTTTGTTCCTTCTTTGGTTGATACAACAATCATGTAAATGTAATCTCTGGCTGACACCCGTCTTCCTTTAGAAGTTGATGCATCCGTTGATCTTGTTGTCTCACATCCCATTCAACTAGTGGTCGTGTCGATGCAGTCTTCGACTGAAACCTTTCTTATGTTCCGGGGTGATGCATCTCTTGACCTTTTTGTCTCACATCTTGTTCAACCAATGGTTGTGTCGATGCAATATTTGACCGACACCTCTCTTATGCTCGGGGGTGATGCGTCTCTTGACCTTGTTTTCTTGCATCCTGTTCAACCAGTGGTCGTGTTGATGCAATATTCAATCAACATCAATCCTATTTTTGGGGGTGATGCTTATCTTGACCTCATTTTCTCATGTCCTATTCAACCAATGCTTAAAGAAGTGGTATTGCCGATGCAATCTTCGATCGACCCCACTCTTCTCTTGGAGAGTGACAAGTCTAAGGGAGTGGTCGTGTCGATGCAATTTTTGGTCGATCCCGCTCTTCTGGTTCTAGTACTATACCTTCTATGCCTTCTCCTTAACATTTCTAGTGCTATACCTTCTGCACAAGGGAGCATTCCACTCTCTTTGAGTATGATCCCCCCAAGTCCTAGGGTGGTTTCCTATGATTGGAATGATATTGTAGAGCCTCGACTTCCTTCTTCTACACCCTTCCATATAAGGGGCATTCTTCGATATATTGTAGATAATCTAACCTCTGCAAGTATTTTATCCTCCCCGACTTCGAAATATTTAGGTTTTCCCAAGCTCGTGTCAGCTCTTCATAAGTTGCTGACCTTTCATAAAAGTCCAACACAAGATCCTTGGACTCCCCCTTGAATTTTCACCTAGACTCTCCCAAGCGAGTCTGAGTTAATCTATTTTCCGACTCGTCCAAAAATTGAAAAGATTGTCGAGTGATTTTTCCCTTTCACACTCGTTAAATTGGATTTGAAAGGTCATGAGTCTTATTTAAGCCCTTTTCTAACTCGTTATAAAAAAGTGAAAAGATCGTCGAGTGAACTTGTCTCTTTTAAACTCGTAAAGTTGGTTTTGAAAAGATGTCTATTTGGCACAAGTTTATCCCTTTTTCACACCAAGTAGACTAAAAGACATAAAAAATGACATTTTTTGGCATTAAATTGTGATTGCATCTCATGCCCTTGCTTGCAGTATTGAGCCTATATCCGGTTCTTTCTTTTCATTATAAACCATTTGCCTTAGCAGTTTTGCATCCTCAACCAAGCAGATCCTTGTTTATATCCTTCGCAATTTGACACCATATACCCAAGAGGGAACATTCCCCCGAGTGTCCATCTCTCACATGCACTTCCCTTCATTGAGCATAGGTATGTTACACTAATGGAACTAGTTTTTCTTACTTGCGACACTCGTTTCCTCCTCTCTATTATAATGTTAATTTTTCTATGAAAAAACAAAAAAAGACGGGTGTGAAGGGAGTATTATCTTGTATCAACAATAGTCATGTTTCCTTTGAACATAACAAAAAATTGTTTGAGTCCATTCATCATCATAATTTTGGGATCATCATGGCCTTAGGAAGCCGAGCTCGTTACAGAGTCTTCTCTACTAACTGGTTACTCTTCCAGTCCCTATAGAGAATTTTATTGATGCCTCCTGCATCTCATGGTTTTATCATTAGGTCTATGTTGCCAGAGTCCTCCACATGTCTCATGCTTTTGTTAAAAGGAGGTCTATTAACCGTTTTCGGCCACTCCTCAGAACTCTTGACTTTTCTTGTCATCCATACCCTCAGTTTGTCTCAGAATGACATGATACTGTAGTCCTATCATGCACCCTAGCCCTACTTTCATCATTGGTAGGTAACCTTGAAACTAGCAGTCAACATTTCATCATCGGTCGTTGACAGGGTGGTTTCCCTTGTGTTCAACGACAAGAAATCTATTCACACATTGAGACTCGTGCAGTGCCTTGGATGCCATTAAGCTTATTGATGGTTTCCTCGCCTTTGTCAGAAGTTTTCATCATTGGCTGCTATTCAGAGGGTCTTTTTCGTGTACCGCTTGCACTTGGCACATGCAAAAGACGCACATGGTTGTTGGTTCATGAACATGTTATTCATCCAATTTCCACCAAATCATGAAGCTCCTTCTTTGTACCTCATGTTGATTGATGAGACATGCCTTAATTCTCTCCTTTCAGTGGGTCTCTTTCCATCGACTTCAACCTATTTATTCTGGAAACATGACTTAGAGTATTATGAGTACCTTGAGGCTTTTAGTCATCAATGGCAGGCTCTCTTGGCATCGACAGTTGGGAATACATCAATGTATCCTAATTGATGGATTCTTCAGGTGTTCGACAATGAATCCTTTATTCACACTTGTAAGAATGTACTCGGTTCCTTCATACCTACTTTCATTATCGGCAGGTTGTCTCATGTTTGTTAATGATATACCAAAATGACTGGTAATCAAATGATGTCTCATTGTGTTCCACCTCAACTCCTTTATTCACATGATGTAGACTTGCACCTTTGGCAGATTGTGTAGAATACTTGAAGACATCACTATGTGGCCGCAACTTTCCTGAGTTGTTGCTTCCTTTTAATTGGACCAGTACCTATATGACTTCAATGATCATGGGAGATCAGATTGTACTCCATGGTATACAAATATCTTTAGATTGATTTTGAGACTGGTTCTACTGAGTCTTGTTCGCGACTATGACAACTATTGGCATGTAACCACTTTTGTGTTTTCCTGTTCATGGCCACAGACACTTGTTTGGTATATTTTTCACATGGATATGCAGTGTAATTTTATTGGCAACGATGTATTAAAAGTTAGTGCAGAATGTAATGAGAAACTAAGTTCATCCAGTTGGTCCCCTACCACTCCACTTATGGGTTATTTATAATGTATTTCATCCATCGTAGATACTCCTCTGGCCTCACACATTAGGGGGCATATGTTAGAGAAAGATTTGACTCACTCTATGCAATCTTGCAGAGAGGGCCTTATTCCATTTCCCTATGTAGACTTATCTTCCCTATTGATAAAATCCAGAGACAAAATTACAAATTTTTCCACTTGTATGCAACTTACACACTATACAACAAGCGTATACGCAGGCTGCTCCATTGCAACCTGTGTACATCGAGATTTGTGCCAGAAAATCAAAATTAAATGTCGGGTTTCCATGTCACGACAAGAGATCTATGATTCTTGGCCTTCCATATAATATAAACATTTTGAATCAGCCCTTCCGTTCCATTTTGAAGGCTATAAGTGGGCCAATTCTGAGCTATGGAAAAGGAGAAAGAATTCAAGTTTGAGAGCAAAGTTACTCTCGATAAATTATTTACTTCATATTGAGTCTGCATCCCTTTGTCCTTTAAGTATGAACACAGTGTTCAACCCCCAAGATTTTCCCTTATTGACGGAGAACCTCATTGTCTCCCTTCTATGATTTTGCCTTTGGTGGAGGCCCAGCTGGAAGAAACTTAGTTTCTTGGTTCTAAACCATGTTAACACGAAAGTCTATAATATTTTCACTTCTACTGATCATTTATTAATAGAAATACTCTCTTCTTGTCTAATTGATGTCTTGAAAATATATGAATTATTATCCATGGGCGTATTTTTTATGTATATTGATGGATTATGCTATCTAATGTGCTAACCTTTTATATTGCTACCATATGCTTGTTTTTGCTTGTTTGTTGAGAAATGTTGCAGGTATATATAGCTTTGGGTCAAAGTGCTCAACGGTGGACATTATTGGCATAGGGGCAGACCCAGGGTTAAACACTTCAACAATGCACCAAAAAAACCCTAACTAGGGGCCCTTTTGGCAACACCTATGAAGAAGATGAAGTCTCACCTAAGGTAGAGGCAGGGGGGTTGCAGGACTCAGGTGTCTACAACCAAGCTGGGACACAGATATATGATTACAACACTCAACAAGGCACTTAGACAACAATAAGTATTAGTTCATGAGTCTCATTCACATCACAAATTAACCCTTATTATAGATAAATGAAATAAAAATCAAGATCAAGTACTTACAATCACTTAGCACATAACATTATCTCAGATCTAACATTCATTCATCTTTAATATCATTAGGCACTAAGAAACAACATCAGATGCATTCATCATACATTATAACAATGACACTAAGAAGATAAGCACATAAACAACATCGCACAAAACACATCAAGACATAGGATATACGTGGTTCACCCCAGTGTGGGGATACATCCACCAACTTTTTCTCTTCTTCTTTATTAGTCTTCAATATTCTTATATTCTACTGCTCCTGTGCACAAAGCCACAGAGCCAAACTCCACAGAGGATAGGAGATCTGGGTGCTGCGCGCTAGATCCTCCTTCCCAAAATCAGGTCAAGGCACAGAGCCAACTCCTTAGTAGCATAGAGCCCTACTTTACACAGTCCATCTGCACAAAGAAACTTACAACCTCTTGCACAAAGCCAACTATTCATGCACTAAGCCAATCAGTAACTACTACTACTTTCTACATTACATTCCTTCCTATATATAATTTTACAAAGATTCCTAAACATGGGTAAACCCATGGGCCAACATCCCATAACCCATTACATAAACCCTAGTAAACCCTTTACTAGGTCCACAAGTCTTAAAAACAAGTGAGATCCCGCAATCTCAGCTCTTCCTGGGTGCTCCATCTTTGGCCAGCTTGTCGAATTCCCAAAAAGTGGTCAAACATGACCAATGTTTCCTCAAAACTTGGTCGAGGGCCAATGGGCCCCCAACAATCACCTGTGACTCATCCTGAGTCACTTAGATCTGGTCAACACTCCTTAAAAGGCCTCGATATTGGATCAAGCTGCCTTGACTTGTTGCTTCGCCAGAGCCTCCATCTCGACGAACTGAATCAGTTTCTCTATAACAGGCCCTTCCAGGTGCTCTTCCCCTTTCATAACCACTTGGTCTAGTTGTGAGCCTTGTCATTCAATATCTTCAAAAATCATGCAGGCTTCATCCTGCATTGGTTGTAGCCTTTGTGTAACTTCCATGACTCTGCTCTATATGGTAGTAATCTACTATTGGACTTTGCATTTCTCATGTGATCTCTTAATTTTATCAACTGCAGTGAGTGACTTCATCCACACCTGCATGTTGGAGGCCTATTGCTACGCCTCCTGGAGTTGTGATTCCAGTTTCCTTAGCTCTGAATCTTCTATGAGGCGTTTGTAGGTATGCGCACTACGATCACTCAATTTCTTACATTCTTAGGCGAGTTCCCTGATCCTTCCAACTGGGCTCTTGGAAGATTTGTCCCTCTAGTCACGCACTTCTTGCGGGGTGCTCAACATTTCTTGGAGCTCTAACTCTGTTATCCTTGCTTGAAGCTACTGAATGGCCTCAATGAGCTTCCCCACTTGCATCTCGATTGACTCTTGTTCCTCCTATGCCAAGCCCGAGACGAAGCGAAGTGTTGTAGTGTTACAAGGGAAAAACTCTCTATGGCCAAGGGTAAAACACAACAGATAGGTATGACTGTAGAATTCAACTCAATTCCAACATATTCTATATAAACTAATGTGAAATACAAGAAAGAGACCTACCTCGATCCAACATTTGATGATGTTCCACCGTTTGAGCACTTTGACCCAAAGCTTTATACCTATGAGAAGTTCTCAACAAACAAGCAAAGCAAGTATATAGTGATGATATAAAAGGGGTTAGCACATCGGATAGCATAATCCATTAATAAACATTACAAACACGCCCATGGATAATAACCATATATTTGCAAGATACCAATAGGATGAGAAAGGATTATTTCTATTAATAATTGATCAGTAGAAATGTCAACATTACAGACTTCTGTGTCGGCACGGTTCGAAACAAAGAAACCAAGTTCCTTCCAACTGGGTCCCCACCACTTCAATCCTCCACCAAAGGCAAGCTCATGAGAAAGAAGCAAAGAGGTCCTCTCAATAATAAGAGAAGATCTTGGGGGTTGAACACTGTGTTCAGACTTGAGGGACAAAGGGATGCAGACTCAATATGAAGTAATCTCTCCAGAGTAACTTTTCTCTCAAAGTTGAATGCTTTCTCCTTCTTTTCCATAGTTTGAAATTGTGCTCTTATAGCCTCTAGGATACAACTGAAGGGCCGAGTCAGAATGTTTCCAGTATATGGAAGGCCAAGGATCAGAGGTCTTTTGTCATGACATGGAAACCTGACCTCATTTTGTATTTTCTGGCACAAATCCTGATATACGTGAGCTGTAGTAGATCAACAAGCATATACTCATCTTTCATAGCAGTTAGGGGGAGTATATGTGCAAAAATGTATATTTTAAGCTCTGGATTCATCAAAAAGGGATAAAAAGTCTGCATAGGGAAATGGAAAAAGGCTCTCTGTGCAAGATAGCAATGGTGAGGCAAATCTTGCTATGACAGATGCCCCCTAATGTGTGAGATCAGAGGAGTATCTGCGATGACCGAAATACATTATAAATAACCCAGAAGTGGAGTGGTAGAGAACCATCTCGACGAACTCAATTGCTCATTACATTATGTACTGACTTTGCATACATGGATGCCAAGAATACAATGCAGATCCATGTGAAAAATATACCAAACAAGTGTTCATGGCCATGAATAGGAAAATACAAATGTGGTTATATACCAAAATATGTCATAGTCACGAACAAGGCCCAGTGAAACCAATCTCAAAAATCAATCTGAAGATATCTGTATACCATGGAGTACAATCTGATCTCCCATGTGTTATAACCCTAATTTGCACTAGACATGCTTACCTTGCATCAGGACATCTCAGATTCCTTCTTTTCCAAATCACTGTTGAACAACTCTTCTTAAAAACACTTTTTATAAAGGCCCACATGCCATGCTCTATTACTGGATGCGTGTACATGCTCGCTGACCCAAAAAAACCCGCGTGTACCTACAAAAGCATGAAAAAAGGAAAGTTTCCTACGGAACACACAACTTTGGGTGAGTTAACTAAACCTTCTGGCCATTCATGGCCGAGGGTTCGTCCAAATACCTAGCTTCTTCTAGCTTATAAAAGAAGGGTTAGGGGTCCCATTTGGAGGAGGAGAATCATAGTAAAGAAACTATACCTGATTGCGCATTCCCTTTGTCCCAACCCTTTAGCCATCCTTGTGCAAAGAGAAAGATTGAGAAAAGGAGTTGGAGGATAGTTGAAGAACATCCCAACACTAGGTTCGTGGAGCAGCGACCGACTTTATCATTGTAAGTTGATTTATTGAAGTTAATAATAAAGAAATACTTTTCCCGTCCCACCATATGAGGTTTTCATGGTTTATTGCATACTTGTTTATTGAATCTCTAACCCATTAATCTATATATCAAATGCATGTGGAGTTTGTTGTTTGTTTTGTGTGAATGCAGGTCAGCCTTGGGAGGAGAGCTACAATAAAAAAGTGATCAAGCTTGAGGAAGGATCTACATCAAACGCCCAAAATAAGGTATGCTCACTTGATCTTCTTAACTATGTATTTTCTTAAGAATAATGGGGATTAGGTCTGGGACGACGGTAGAAAGTATAAATCTTTAGGTCTTTTCTGCATGCATAATTTAACCCTAAGTGCTAGTATGTAGAGGGATTTCCCACTCACAACAGAATTGGCGAGCATATTGGGGAGATCTATAGGGTTCCTGGAAATATTTTTAGGTATTTTTAAGAACTGGTTTCATTTTCCTATTTTTAAAGTTTCTGCAAAAGTATGAGCTAACAGAGATTTTGGTCTTCCATACCAGTTATCTCTGTTTCTTTTCTTGACTATAATGTTTTTTCCAAGACCCACAGAGGTACACGTGGCCTGTATAAGGTCTGCATGCATGTACCCGTGCCCTGCATTCTCATAGCCCGCGTGTACACGCTAGATGAGGAGGTGACAGTCGCGTGTATGATTCCAAAAAATTTCTTTTAAAGAGGCAATCATCCTCTCCCCTATCAGAATTAGTCCTTCTCAGGGGTTTTATGGAACTCTTTCTAGTCTTTTTTGTTTGCAGTCTATAACTTAGGTTTCACCTTGGATTGGTTTGTTCTATGAAGTTTTCCTTGAATTGTTTTCTTTTTCTGTTAAAGTAAGTGTCTGAGTCTTCAAGAGATTCTGGTTCTTAGTACCAGTAGTCTCTGCCTAGGATGGCTTGCTTGGATTTTTATTTGTTTTAGAGTTTCAGATATACACGTGGCCTATATAAGGCCAGCGCGCATGTACACTCTCTCTGACTTTACACAGCTCACGTGCACACACTTGCTGTGGAACTGTCAGCAGTGTGCCTGTGGAGAGAATTTTTGTTGAAGGTAAGGTAGTCATCCTTTCTTTTGAAAAAAATTATACCTCTCAGGTTTGGGTCTTTGTCATAGCGGTCAGTAACTTAGGTTTGATCACAACAATAGATTTCTTTTTTCATTTAGAAGTTTTCCTCAAAAATTTTCTGTTACAGGGTTTTTAGACAAGTGTGAGAGTCCAATTTTAATTTTCTTGTGTGTGATTTTTTAAAGTGACTCTTTGCAATCTGCGCTTAGGCCAGAAAGTTTTCTTGGTTTTGACTTGTTGATATTTTTCCTTTTTGCTTTGTGAGCATTCAAATGAAAAAACAAAATCTTTTATTTCTTTGTTGGTTAAAAAGTGTTGTTTTGCATTAGTAACCAGGGAAAAGTCTTTTATTTCATAAGTTCCTGATGGTTTACTTAGATCATAAGTAGCTCGTAGTTGAGTGAAATCCTGCTTTGAGTTTTCTGTTCAAAGATCTTAGAAAAAATTTTAAGTTTGAAAAGTTGTTTAAGAGTTAAGTGAAGTAAAGGTTTTTGTTTCCAGCTTTTTGTTTATGTTGCTTTCATCTTTCAAACATCACTAGTTTCACTTTAATAATCTTTGACTTAAGACAAGCCATAAAAATTAATGCTAAATCTAAAATTCATTAGACTTTTTATGTTTGTAGGGTCAACTAACTAGTTTAGGGTTAGGGCCTTGAATTAGGTTGGAGA
>JZKD02S0384042.1:56911-82813 GCA_000966675.3 Picea glauca
CCTGCTCAATGTTGTCTACCCGACTTTTGACTGTACCCGCCTGGTGACTGTTCGCGCACTGGCAACCTAGTTGCCTATATTTTTAGAGACATACACACATGACTGTGGGGTTATACCGTGGTACCTAGGACATACATCGGTCCACGCTTTGTAGAGTATACTTGGAGGGTGCTTCTATGTTCAATTTTCACTTGAACCGGTAAGTTTCTCTAGTGTTGGTTGTTGTAACTGTTCTTCCAATTAGTTTAGTGTTTGCTTGTTTTATCTTGTAGGGACTTTTTAGTGTGTGTTGTTTTTTGAATGAATAGACAACCCTGGAGTGTCTTTGATCTTCTCACATAGTGGAGGATCACAAGCTCCGTTGGTCATGAAGGCTTATGGGCCTATCATCGGTTACACTGGTGCCACCCCCGCCACCACTAAGGCGAAATCTAGACCAACAATGGTCTTTTGAAGCGACCAGGTCACAAGAAATTGTGCCCAACCAACATTCGAAGGAAACAATCATTTTAGAATTTGGAGAGAAAGCTCTTAGTCCACCTGAGACTCCAACCACTAATCTTTTGGAACCCATCATCATACCGATTCACCATTATGAGTGCCAGACAGTGTCACACGCAGCAATGGAAACAAATGCTATCACTCCCTCTGGGAATTCTTCAATTCCCAATACGGTTGTCACCACAAAAGAGTTTCCACCTCCTAACCCACCATCACCGGTCTGAGCCACCATGGTCTCGACCGCCTCTACCTCGCATAGTGGTCTGATCCCATCTATGGCGGTGGCCACAAACCCTTTTCCACCAAGTGTGATAGGCCCTCCATTCTCATACAAGATGCCTAGCTCAGGTACAAGTCCTGTACTTTCCTACTCCACTTCACAGACTTAGCTATGGGGGAAGGGAGCTCTAACGCTCCTCTGCAAGGCCACATGGGGGGCACTTCAGCTCCTTTTAACACTTTCCCTTACGGGGGAGGTCATATACCTCCTTCGTCCCCTTCGCTCGGTGGCACGCATCAGCAATCCGCCGGGCCACCTGCACACCATAGTTTATTTGGAGCAGGGAGACAAGGACCACCTTCGCATAATATGCCAGTAGGTTTGACACTGTTTTATTTGTTCGGTGTGTTTGATAACAATGCCTTCTCATCAGTTGCTTTCCCAACTGGGGGCAACCCTAGTTTCGAACAACCTATTCCTATGCAGGGTACTATTCCTGCACAAGGGGCAAACCCAGGAACTTCTTCCACATCAGGGCCTTGGAATTGTTGGCAGGGATCCGTTCCCTCCTTAGGAATGTCAATTTGGGGAAATTCTTTCCACAATCAATGGAACCCTGGACAAGGTACTATGCCTATCCCCATGGGATCGGCATGGGGCAACCCTTCCCAAAGTCTTCCGAATGTAATGCACACCCTTCCATCTACGTCCTATTTTGGGAATCAGCCGATGATGTCTCCTCACATGAAAAATCCATACACTAGTCATGGCCATGGTTTTTACCAGAACCCAGGCCAGCAGCCGAACTTTTCTTGGCAACCTAGTGCTAGTCAAACTCCATGTCCCTTTTTCCCAGGTTATCACCAACAACCCAAACTACCTTTTCTGGCAACCTCTTATTTTCCATACTT
This sequence comes from Picea glauca, assembly GCA_000966675.3. NCBI lineage: Eukaryota > Viridiplantae > Streptophyta > Pinopsida > Pinales > Pinaceae > Picea > Picea glauca. The sequence continues at coordinate 58,544 of JZKD02S0384042.1, forward strand.
GACAAGGTTGTTGAATGACCCTATCTGTCACGATCCGCATTGGTCCCCTATGTCGATGAAGTTTCCTTCAGACATACCAAAGTTCAAAGCCAATTTGAACGAAGATCCAGGTGATCATGTGACTACCTTCCACCTTTGGTGCTCATCTAACTCGTTGAAAGACGACTCCATACAGTTTAGATTTTTTCAACGTACTCTCATTGGGAGTGCCGCAAAATGGTACATTGAGCTCGACCGCTCAAGATACTCTTCCTTCAGTGAATTGGCAATGGCCTTCCTAAACCATTTCCAATTACCTGTGAGATACGACGCTGGCACAGAATTGCTGGCCAATTTTGCACAAACAAAAGCAGACCATATCTCTGATCACATCCAAGAATGGAGATGCCAGAAGAGTTTAATTAAGGTACCAGTCCCACCAGCATTCCTGCTCGAGTGGTTCCTTAAGTCTTTGGTCCCACAGTTATCCAAAGACATCATGACATCAGGAGTGTTTTCCAAAGAAGACGCCATCATGAGAGCTCAACAACTTGAGCTCATCTATTCTCAGTCTAGTTTATTATACGAGATCTTGCCAGATGCACCACGCTCAATACTTGATCAAACCAGACAGAGAGCTGGACCACTTGCCGATGGTATTTTTGGTTCAGCACAAACAAATCCCACTGAGCAATTGGCAAAGCAGTTGCAACAATTGTCTATACAACACACAGCGGTCAGCCAAACTACTATTTTGGTTGCTCCCCCTACTAAAACGTTGGATGTACACACAGTGCAATCGACAAATCCAAAGGCCACCCAACAGCCTGAAGGAAAGAAAAAACAATGAAAGAAGGGTAAGGGGGATAAGAAACCCACTGCTAATGCTGGTGGGGGCAACACTGAGAAACGAAAGGTGAGGTATCTATGCAACCTATGCGCGAAAGACCACTCGACCCACCAATGTCCTCGGGTTGCAGAGGCCCAAAATTTTGTGACACAACAACAACCTGTTGTGTTAACCAATCGATTTCAACATGGGAAAAACCTAACCCAGGCCTCAACAAGCGCAAAAGGGGGTAGTCAAGGACCCTCTCCGTCTTTGAACAATCCCACATCCGTGAATGTATATATGATGAAGGGTGATGATTTTATATCATCTAGAGCGCATGACTACAGTAAACCAAGAACTTCTGAGAATGGCAAAGAAGTCGAAATCCCATCTCTTCCTCTACAAATTGAGAAGACTTTAGGTGAAACAATGACACGCATCCCAAAAGGTGCGTTCAAAAAAGATTCTCACAACCAGAACGCAAGGGCTTCCTAGAACTATTCTATGGTGGAGGATTTGTCTCAAACCCCTTGTGTGATGTCCACTTTGGAGGTCCTCCAAAGATTCCCTTCCCAAAGGAAATCTTTGTTAACCTCTTTAGGATCTACCGAGACTTGTAATCTGGGTACCATCATGCTAGATACAATTGACTTAAAACCTCATCTGCCTTACCACGTAGCGTTTTAGATAGTAGTGGCTCACCCCATGAAAAATTTTACTCAAAATATTTTCCGCACTGTGGTTGATGAGGGCACCTCGACATGTGTTATGTCGTTCGCAAGTTGGAAGGCCATTGGCCAACTTGTTTTGTCTTCGTCGCCTACTCTTCTCACTGCTTTCGACGGTCATTCATTCCGACCACACGGTATCATTCCCTCTTTCCCTATGCAGTTGGGAGGGAAGACCGTGTGCGTCGAGGTAGAAGTAGTCGACGTGTCCCTCGACTACAATCTCTTGTTAGGAAGGATTTGGACTTATGCCATGAAAGTAGTGGTCGCTACATTTTTTCGGGTCTTGTTGTTTCCACACGAGGACCGGATTGTGACCATTGATCAATTGTCTTTCTCTAGACCTGACCCTTCATTGGGGGTGTCCGAGGTCCCGATGATTGATAATCCTCAACCAGGCATAGTCAACGTAGGGGTTGGTTTGTCCCATCTTTGATGGGTACCTTCGATTACCCGCCCCCTCAAGGCGATGTCGAGTTCATATCCGACCACCATAAGGTTGAGATTTTCCAAGTTTTGTCATTTCACACGACTTACTTCATCGTTCCATGGATACTTCCTTCCCCATCGACCATGATGGAGGGGATAGGGCACCCGGGCATGTCCATGCCTTTGTCCGCAGTTGAAGTAGCATACTCTTTAGTCCAACAAGATTTAGCCAACCCAAATCCAACTCCTGCACAAGAGTCAGATCCGCTTCTAGAGCCTATTTGGGCTCAAGGTTCTCTTGCTGACACCGATTTGTTAGACTTAGTCTTTCCCTTTGACGAAGTGGTAATTGAAGCAATGACTAGTCCGGACAAACCCTGGGATGTTCTTCATCACAGATCATACTTCCTCCTAGAGTTAAGTAGAATCGAGGCCGGAGAATTCACCTTGACTATGACTGGAGATAGGTCTTGTCCTATTAATCCCTTATCTACACATGAGGTCTATGTTGATGGTAATATGGAAACCATTGCTGAAACCATACCGATCAATATATCCAGAACCCCTGGCATCGTGGAGAATGTTTTCATCGAAGCTGACTGCTCCCCCGAAGAGATTCAAATCTACACAGATCTTTTTAAAGAATTCTGTGACGTTTTTTCCTTGTATTACGAGGAAATGCCAAGCATCGATATGAAAATAGTCGAACATGAAATCACAACTTATCCAAATGCCAAGCTTGTCTGGCAGAAGCTTCATCCAGTTAACCCCAGGAAAGCAACAACCATTAAGGTTGAAGTTGAGAAATTTCTAAAAGTCGGTTTTATCTATCCTATCCATTTGACCCAATGGGTGTCAAACCCCGTACCGGTCAATAAAAAACAAGGCAATATTCGTGTATGTACAGACTTCCGTGATTTGAACAAGGCCTGTCCCAAAGATAATTTTCCCACACCATTCATCGACTAGATAATTGATGAATGTGCGGGTTGCGAGGCCTTCTCTTTCATGGACAATTTTTCAGGATATAACCTGTTAGCATCAGAAGTCACCCCTGGATTGCTTGTAGGAGAAGAGATGGACGCCCATCAGTTTTATGTCACAATTATTTTGAAGGGTGATCAAATGGGTAGAGACTCGGGATGGATCACTCTAGCTCGGGGACCGGGTCTGGTATGTAAAGAACAAAGGAGGTCTTGATCTAACTTCAGTCAGTAGATTGATTGTAAAATGGTCAGGTGGAAGACTTGGTGAGAGGAGTGAGCAAAACTACTTTGGGAAACGGGCCTTTCAGCAGCTTGCAGAAGAAAAACTCTAAACACAAGATCCTCTTGGTTCATAGTTTCGGGTAACTGAAGGGGTGACTTGACTGGATCCACCAATTCCAAGTCATTCATCGCTAATAAAAACACAGAGACCGATTAGAAACAACGCGACTGTTACAGTGATCCAACCTACATCATCCTATAAGAGTCACAACTCGACTGGATCTTCCAATTCCAAGCTGTTCTAATACAATATGAACAAAGACATGGAAAGAAGCTGACATTCATAAGGCAAGAAGTCTCAGATGTTAATACACAACCAAAATAACTAGTGCTTCGTTAAAGTTTTTACAATCGGGAGCCTATGCTCTACCATCGATAGATACAAAATACGAAGATTGAGTTTATATACTCAAGAAAATTCACCTCACAGAGGCATGTTCAGTCATCCAAAGTATGGTGTCCCTTTAGCCAAATCCAGACGGATAATCCCTGTGAGACGCCACCTTTAGTGTGCATGGCTCCTGCAAGGAGGGTAGCTAAGCCATTAAGCGCTAAGCTAGTGTGTGCAGACTTCCCTATCTAGTCAAGGACTTCGGCATGGTTTCTTTGGAACAACCGGCACGCAGGACCTATTTGAGCAGACCACTTGCCAGACTTTCCATTACTCACACTTAATGAATGAAAGGAGGCTTCAACCACCCGTACTCATCTTCATTTACTCTGGGCGAACACCAGGATCGAGGGCGCATCATATGGTGCATGGAGATCACGATGATCCCCTTTGGTAATGAAATCGGTTCCTTTGGCCTTCTTTACACAACTCCATTCTTTCCCTAAGTAACCATGGGTTCTGACCATATGCTTATTCCTAAGGCGCTTTCGGCGTTCACGAATGGGGGGGGGGATAATCCCTGCTTTTTGAAAACGCGATGAGCGAAATGCCAAGACGGCTCAATCTGGTGCCACGCGTCCCTCTGAGATCTAACAGCCATGAATCCACTCGGTGATACTGTGGGCCCGGGTCCTAGACACTCCTGACACCTCGCGCATCGGGATACAATGGAGCTGATATTCGCACCTTGAAATCACGAGGGGAGAAACGACGAGGAAACTAATCGCGCACCAGGTGTCTCCTGTGGATGAACGGCTAAGGTTTCTTCATGATACTGTGGGCCCGACTTTGGGTTCTTTTGGTGCTTTCGGGGTTCGGGGTTTCGAGATGTAGAACAACATAGAATCCTCACCCCTTGAACTCCCAAATGTCAAATCGCCGACGCGACTAGATCTCATGCCACACATCTTTTGGATGGACGACTGTTATCTTTCCTGCATGCAGTATAGGTGCTATCCATCGCGCCTAATCTTGGCATAAATCTGCCACCAGCGATTTCCCGCTGACCGTTGATCTGCTCATATGGACGGATCCAGACCGTTGACACCATAATTTTGCACGCTTGCTTGATTTTAAGTCCGAAAAGGACTTCTTCTATGCACCGCGCTTGGGCGCTCCTCGTGCAACCTGCATACCTGGATATCCCGATGCCGAAGACAAGTAATGTTTCTAACATTAGGCTCCATGGGGGATAGAGTTGTCCCTGTGATTCTCTAAGAACTCATTTTGTAGTTTCAATGCCTTGTTGTTGGGCTATGGAGTCAGGCTCAAAACATCCCACTGCTGAAAATACAAGCTGAAAAATAAAAGCAACAAAATAAAGATACATGCGCAAAGGAGCTTATTTATATACAATCCTAAACTAATAAAACACTTTACATGGGGCTAGGTGAAAGCATATTTCCACCATAGCCATTCAAGCAACTTCCTGGATAGAAGCTCCTTCCTTCTATCAATGATCATCAGCAGATGGTGTAACCGTGACAATAGAATGGTTACATTCTTCAAATCCTTCTTACAGGCTGGAGTTGAGATGAAATAGGGTGGCTCCAAGGAATAGGGGAAATGCCACTCCATGTACTCGCTGACAGGATCATGGAATGAGTGGAAAATTTCGGAAAATTGGCAACAGGAAGCCTCCTCTGCTACACAGTTGTTCTCATGTGGCTGAATATCTCTGACAAGCACAGGTGAGTGGACAGTTGTCGTAGTCTCACTGATCTCGGGTGGTGGCTACTCGTTGACTGGATCTGGATAGAAAAAGAAATGTGCGCTCAGTCGTTCCTCTGGTTCCTCCTCCTCTTTTCCGTGCACTCCCCCATCTTGTGAAATGGGAATGGTCTCCTAATCCTTCTCTTCAATCCCAAATGTAAATACATCATGGGAAATCTCATGAAGGAATAAAGAGAAATCCTCTTCCACAATGGCTTCTTCGTTTAAATATGAGACAGCAGGCTCATCGGGGGTAGATGCTAGCGCATCCAAGAAATCTTCAATAATCTCTTAAAAAGAGACACTTAGATCATCTACCTCAAAGACTGGAAAATCCTCTTCACTGTCTTCAGATTCCAATTTTTCACATTGGGGAGTGGGGAATATCGCATGCTCCACTAGTTCACTCAGGTCATCTTCCTCCTCCCAGGCTGGAAAATCCTCTGCACAGTCTTCAAATTTCAACCTTTCTAATTGAACAGAGAGATACTTCACCTATTCCCTCAGCTCACTCAGGGTGTCTTCTTCCTCACTGGGATCTTCATCACTTCCATAACACTCCTCTGATGAAGACGAATGGGGAGGAGAAAGGAATGATTTCTGATCCAGGTTGTCAGGATTATCCTCACAGCCTATGTCAGAAATAGCTTCATTTTGTACAGAGTTGTGGTATCCCTCACCACAGTTATGACAAATTAACTCAGAGGTATAAAACTCCTGACAATAGGCGATGAAAGCTGCATGAAACTCTGAGAGTGAAGAAATGCTAGCAGGGGGTAAAGATTGATACCATTTACATGCATCCCCTGCTAACGAGAACACGAACATCTTAAGTAACACATCCTCATGATGTATCTCCCACTGACGCATGAGTTCATGAAAATCACTGAGGTGTTGAGCAAGGTTTTCCTCTTTACATTTTCCAAATATGGGCAAATAATCACCCCATTCATTCAAAGAGGGGGCAACATTAGGAAAACCAGGAATAGCAAAAAAATTAAAAGGAGCAAACCTGTGAGCAAGGATTTTCTCCATATCGAACTAGTGGAGTCGCCAATCGATCCTTGAATCATGGAGTCGCCAGGTGAAAGATGCGTAGCTTCAAATGTGTCTGGTCCTTGTTCACCATAAAAGGCCAGATCCTAATGTTGTTGTTACCCCAGGAAGCTTCTCAGGCTGAGAAAGCAGTTGCTGAAACCTTCTCGAGAAAGCTCCTTCGGGTCAGCTTTCAGGTCTGCTAATAGTAGCCACAGCTGAAATGGTGATGTGGAAACCTTGGAGTCGCCACAGTGGAGTCATCAGGTGCATAGTAGCAATCTTGAAGGGCTCTGATGTCTGATGCACCTTCAGAATCAGAGGGTCAATGTCGTTCTGCCCAAGGAAAATCTTCAACTTCATCCCCGGCAACGGTGCCATAAATGTTGGCGACGGAAGTCACCCTTGGATTACTTGCAGGAGCAGAGCCCGACACCCATGAGTTTTATGTCATGATTATTTTGAAGGGTGATCAAATGGGTAGAGACTCGGGATGGAATCACTCTAGCTCGAGGACCAGGTCTGGTATGTAAAGAACAAAGGCGGTCTTGATCTAACTTCAGTTAGTAGATTGATTATAAAATGGTCAGGTGGAAGATTTGGTGAGAGGAGTGAGAAAAACTACTTTGGGCAACATGCCTTTCAGCAGCTTGCAGAAGAAAAACTCTAAACACAAGATCCTCTTGGTTCAGATTTTCGGGTAACTGAAGGGGCGACGTGACTAGATCCTCCAATTCCAAGTCATTCAGCGCTAAGAAAAACACAGAGACCGATTAGAAACAACGCGACTGTTACAGTGATCCAACCTACATCATCCTATAACAGTCACAACTCGACTGGATCTTCCAATTCCGAGCTGTTCTAATACAATATGAACAAAGACATGGAAAGAAGCTGACATTCATAAGGCAAGAAGTCTCAGATGTTAATACACAACTAGAATAACCAATGCTTCATTAAAGTTTTTACAATCGGGAGCCTGTGCTCTACCATCGATAGATACAAAATACGAAGACTGAGTTTATATACTCAAGAAAATTCACCTCACAGAGGCATGTTCAGTCATCCAAAGTATGGTGTCCCTTTAGCCAAATTTGGACGAATAATCCCTGTCAGAATTCACCTTTACTGCGCATGGCTCCTGCAAGGAGGGTAGGTGAGCCATTAAGCGTTGAGATAGTGTGTGCAGACTTCCCTGTCTAGTCGAGGACTTTGGCATGGGTTCTTTGGAACAACTGGCACACAGGACCTCTTTGAGCAGACCACTTGCCAGACTTTCCATTACTCACACTTAATGAATGAAAGGAGGCTTCAACCACCCATCCTCATCTTCATTTACTCTGAGCGAACACCAAGATCGAGGGTGCATCAGATGGTGCATGGAGATCGCAATGATCCCCTCTAGTACTGAACTCGGTGCCTTTGGCCTTCTTTACACAGCTTCATTCTTTCCCGAAGTAACCATGGGCTATGACCATGTGCTTATTCCTAAGGTGCTTTCTGCGTTCGTGAATGGGGGTGAGCTAATCCCTCCTTTTTGAAAACGTGATGAGAGAAACACCGAGACGGCTCAATCTGGTGCCATGTGTCCCTCTGAGATCTGACGGCCCTGAATCCACTCGGCGATACTGTGGGCCTGGGTCCTGGACACTCCCGGCACCTCATGCATTGGGATACAATAGAGCTGATCTTCGCGCCTTGAAATCACGAGGGGCGAAACGACCAGGAACCTAATCGCGCGCCAGGTGTCTCCTGTGGATGAATGACTGAGGTTGCTTCGTGATACTGCGGGCCCAACTTTTGGTGCTTTCAGTGCTTTTGGGGTTTGGGGTTTCGAGATGTAGAACAACATAGAATCCTCACCCCTTGAACTCCCGAATGTCGAATCGCTGACGCGACTAGATCTCGCGCCACGCATCTTTTGGATGGACGGCTGCTATCTTTCCTGCATTCAGTATAGGTGCTATCCATCGTGCCTAATATTGGCGCAACTCTGCCACCAGCAATTTCCCGCCGACCGTTGATCTGCTCATATGGACGGATCCGGACCGTTGACACCATAATTTTGCCCGCTCGCTTGATTTTAAGTCCGAAAATGACTTCTTCTATGCACCGCGCTTGGGCGCTCCTCATGCAACCTGCAGACCTGGATATCCCGATGCTGAAGACAAGTAATGTTTCTAACATAACCAAATATAAATCAAACCGGAAGACCAACACAAAATTACATTCATCTGTCCATGGGGCACATTCGCATATCGTAAGATGCATTTTGGTCTAAAAAATGTTGGAGCGACCTTTCAGTGGGCCATGTATTTTTCTTTCCATGACCTCAATCATATAGTCAAGGCATATTTAGATGATTTAGCATCTCGATCTCACAAGAGAACATATAATCCCACACATCTCCAACTTATCTTTGAGCATTGTCGCTACTTCTGGATTCGCTTGAATCCAAACAAGTGTAGCTTTTGCGTAACATCAGGACGTTTTTTAGGTTTCATAGTATCAACAATAGGGATCATGGTAAATCCTCTCAAGGTTGAGGCAATAATTCAGTTGCCCCCCCCACGCACAATCCTTCAACTTCAGAGTCTACAAGGCAAGGCAAACTTTTTAAGACGTTTCATCGCCAACTATGCTGAGATCACAAATGGATTTATGTGCTTACTGAAGAAAGATGTTCCTTTTCATTGGGATGATGCAGCCCAATGCTCTTTCGACGCATTGAAACATTCCCTCACGACTGCCCCTCTGCTTCGACCACCTAACTATAAAAAAAAATTCTTATTATACCTGGCTGCAGTAGAGTCAACCATAGGCATGGTCTTAGTTCAGGAGGATGACTTGTTCTCAGAATATGTGATTTATTACCTGAGACGAGGCCTCGTAGGACCGAAACTAAATTATTCTCATGTCAAAAAACTTGCGTTGGCAACAGTTCATGCTATTCAACGGTTCCATCATTATGTTATGTTTTGCAAGACCACCGCCATTGCTGTCGTGAATCCATTCTAGTACATGTTGACACAACAGGTAATAGGTAGAGAGATCAGTAGATGGATAGTCGTCCTTCAGGAGTTTGACTTAGATTTCGTTTCAGCGAAATACAAAAAGTCACTAGTCTTCGCAGAACTTATTTTGGAACTTCCAGTTGAGTCAGGTGATTTTGTGCCCAAACAGTCGCCTATCAGAGGAGATATGTTTTTTATCACCTCTTCGAATCCCTGGTATGGAGATATACTTATCTATCTCCAGACTTTGAAGTGCCCCACCTCTGCTTCTCATGATGAGTGTCGACGCATACGCCATTAGGCTAAGAATTATCTCATAATCAATGATACATTGTATCAGAGAGGTGTAGTCTGCATCTTGCACCGATGTCTTACTCACGAAGAAGCAGTTATCATGCTTAATGATTTCCATACCGGAGTGTGTGGCAGTCATTTGTCTGGGTTGGCAATAAATCAAAATATTCTACGAGCAGGTTACTTCTGGCCGACACTAATCAAATATTGTATTGAATCGGTAAAAAAGTGCCACCCGTGCCAGATATTCCCTCGGAAGATGAGGGCACATCCCGCTCCCATGTTTCCTGTCATCACAGTTGGTCCCTTCAACAAGTGGGGGATTGATTACACTACATGCAACCCTCCTTCAGCAAGGGGGCATTGTTATATCATCGTAGTTGTAGGCTACTTCACGAAGTGGGTCGAAGCTATGCCAATGTTTAAAGATGATGGAGAGAGGATAGCTCTCTTTTTATTCAACCAGATAATAGCAGGTTCAACATCCTGAGGGAGATTGTCACTGACCATGGAAATCACTTTCAGAACCAGATGATGACTGATTTAACATAAAATCTTGGGTTACGACAGGAACATTCGTCACCCTACTACCCCCAAGCAAATGGTTAGGTGGAAGCTATGAATAAATCTCTTAATACCATCCTACATCGAACGATCAACTCAGCCAAGTCAAATTTGCATTTGATGTTATACTCAACATTATGGGATTACCGAACGTCTATTAAGACTGCAACCAGTTTCTCACCTTTTCAACTCGTTTACGGTCTGGAAGCAGTCTTTCCTATCAAATGTCAGATCTCATCCCTAAAGTTGGCAGTACAATTACTACTAGACACTTCTCCACTTGAAGAGCAGTTATTATACCTTGAGCAACATCGTGATGTGGCCCTGGCCAATGAGGCTCACAAACATAAAGTCAAGTGTCAGTATGATAGGTCCGTTCATCCTCAGATTTTCACTGAAGGTGACCTTGTCCTGGTCTATGACCAAGATAAGGACCCCCTGGGGGCAGGAAAATTCAAACCCATGTGGTTCGGACCCTTCATCATAAAAGAGGTTCTAAAAAAGGGCGCTTATCGTCTGGTTGAATTTGAAGGGAATGCTTTGGCAGAGCCTAGAAATGGACTCTACCTCAAGAAGTATCACTCATAGGCAGGTCACCATGGGTAACTTTTTGTAACATATGTATAGTCTTTGTACTATTACTTTCTAGTTTCTTTTAGTGTTATGGACGTGTCGTTTTTGATGTATCTTTCGTCACTATGGCAGATGTCAAGTGAATCTAAGGTGTTCATTGGGTAGGCAGACGGTGATAGCTGGCACACTCGGAGGCTTGCCTCCGCAGCTTGGGTAATTTTTTCACCTCGAGGCTAGTTATTATCTTCCGGAGGTATATGATTAGGTGACACCACAAATAATGTCACCGAGTATAGTGCAATTATTGAGTTTCTTCGTGATGCCTTGTCATTTGGTATCTCTCATCTTTGGGTCTATCTCGACGCTCAGCTAGTTGTGTCTCAGTTAAATAGAGTCTACCGTGTTCATGATCCGACTTTACATCGACGATTCCTTAGGGTACGTCTCTTAGAATGAAGCTTTGATTATATTACATATTTTCATGTTCCTAGGAGATTAAACCAAATTACAAATACTCTAGCTAATCAAATTTTAGATTGGCATCTTGCACACATATGAAAGGACATACACATAAACATGTAAATACATTTTTTGCAAAAATGATCCATAAGCCAAAAAAAGACATAAAAATCCATATATAACATCATAGTCACCAGAGTACATAGGTGGACGCAAGCACCTCAAAAATATGACCAATAACGAGTCATGGGGCTTATGCCCTCAAAACATATATACAAGTAGTGCTCTCAGCACGTGAAAAGTCCAACTAAGGTCAGGGCCTGTGGGCCCTGTTGTACTGATCAACAACATTTTCCAAACGCCGAAACAATCGAACCCACATCCATGGTGCCCCCACTACATGAGGCTGCATAGATGGCGGAATATCCTCAATCTCTGCCATAGGGACCGTGCGAGTGAGCGCAGTAAAGTTCCACTTGACTCATCTCAACACCCTCTTAGCCTCCCTGGCTGGATGATCTCCTGTTGCTGCTGGTCCCCCTGTGGCGGCAGGTGCAGCCCCTGGTCGAGGACGACACCTGTTCCTCGCATAGTCCGCAGGTCGCACTGGTCCCGCATCTATACACAAAAAACACATATTCGTCAAATACTCTGGTATATAAAAAAATGATATATAACAAAAACAACATAAAAATTACATATGTTTCACCCAACAAAAATAAAAAATGATGTAAACTTACCCATCTCTCCTCGCTCCTCACCAGGAGGTACTGGTATCTCAGGATCTCTCAAGAAATCAATCCCATCATAGGGGTAATCCTCTATGACTGGGATCTGTCGCAACAACCAAGTGAAGAAATCATTGTCGAAGGACTCATTGGTCCTTCCACCACCTTGTCGTGGCAGTAACACTACCCATCTACAAACAACAAGAAGAGAGGCCTGATGTCCTCGTACCACTATTCGAGGACTGAAGCTCAGAACTCTTTCAAAGAATAAAGAGCATAGAATGGTCCCAAACCTGAAGTTCCTCTGTGTCCATGACCAACAATCTGTCAACTGCCTCTTCATACAATCTAATAATGTTGTGCTCCAGTCAAATATTTGTGCATTTAAGCACTGGACTGCACAGTTCATTTGTGCACGGGACGCCTGATGTAGAGCTGCAGAACCAGTAATCCACCCAATAAGAAACACAACCGCCTACAACGATAACTCAGTAATCTTGCTTATGGGCACTTGTGAGCTCGAGTGGTCTGTACTAGCCTCACAGTAAAGTCCTATCAATTGTGCTATGTTATGCGGCCCTGAAGGAAATGTCCGGAAGTTGTCTGGTTCCCCTCTCTTGGAGAGGCCAGTCAAAAAATATATATCCTTTGTCATGGGCACTAGTGACTTCCCCTCTAACATAAATGCCTCTGCATCCAGATGACAATAATCAACCAAGGCATTCAGTAGCCTAGGTTGTGCCCGCATAAAAGGACATAAGAAGAACTTGAGAAACCCACATTGCATCAAGGCAACCACAACATTGGGGTCTTCCCCGACCAACTCACTAACCTCCTCATGCTATCTTTCTCTCCAGTGAACATACATCCTGCAAAACACCAAGGTTCAGGAGGGTTAACCCTTGTTTTTTAAACTTTTTTCATTGAATAAGGGGGTCCACTCGGGCTGTAATGCTGACAATCACGTGTACACGCGTGCAGTTTTTACTCTTCCTGAATGTACATGTGGCCTATCCTAAGACAGCTCGTGTGGACCTAGGGCCGATCTTTTGAAGGTCGATGCCCCCCCAAAACATGGAACCCAAAGAAAAAAATAAAGATTTAAATTGCAAGATAAGAGAGTTTGTACTTACTTGGTCCAGACAGATGGTCATTTCATCCACTGTAGCTCTCAGAATCACCACTTTTATCAAAGGGGTTTTTTTGTCTCCAAAGTCAATTTCCAAGTCAGCAATGGTGATAATGAGCTGTCAGCTTCTATTTATAGAATTTTTGGCCTCTTTTTGTCACTTTTTTGGCCCCCTTTATCATTTTATTTAAAACAAAAACCATTTAGAGTGATTCAGGAGTTGCAATGGAGGCGTAAGATCGGGTATCGGGACAATGTTTTGGAGTTTTGGGTAACTTTTGACGGTCCCTGGAAAAATTTTAGATGATCGGCTTGAGCATATAGGTTAGGTTTCTACCATGACTTTTGTATCTCATTGCCTTTTTTCCTTTGCCATAGGATCAATCCCATTAGGTTGCAACACAAAACCATCATTGCTACTTTAGAAGTTTCACGAGTTGCTGGTAGAGATTACCGGAACATGGATGCCCTAGGTAGATCTTGGTTGCATTATGGTGTCCATGCTGTCTCTAATCATTGTAGGCTCGAGAGTCCTTGTTTTTTTTTTTTTTCAGATTATGAGTTTGAGCCTCATTTGCATGATTCCTTTTCACTCTTGACCTCACCCTTGGGACTCCCAAAAGACATAACGGGTCTTCTTTTAAGCCCTTTTCAAACCCTCTAAACATGAAATGATTGTCGAGTGATCTTGTGGCCTTTCACACTTGTTGAACTGAAATTTGAAGTCACGTCTATCCGATGGTAGTTTACCCCTTTTTCGGTCCGGACGGTCAACTGTACGAACAAAGGTATACTCTATGGAACTTTAGTTCTCTAGAAGAGTACTCTCAGGTATCATTTTAACGCTTTTTTGGGATTGAGGGACTAAATTTATGAAAAAGGAACCCCCACGGAGTCCATAGTTAAGCTCTTTTCAGAATCTCTAAAATTGAAAAGATCACCGAGTGACCTTATTCTTTCACATTCGTTAAACTGGTCCAGAAGAACATTCCTGACAGAGTCCATAGTTAATCTTTTTTCAAACTCCTTAAAAATAAAAAAATGGTTGATTGATCTTGTCTTTATCACACTTGTTAAAATGGTTTTGAATAGATGTCTTGTCAGTGCCAGTTTACCCCCTTTTCGAACCGATTAGACTACGTTCGAAAAAGGTACCCCAATGGAGTCTCCTTTTACGTTTTTTCAGACTCTCTAAATATGAAAAACTGTCGAGCTTACCTTCTCTGGGCTCGTTAAACTTACATCGAAGGACGTTACCATTGTGTGTTTTGTTAACCGCATTTGCATACCTGCGTCTTTGGTCTAAATGTCGGCTCCATATTTCTCTCAAATGAACCATCTGAAGCATACCTTATACGCAAGCCTTGTAGCACTTTGCCTTTGCATCTTGACACCTTTGGCCCCTGGAGGATTTTTCCCGAGTGTCATTTTTCTAAACATCAGTCTTGTCCTTGCACCTTGAACTTGTGTGTTTGTAACACTCGTTCCTCCATTGTAATGTAACATTCTTTCATTATTTTTTCCAAAATCATTGAAAAAGAAAAAAAAATCAAATATACCCCAAAAAGAGGAAGGGAAAATTATTTTCTTTATTGGTAGCACAATAAGTCGCCCTTGGATAAAGCACATCTATTCGTTTGTTCGTCAAACTTTGGGATTTAATACGACCTTAGGAGGTTTTTCTCGCTGCATAGAGTTGTGTCCTCCTCCATTTGGTTATTCTTCCAAACATATGGAGAGTTTGCGTTGCCTCCTGCCTCGTAAACTTATGTTAATGCCATGCTGCCTGAGTCTCATCATTTGTCGTGCTATTGTCCAAGGGAAGTTTTTACCAAGCCTGAGTTGGCCCCTCTGCAGTTTGTCTCCTTCCCTCATACTTAGCCATCCTGAATGTTCAATCAAGTCTTTGTTCGAAATCAATGAAGCCTTCAGTCTGATCATCAATATTGTCTAGTCCATGACCGACGAGCCGTCGAAGACCTCTGGGTAGTGAAGTCGTACACTCATATTACACTCCTACCCGAGTTTTGAAGATTTTGAAGTTGTTTCTCGAGCTCTAAAGACCTCATCTCCAACCATCAGGCCTTATCAGCTTCTAAGAAGATGGATACTCTACATGTATATATTTTTGATTTCGAGATGTAGCTCCACTGTGTATTGTTCGCGGCTACACTTTATATAGTTATATGACATGAATCTACAGTGTATTTTATTGGTAGCCATGAGTTTGTTCTATCCCGAGCATGGGTATGCCTGCCTCGGTGAGACAATTGTTATTTTCTTAGATGGTGCCTCTTGATGTCTGGTCCCTGGGCTCACTTGTTTGGCACATTAGTAAAGATTGGTAGTGTATTTTGGCCATAAGATGCTCTTCTGACCTCGCACATTAGGGGGCATATGTTATAACCCTAATTTGCACCAGACATGCTTACCTGGCATCAGGCCATCTCAGATTCCTTCTTTTCCAAAGAACTACTGAACAACTCTTCTTAAAAACAATTTTTATAAATGCCCACGTGCCTTGCTCTATCACTGCACACGTGTACACACTCGTTGACCCAAAACAGCCCGCGTGTACCTACAAAAGCACGAAAAAAGGAAAGTTGTCGATGGAACACACAAATTTTGGTGAGTTAACTAAACATTCTGGCCATGCATGGTTGAGGGTTCGTCCAAATACCTAGCTTCGTCTAGCCTATAAAAGAAGGGTTAGGGGTCCCATTTGGAGGAGGAGAATCATAGTAAAGAAACTATACATGATTGTGCATTCCCTTTGTCCCAACCCTTTAGCCATCCTTGTGCAAAGAGAAAGATTGAGAAAAGGAGTTGGAGGACAGTTGAAGAGGATCCCAACACCAGGTTCGTGGAGCAATGGCTAACTTCATCATTGTAAGTTGATTTTTTGAAGTTAATAATAAAGAAATACTTTTCCTGTCCCACCATATGAAGTTTTCATGGTTTATTGCATACTTGTTTATTGAATCTCTAACCCATTAATCTATATGTCAAATGCATGTGGAGTTTGTTGTTTTTTTTGTGTGAATGCAGGTCAGCCTTGGGAGGAGAGCTGCAATCAAAAAGAGATCAAGCGTGAGGAAGGATCCACATCAAATGCTCTAAATAAGGTATGCTCACTTGATCTTCTTAACTATGTATTTGCTTTAGAATAATGGGGATTAGGTCTGGGACGATGGTAGAAAGTAGAAATCTTTAGGTCTTTTCTGCATGCATAATTTAACCCTAAGTGCTCGTCCATATAGGGATTTCCCACTCACAACACCATGATCACTGAAGTCAAATAGGTATTGGTCCAATGAAATGGAAGCAACAACTCAGGAAAGTTGTGGCCACATAGTGATGTCTTCTACACTATATGCCAATGGTGCAAGTCTACATCATGTGAATAAATGAGTTGAGGTCGAACACAATGAGACATCATTTGATTACCGATCATTGAAGTATACCGTTAACAAATGCAAGACAACTTACCGATAATCAAAGTAGGTATCAAGGCACCAAGTACATATCTACAAATTTGAATAAAGGATTTGGTGTCGAACACTTGAGAGATCCATTGATCAAGAGACATTGATGTATTCTCATCTGTCAATGGTGAGAGAGCCTGCCACTAATGATTGCAAGCCTCAAGGTACTCATAAGACTCTAGGTCCCATATCCAGAATAAATGAGCTGAATTCGATGGAAGGAGACCCGCTGAAAGGAGAGAATTGAGGCATCTCTCATCAGTCAGCGTGAGGAACAAAGAAGGAGCTTCATGATTTGGTGGAGACCGGACGAAGAACATGTTCATGAACCAAGGACCTTGTGTGTCTTTCACATGTGCCAAATGCAAGCGATACATGAAAAGGACCCTCTGAATAGAAGCCAATGATGAAAAACTGTTGATAAAGGCGAGGAAACCACCAATTAGGTTAATAGCATCCAAGACACTGCACGAATCCCAAAGTGTGAATATATATCTTTCCGTCAAACACAAGGGAAACCACCCAGTCAATGACCAATGATGAAATGTTGATTGCTAGGTTCAAGGTGACCTACCAATGATGAAAGTAGGGCCAGGGTGCATGATAAGACCAAAGTATCATGTGATTCCGAGACAAACTGAGGGTATGGCGGACATGCAAAGTCAAGATTTCTGAGGAGTGGACGACATAGGTTGATAGACTTCCTTTGAAAAATAGCATGGGACATATGGTGGACTCCGACAACATGGACTCAATGGTGTGAAAATTAGATGCAGGAGGCATCAATAATGTTCTCTATAGGGACTGGAAGAGTAACCAATCGGTAGAGAAAACTTTTTAGCGGGATCAAATTCCTAAGGCCATGCTAAACCCAAAATTATGATGACACGCAGACTCAATAACTTTGTGCTATGTTCAAAGGTGACATGACTGTTTCCAATTACAATATAGTATTCCCTTCCCACCCATCATTTTTTTTTTTTTCATAACAAATGAATGCTATGATATAGAGGAGGGAACGAGTGTCACAAGTAAGCAAAACTAGTTCCAACAGTGGAACGTACCTATGCTCAATGCAAGGAAATGCATGTGGGAGATGGACACTCAGGGTGATGTTCCCTCCAGGGTATAGGGTGTCAAATTGTGAAGGATAAAAACAAGGCTCTTCTTGGTTGAGGATACAAACTTCTTAGGCAACGGTTTATAACGCAAAGCGAGAACCGGCTAAAGGCTCAATACAACAAGTGAGGGCATGAGATGCAATCACAACATAACACCAAAATATGTCCTTTTTTATGTCTTTTAGTCTACTTGGTGTGAAAAAGGGGTAAACTTGTGCCAAATAAATGTCTTTTCAAATCCAATTTAGGAGTGTGAAAAAGACAAGTTCAATCGACAATCTTTTCTATTTTTGATAGCGAGTCGGCAAAGAGCTTAACTAGGACTCATGATCTTTCAAATCCAACTTTAACGAGTGTGAAAGGGACAAATCACTTAGTGATATTTTCAGTTTTTGGACAAGTCGAAAAAGAGCTTAATTGAGACTCGTTATTGGGAGTCCGCGGGTAATAAGGCTGCGTGTGCATGAATGAGAAATGAGGCTCATTGTAAAGTCACGTATTGAATTATAATGGACTCCCGGTCCTAAGGAAAAACTCAGCATGGGCGCCAAATGACAAAGAGGTTCTAACTAGGGTACACATGTTTGGTAAGTCTCTATCATTTATTAACGATGCTATTAATAGCCGCTTTAGGTTTATGCATCACCTTAAATGGGTTTGTACCTAAGGTGTAGAAAACGGTAGTCGAAAGGTGATGCAAAAAATGCACGATGGATTAGATACCTATATTATATGCTAGGTTATGAATATACCTGCCCGAGGAGACAAACGACCAACCACGACGTTGAAATCCACAAGAAAATTGAGTCAAAACTACAAAAACCAGCTTAAAACCATTCTTGAATTAGTCCATTAGACAAAAAAATAGCATAAAACTATATCAAGTGGGTAAAAAATGGCTTATAAATAGTAATAAAATCAAAATTTACTGTATCATTTTCATTTTTACCCAAATAGTGCAATTTGGACTAAAACACCTCCAAAATTCAAATGGCGATCACGGGAGCAATAGGCAACGGAATCACGCACCGTCTGGACCAGGTAACTCTTCATCCCATCTTCTTCCATTTTCAGTGGTTTACAATTTTAAGTTAGGTTCTATTTTGTTAGTTTTTAAGGGCACAAATTGGGTTTTTCGGTATATGAAGGTTTCTCTAAATAGGTCACATATACGACTAGTTATACGCCCCTTTGTGAACTACAGGGGGTGTATATAAGGCCCTACCCATGACTGTTTGTAAATAAACCACGTATATGTGCACAAAATGCAAAAAAAGATGTTTCTAACTCAAAAATGATATGGTTTTTTGCAGGATGGTGTTGGAATGGAGAGAGCGAGAGCATGAGGAGGTAGATGCAATAGTGGATCGAGATCTGGTGGCTCAAGCGGCTTTAAAAAGATGTGGTTTATACATTTTTTGGACTCTCAAAGGAATGAGGGCCCAAGTGAGGTTGTTGGAACTGCTGGTGGGCTATTGGGATCTCGATAGCGAGAGATTTATCCTTGGTGGACAACCATTAAAGATTGAAGTAGAGGACATCTACTTCTTGACGAGACTTTCACACCAAGGAGAGGTTGTGGACCTCAAGTTTCATGGGGCAGGGAGTGGGCTGAATGTCGAAGAATACATCAAGGCCCACTGTGTTGCAGGGACTCCCATGGTGGGAAGTCAAATCCCTATCTAGGCTATAGGTAACCTCAACCTGAAGATTATTGTGCGCGTGCTTACCAGGATCATAGGATCGGCCTCATTGCATCAAGCACCGAGACCACCTATGTTTTATGCACTGGAGTGTGCGAGACCCACCATCTACGACCGATGTACCTCATTGCTGACCAACATGAAAGGTCAGTTGACAGAGTGCAAGCAAAAGGGGAAATGAAACTTCTAGTTTGCCTCTATCATTTGCAACTTCTTTTTTGAGCGAGTCCTAGGTCTGGGACCTAGAGTGGAGATCATTCATAGAGGACCACATGATCCAGCTATGGCACGGTGGATCAAGGTCATGAAACGACAGGGGGGAGGTAGGGTGGTGAAACCCTACAATGATGATTTTTTCTTCTAGTGGCGGAGACAAATCATAGATATGGATGACTATCCCTATGTGGGGATTTATTTCAGAGGAGATCTTGATATGCTGCTTCCACCAGGAGCTACCTACAATGACATAGGTAAAAGTTTCTATATATTTCATTTTTTTTTTTGCATTAAAGAGGGTAATTTGTTTTTTGGATGGTGTTATTAATTCAATACTTGTGTGATTACAGATGTGGGTCCACAACAACCAGAAGGATTCCTACGACATAGGCAGAGGCACCGGGGAGATGAGGCAGTGGGAGGAGAAGCGGATAGAGTCCTACAAAACGTCTAGGGTAACTTGTCTCGTATGACACAGAGGATTCCTATGGTTTAGGTGGAGGATCTACCTGAAGCCATGCAATGACAAGTTTTCGGTGTACCTAGAGCATGGGTACGACTCTTTTGGCATCTCACAAATGCTGTGGTTTGCTATCATGATACACATCCGGTGCCACAGGCGTAGATGTCGTGGGACATTTATATCGGCTGTATATGTATTTTGAGGGTTTTAGCCCCAATTTTTGTAATATGAACACCATATTTTTTGGAAATATATAAAGAGGGGTCTTCAGCTTTAGTCATATCTTACAATGTGTACATTGATTTAATGGTCTTCCTTGCTTTATTAGTGTGACAAATGCCAATCTAAAACATAATTAGCATAGGCATACGATACATGATTAGAACTTCTAGGAATGTGGAAGTATGTAATAAAATCAAATTGTCATTATAAAAGACGTACCCGTAGGAATCGACGGAGTAACACTAGATCATGCACACGGTAATGAACGCTCAACTAACATACGATTAACTGAGAATCTAGGCAAACCTCTAGAGAGTGAATACCATGTGAGATAGCATCACGCAAAATTTCTATGACGACACTATATTCGGCCACATTATTTGTGGATGGCCCTGGGCATATGCCACTTGAAGACACTAGTAGACCCTCGGGTGAGTAAATCACCCAAGCGGAGGAAGACAAGTTCCGTGTATGATGACTAGATCCATCTATGAATCTTAGGTAGACCGAAGACTCCATTGACATCTGCCAACCAAAAGGGAAAACTTGATAAGCAAGTCGAAGACAAAAAGAAAAAGATGTATATACACTAAATTTACATTACTATACAAAGGGTTTCGCTCAAGCCCAGGGCTCAAGCGTAATAAATTTTCAAGTAGAGCCCATTTCTGGGCTTGGCCAATTTCTTCCCTTCATAATCTTCCAATTCATATGATCCTTTTTCTAGAACACATCTCACGATATAAAGACCATGCCACATGGGTTTAAACTTGTCTACCCCTAGCAATTCTTTGGATTGGTCATACAAAAGGACCAAGTCACCCTCAGTATACAACCGGGGACAAACAGACTTGTCGTATTGAACCTTGATACATTTTTTGTTTGCCTCGATAGCTATAAAGGTGTCTCGACGCTGCTCGTCAAGACTCTCTAGGTGCACCAGGCGTCGCTCTAAATCTGAATTTTCAGGTAGGAGCTCGATTTCCAATTTGAGAGAAGGGATTTCACATTCAACGTGAAGTATTGACTCCACACTGTGCACTAACTGAAAAGGGGAAAAACTGGTGGTAGTCTTAACCGAGGTTCGGTATGCCCAAAGCATGGGATACAACATGATGTGCCAATTGGAATTACTCCAACTGACAGTTCTTTGAAAAATGGTCTTGAGAGACTTGTTGATGGCCTCTACTTTCCCATTTTCCTGGGGGTAATAAGGAGATGAGTGACCGTGTTTAAACCCCATCTTAGACGCTAATTCTACCATCATTTCATTTTGAAAGTGACTGCCATGATTAGTGACAATCTCACTTGGGATTCCGAACGGGGTGATAATTTGGTTGAACACGAAGAAGGTTGTAGTCTTCCCATCGGATTTTACAGTAAGCATGGCTTCGACCCACTTGGTAAAGTAGTTGACAACCACGATTATGTGTTGATGCCCCCCAACCAAAGTTGGGTTGCAATCGACGAAATCTATCCCCCACTTGGTGAAGGGACCGATGGTAATGAATGGGTGAAGAGGGGCTGGGTGTGAGCACATTTTTTGAGTGAACACCTGGTAGGGGTGACACTTCTTAATCGCTTCAATGAAATCTTTAAATATGGTGAGCCATAAGTAACCGGCTCGCAGGATTTTTTGGGCTGTCACAAGCCCGAATAGGTGACCACCACAAGCCCCTTTATGGAAGTCATTTAGGACTAACTCGGATTTCTCATGAGTGAAGCAACGACGTAAGATACTATCTATTCCTCTGCAATATAAAGTGTCACCGATAATGGTATACTTTTTGGCTTGGTATCTAACTCGTCGTCGATCATCTCGCGAGAGATGCTGAGCGAACTTCATGGTTTGAAGATATAAAACAATGTCTCCATACCAGGGGTCAGATGACAAGACAAGCAAAATGTGTTCATCTGCAAATGAATCAACATGGATAACATCATCGTCTAATCGTGGGAAATCAGATATTAACTCTGCAAAAACTAGTGACTTTTTGGACTTGGCTGAAGCAAAGTCAAGATCAAATTCTTGTAAGATGACAATCCATTTATTATAATTCCCGCCTATGATACGCCTAGTGAGGACATATTTAAATGGATTAACATCAGGGACTATAGTTGTTTTGCAAAGCAATATATAGTGTCGTAAACGTTGGATTGCATGAATGGCAACCAAAGCTAGCTTTTCAATGTGAGAGTAATTAAGCTCAGGACCGAATAAATTTCGACTGAGATAGTAGATGGCGTTCTCATGGAGCTCATCATCCTCTTGAACTAGAACCATACCAATCGTCTCTTGGGACGCGACAATATATAACAAGTAATCTCTACTATAATCAGGAGATTTCAGCAGAGGAGCCAATACCAAGGCTTTCTTTAAGGCATCGAAATACTCTTGGGCTCTCTCATCCCAGATAAACATGGTGTATTTCTTTAGTAGGCGCATGAAACCCTTAGTGATATTGGCATAATTCACTATAAACTGACGCAGAAAGTTAGCTTTCCCCTGTAAACCTTGAAGTTGTCTAATCATGTGCAGGGGAGGCAATTGAAGTATTGCCTCAACCTTAAGAGGATATACCATGATACCAGTCTCGAAAACTAAAAATCCTAAGAGACGGCCAGACCTAATGCAAAAGATGCATTTGTGAGGGTTTAACCAGATTGTATAGTAACGACATCTTTCAAAAACCTACTGAAGGTGTGTGACATGATCCACTCTCTTGCAAGAGTGAGCAACAATATCATTGAGGTAAGCTTCGACTATATGCTTGAGATCATGAAAAGAAAAAGTCATGGTGCATTGGAAGGTTGCTCCGACATTTTTTAGGCCGAAAGGCATTTTTTGGTATGCAAAGGTACCCCAAGGACATACAAATGCCATCTTGTGTTGGTCCTTAGGTTTGATCTGGATTTGTTTGTATCCTAAAAATCCATCCATAAAGGAAAATATTTCACTTCCCACACACTCATCGAGAATATGATCAATTAAAGGTGTCGGGAAGTTATCTTTAGGAAAATATTTGTTCAGGTCACGAAATTCAATACACACGCGGATGGTTCCTTTATTTTTATTCACAGGAACGGGGTTGGATACCCATTCGGTCAAGGGAACCAGGTAGATGAAGTTGAAATTAAGTAACTTCTCCACCTCTGCCTTAATAGAGGGGGCCTTCCTAGGATTAAAAACTCTAAGACGTTGTTGAACAGGTTTAGCATCCAGATAAGTTCTAATTTCATGTCTGACAATGCGAGGATCGATCCCTGTCATCTCTTCATATGACCAAGCTAATACATATCAAAATTATTTGAAGAGGTTGGTGTAGATCAGAATATCTTCTGACGAACAATCTACACCTATATTTACGTTCTTAATTTTGCCAGGGTTACGAGAGATGTCTATCGAGATGGTAGGAGAAACAGTTGCCATATTTCCTTTGGCATAAATACCGTGAGTATCAAGTGGAACTACGGCCTGACCGACTATCTCTCTCAAGGTAGATCAAAAATCATCTTGCTCGATTCTTTCAATACTTGGGAGAAAATAAGATCGATGATGCATATCGTCCCAAGGTCTCTCAAAAACATTCATGGCTTCGAGGATGGCTTTGTCTGAAGGAAAAGTCTCAACGAAGAAATCATGTGAAAAAGATAGCGAAGTGGCCCATATGGGCCTAAGAACGGGATCCTCCTCATCTATCTGTGAGGTAACAGGATCAGGATCAACAGAAGAGTCAAGGATAGCTTGATACATAGTCTCTACTGCCGATAGTGGCATAGCCATGCCAACATGCAACTGACCTTCAATTGTAAGGTAGCTAGAGAGGCAGTAGGGGGGCCCAGAGGGCCCATAGTGATAATAGTGGAGGTCATTCAATGTAAGGTGGACTAGGTCCACTATATTATTAAATAAGGCCCACTATG
>JZKD02S0384042.1:84424-100109 GCA_000966675.3 Picea glauca
TTCTTAGGTGATGGTAGCACTATATAAAGGGGTTCAAGCAATGTAATGAGAGATGAAGAGAAATATTGTATTGGGAGCGGTAGCTCAATAGGAGGATGCCCCCTCGAAGAGGCAACTGAACAGGAGAGGATCCCTTCCATAATAGGATCCATTGTATGGTGTTTCCCTACCCTAAGGGTTTGATAGTAATAAAGAATATTTTGCATATTGTTATTCTATATCTACTGTAGTGCTTTTGTATTCAGTATTTGGGTTCTTAACATCAATTGACGAAGTCAGAGCAGGTAAGGTCCAAGGATCACTAAAATAGGAAGTGTGGAAAGGAATGGACCTATCTGCTGAAGTAGGCCTAATAGACATGGTGTAAACGTGGTGAATCAGTGCCGAGAAGTTGAAAGTACCCATGAGGGAAGAATACATTACGACACTGATATTCTCAGTTGCTGGTTGAGAAATGTTGATCACAGGGATTGATGGTCCAATAGATGCGTTAGGAATAGAGTACGCAAAGGATAACTGGTCAATCGTCACGATCTCCCCTTGATGAGGAAAACAAAGCACATGGAAAATAGATGATACGACAACGACCATAACGTAGGTCCAATTGCGACCTAGTAACAAGTTATAATCGAGAGGTACATCCACTACCTCTACTTCCACATCTACCGTCTTCCCACCTAAATGGACCGGAAAGGCAGGTAGAATACCATGAGGGCAGAAGGAATGACCATCAAATGCAGTCAACATCTTTGACGACTTGGAAAGGGTTGAAGAACCTATAGCTTTCCAATAGACCATGGACATCACATAAGTGGAAATACCTTCATCAACGACCACTCATTTGATAGTATACTTAAACTACTCCATGTGGATTTGAAAAGACACATGGTAGGGTAAGCGAGGCTTCACGTCCGTGACATCAAACTTGATGAATTTTGAGCCACTAGGCTCTAGAGCTCCTAAGGTAGAGAGTAAGGCATTCCTCTATGATGGACACATCTGGAGTACCTCCAAAGCTAACATCGTGCAAGGGGTTTGGCCCAGATATTTAACAATAGAATAGTTATGGCCAACTCTAGCATTAGGGTTGTGGGTAGAGCGCTTGAGTACTCCTTTCAGAATACGAGGCGACGGCTCTAGTTTCTCGATCTGTAAGTTCGTCTCCAGGGGTGGAGGAGGAGCTTCTAGGCTGGTACTAGCTTTTGAAGAGCTATAATCTCGAGAGAGGGTGGCTATATCAATTTTTGTGTCGACCGTATTGATGCAAACATGATCGCCATCTTGCGATGGTGGGTTTTGACTTCCAGCAGGCGCATTTTCGATGCTCAAAGAACTCGAGGCTAAGTGCTAGTTATGTGGGAATGGATTCGTCAACAAAGTGGGTGGTAGATTTAAAAGCCTCACAGCCTCCTCAAGCTTGGGGCACAAGTGGGTAAGGTGGCCATCAGTACAAAGTTTACAAGGAAACTTCACCTTACGCTTCTCTTTCCTACCCTCTCCAGCATTATCATTCTGTTTCCCATTATTATCTTTGTCCTTGGGTTTATTATTATTATTCTTCCCACCCTTACGATTATTTCGTCCTTTCCTTTTATTCCCATCTAGTTCCTGGTCACCATTTGGGTTCTTCGACGATTGGACGAAATGTACATCCGCCGATTGGGTGGGTTTGGAGGATCCAGATGAGGTTGGCCCTCTAGGAGACTTCGTTGTTGAGTCCATGGACTTTACATTGGCGGACCCTACAATGACATCGACATGAGGTCTGAGAGTTTGTCTAGGATCGTGATTTGTTCGTGGTGCGCCAGGAAGAAGGTGGTATAACATGCCAGACTGAGCATAGATAAAATCAAATTGTTGGGCTCTAAGGATAGCTTCTTCCTTGCTGAAGACCCCGGAAGTAGAAAATTCCTTTGAAATAGGAGCATGTAAAGACTTTAGGAACCATTATAGAAGAAAGGTCCGGGGTATAGGAGTCTTAACCAACCGCCTTCTCCTACACCATTCCTGGATATGGTATGAGATGTGAGTGTTGATATTCGAGCGTAAAGTTCACAAAAGTTCAAGGCCAACATCATAACAAATGGGTAGTTGAAAGTGATTGAGAAAGGCTAGCACCAACTGATGGAATGACCCATATGTCCCCCTAGGTAGCTCAATGTACCATTGTGATGCCACTCCAATGAGAGTGCCCTGAAACAATCGTAACCTAATAGAATCATGGTTCAGAGAATTCTATGAGCACCAAAGGTGAAAAGTAGTGACGTGATCACCAAGGTCTTCGCCATTCTTATACTCAAACTTTGGAATGTCTGATGGAAGTCTGGTAGGGATAGGGGTCCATGTGGGGTCATGACTCACCGGGTCATTCATTAGTTTAGACAAATCTGGCAGATTAAGTGTGGCTAGAAAGGGAATACGGGGTTGTGACACCTAACCCCATCCTCTCGTGAAAGATGGTGTGTTAGGAACTATGTTCCATCCAGGATTCTGGTGAGGACCAAAACCTTGTCTGGAATTATAAGACCCTCCTCCGGGATGACTCATAAAATATGGATTGGGCATCATTCCAATAGGAATGTTCTGATAAGGGTTATGAAAATTGCCCCCAGTTGGATTATATCCAAGTTGGGGGTTGTTAAAATTTCCCCCAACTGGATTAGATCTAGGTTGGGGGGTGCCCAAAGTGTAAGACTGACCACCTCCAGGTGGGAACCCAGTGAAGTGGATTCGTCATGCAGAAATTATTGGTCGAAATCGGCACCGAGGGGATAGGGATATTGGGCAGACCTTGTTCGCCAGCTGGGTTGTTCCATCCATGCATAGAGGGATTATACCCAGGGTTAAGAATAGGGGCACTCCCTACATTAGGATTCGCTTGGGGAATATGAGAACCACCAAACAGGGAAGGAGTGTAAGGAGGTGTAGTGCCCCCAAGTCCAAGGCTAGAATTATGGATAACAGCTGGGATGGAAGTTGAAAACTGCGAGGTCAAGTTAGGCATACCATAAGAAAATGGACTAGAAGCCATGGGGATGGTCTAAACATTGTAACTCGACGAGTGGCCAAAACCTCCAAAAGGGTTCGAGGCCAGAGATGAAGAATTAACTACAGGTCGAGCCATAGTACCGGTGTGAGCCTCCAACACTACAATTGTAGTGGCTACAGGTGTCGAAGGAGTGCCATTAATTATAGTGGGATTGGGAGTCGAAGAAATCCCAGTGTTCTTAAGACTAGACTCGGTACTCATCCTTGTGGGATCAAAAGTCTGAAAAGTGGATGTGTGTGTACCACTACTAATAACTCTATGCCTTTTAGAAGGAAAGGACTCAAAAACTGGTGGTAAATGTAACAACCAACGGGACCTGCGAGTAAGATGGTCCAACTCCAATATGACTTATGACTCTTCCACAAATAAAAATATATCCTATGGCCAACTAGTAGTCAAAGAGCATACCAAAAAGTCAAACGACCAATATGCATGCAAATAGGCTAAAGTGGCTGAGTGGCCTCCCATGATAAAGAAGGTATGTCTCGTCCAAGAGCAACATGAGACTCCCCACTAAATTTTTGAGGTAACAAAATTAGTTATAAGGGCCCTTGTGGGATTAACAACTAGTCGGTCAGATCCCCCCGGAGAGGTAATGCTCCATAAAGGCTGTGTGTTTTCTAACCCTTATCTGACTCAAGGTACAAGCAGAATAACCCCTACAAGTAACCTATGAGATACCTAATTCAAGCAACTAATAAATCACTGTATAACCGATGCACAAGTGAGTAGTTGTAAGTCCGAATCACTGTATGGGTAGGGTAGAAAAGCCTGAAACCTTGAAAGCACCACCTCTTACATAGGTATGGGCACTAGCAAGATCCCCAAATATGAATAAATCCACAGAAATATCTCTGACACTAGGTGAGTATCCAGGGGTTATCCCTTCAACTAACTTCGCGCGACCTCATGATTAACTCCGGTGTGAGTGGAGCCTCCTGATATTACCAATTATACAATGGACTTCTCAACTCTCTGTCTCAGACACATATGTTGATTTAATTGCCTTGGATAAGTTTACTCACAAAATCCTATTCCAAGGTACTAAATCCTAAGCTAGTTTGTGCACCCTAAAAATAAAATCGTGACTAATCAATTTTAGTTTAAAGCGTAAATTTTATTGGCCGTGGTTACTAAAAAAGGTATGGAAGTGAAACTCATGGTCTTATGACTTTACCAAAAAATAAATATGGATACAATGCAAAGTCTTTCTTTAAATTTTCAATGAATGATATGCTAATAAAAACAGTGCAGTATTCAATTTCAAATCTACAATTCAGAAGTAAAATATGATCTTTCGCTAAATTTTCTAAGCTAATGATGAAAATTCAAAGACAAAAATGTCAACCAATGCAAAATACCTATTTTTTTGTATTTTCAATATTCTAAAATGAAAATGCATGGACTTATAGGAAACTTGACAGATGAATTCTACTGTGTATAAAAGAAGTAACTCAAGCATAATACCAGGCAGCTAAGCAAACAACCCAGAAGCCAAGGACAAATTAAAAATAGAAATCAAAGATAAAGACTATGCCCAAAAATTCAACTCCAAAAAGGCTTCCTGTCATCCCAGATAATCTCAACAAACACTACAGAGACCTAAGAAGGCTCAACAATCTTTAAATCCTACCCAACAGTCACTCAACCAAGAAAACAAGCAAGGGGAAGTGGTATACGTGACTATTCAGGAGAACAAAGCGTATATACGCTTCTTGCAGTGAAACAAAAAGCATGTATACACGACTTTTAAGGCAAAAAGGGCGTATATGCTTTAAAACAAGGCCAGGCAAGGGTAAAATGTTGAAAACTCAGACTCAGAGTGAACAGGATCTATCAATCAATGATACGACAAGAAATACAAAGGAAAAAGAGCAATGTAAGAAGAAAACGTACTTCAACCCTTAGAAGGAAGATCTCTCCCCAGTGGAGTCGCCATTTTTTTTACAAGGGAAAAACTCTCTATGGCCAAGGGTAAACCACAACAGACAGGTATGACTGCAGAAATCAACTCAATTCCAACATATGTTATATAAACTAATGTGCAATACAATAAAGAGACCTACCTCGATCCAACATTTGATGATGTTCCATCGTTTGAGAACTTTGACCCAAAGCTTTATACCTGCGAGAAGTTCTCAAAAAACAAGCAAAGAAAGTATATAGTGATGATATAAAATGGGTTAGCACATCAGATAGCATAATCCATTAATAAAAATTACAAACATGCCCATGGATAATAATCATATATTTGCAAGATACCAATAGGACAGGAAAGGAGTATTTCTATTAATAATTGATCAGCAAAAGTGTCAACATTACAGACTTCTGTGTTGGCACGGTTCAAAACCAAGAAACCAAGTTCCTTCCAACTGGGTCCCCACCACTTCAATCCTCCACCAAAGGCAAGCTCATGAGAAAGAGGCAAAGAGGTCCTCTCAATAATAAGGGAAGAGCTTGGGGGCCGAACACTGTGTTTAGACTTGAGGGACAAAGGGATGCAGACTCAATATGAAGTAATTTCTCCAGAGTAACTTTGCTTTCAAAGTTGAATGCTTTCTCCTTCTTTTACATAGTTTGATATTGTTCTCTTATAGCCTCTAGGATGCAACCGAAGGGTCGAGTTGGAACATTTCCAGTATATGGAAGGCCAAGGATCAGAGGTATTTTGTTGTGACATGGAAACCTGACCTCATTTTGTATTTTCTAGCACAAATCCCGATATACGTGATCTGTAGTGGAGCAACAAGTGTATACGCATCTTGCATAGCAATTAGGGAGCGTATATGTGGAAAAATGTATATTTTAAGCTCTGAATTCATCAAAAGGGATAAAAAGTCTGTATAGGGAAATGGAAAAAAGGCCCTCTGTGAAAGATAGCAATGGTGAGGCAAATCTTGCTATAACAATAGTCACCTCTTCTTTGACCACAGTCTCCTCTGTGAGTTGTTGGTCTCTTTCTTTCTGTATTTTATCTTTGTCCTCCTCGAACATCGCCAATATTTCATCTTTCTCCTTTTGCGCAACTCGACGTTTCTCTAATTTCTTCTCCTTTTCTTTCTTCAAGGCTTCTGTAGCCTTCTCATTTTCTTCTTGGACTTGCTGAAGACGAGCCTTTGTTGCATCAGCTAGTCTTCGTAATTGGGTGGGCTCATCCCCCAATTCTGCAATCTTGGATGAAGAGGGCGCATTAGGTACTGCGCATCTCGGATGGATGGCTTGATATATCTCTTTCAGATCCTTCTCTATTATTTCATACAAAGTCTCCTACTTTGCTCCATAATGCTACAATATATCTTCTAAAGCATCCTCCACGGATGCGATGATTAGATCGACATCGTCCTCTATGAGCGTGGACTTCATCTTGGGCTTACTAGCGCACATCTTCTTTCTTTCCGAGGGTTTCTATGGAGAAACCTTTCTTTTCTTTGATGTTTCAGCCTCGGTAAGGGGATCCTTTGGCGGTGTAACTTCACCTTTTCCTTGTTTTTCTCCTTCTTCCCCTCCTCTTTATTGATTTACTTTGTCTCCTCCTCCTCCTCCTCCTACGGGGGAGTGAGGCCCACTTTCCTTTGAGGCAGTGCCCTCCTCATCAGTCTCTATGTTCTGCACTTCCTCCTTTTTCTTATTTTTCTTCGTGCTGCTCTGCCTGACATTGTCGACTCAGGGGACCAAGGGGATTCCAATGATGTCGAGGTTGGAGAGTTCTACATTGCCAATCAGTACAAGGAATTATGTTGGCCATTCTTTGGTGATATCCTACATATCATCATTGGTTAGTTTATAATAGGACTACAATTCTTCCTTGATTTCATCCCTGCGCACAGTGATATAAATAAAGTGCTGATCTGCGTGTAAATTCACTAGTGGTATGTATTGGTGTAATGTGTTCAGTGTCATGCATGGTAATGCCTCAATAGAGCGCGTCAGCTGCTGGTAGTAGGCATGGAACACAATGTTCAACTGCCATTGCTTCGACATATCATTTGTATAACACAAGGTGGAGAACCGCGCGACCAATGGCTTCGATGGCTCAACTTCTGGAAATGTCTCTCCTTCTAGCATCTGCCAAGTGACAAATGTGATTAATACCAGTAGCCAGCTAAAATGGAATTCATATCCCTGATCCTATCCTTCGCGACAGTCTTTTTCGATCTTGTTGATGAGGTAACTCGCCCTGTTCATTTCCATTCCTTCTACGCACTTCCCTGTGAGGCCTAATACGAACCCAATGACTTGTGTCAGATGGTTCTTTCTGATGAGCTTGTCAGCTATAAGCTGACATGTTAAGCACATTGTGCCATCCTGGATGGAGGCTACCTTTTAGCCTCACTTTCTCTTTTCTACATCACCATAATCCTCCTTTATGCTTTGTTCTAGGGAGCGATCTGAAGTCTTCCCTTGGTAGAACTGCTAAGGGTCTGGTCCCTGCATGCTCAGTCCTATAATCAAGTGGATCAGTGTCGGATCCATAGTAACATGCCTTTCAAGCCACATATATCCTCTATGGTATCATGATAAGAGGATTTTAATGCAAGCATTAACCTCTCGATGTCAGACAAAGTGAGGGATATTCATCATGTTCAATATCGTTGACTACACAAACTCCTTAGTCCATGACTGGGATACTATGCATGGCTTCTTCCCAGTCATCTTCATCAAATACCTATGGGGCACGCGCATCGTGTAGTTCTTTCTGTCACTGAGGTTAAATTTGTTGTTCTTCAGAGATGGGATCTATCCTAACTGGGGTCCAACTATGTGTATCCCCTTCGGGATGTATGCAGTGATCAATGTGTACTCAAAGTCGCGTGGGATACTATTGCGGGTAACTATGCCAAGAAAAGGAGATATGTACTTTGGCAAGACCGATGGGATCTGCTTCGCGTTAGCCAAATCTTTGTGGTTTTTCTATTCCAATGAGGTTCAAGTTCTGTAGATCTACCTCCTGTGAAGTCTTCTCTAGAACTTCTCGTAGTTTTTCTAACTTGGATTTCTTCTTACTGAGATTCCTTGCCTTCTTTTCTATGATTTGAGATTCTCTAATAATTCCTAGAATCCTCTTCCCATTTGTATTCTTATTCTCTCCTATTGAAAGGACTTCGCATTGTTGATGTGCTCTTACAAATTCTGAGGTTAATGTCCCTTATCTTAATATTTCTGCGGTGGCTATACTTATTTCTTGCATGGACAGGTTCTTTAAGCCTTCCCATGTTCTTTCAACTTCGACAGTTAATTCTCTGGCCCTCTGTTGCTTCGACCTATCCTCTTGTTCTTCTATTAGTCTCTCAATTTTTCTAGTTATGAAGTCCCTTAGTTCTTTCTTTTTCTGTTCTGTAGATTCCTCCTCTGCTTTCCTTCTAATCTGATCCTTCTCAATCCAAGTCTTTCCTAATAAAAGTGGAAAAGGTTCATTGTTCTCAGGAAATCTGATAACTTCAAAGTCCTCTTCTGTTGATGTTTCATGAGCAATCATATGTATATTAGTAATTCTTCCACATAGGGTTATCATCTTTCCTTTAAACAATCCTATCCTTCCCAATGAAGGTATCATAGCAGGCTTTCCCAAAATTTCCCAAGTGCTTTCTGGCATAATGTTCATGTGTGTTTCCTCATCCAATACACAATAAATGTCGAAGTCTTCTATTCTTGTAACTATGCACTGTTTTTCTTTCAAGATCTCTGACAAACTGACATTCTCGTGGTCATCCATTGCTTCTTTTAACTGTACTAACATAGTCTGAGATTTCTCTTATTCTTTCTCTTTCTGATTCTCTAACATATCCTTAGTCTCTTGACCTTCTCTATAGTTTTCTTGTCTCGTGTTCATCTTTTCAAATTTAGCAATCATTTTTGGGCAATCCTCAACTTCATGACCAATATAAGCTTTACAACAAAGAAAAATAGGATCTGTATCAGGGCATTCCTTAGAAAGATGTCCTGGTCTTCTGCACTTATAACATAGTGTCAATCCTCTCTTTCTTTTAAACGATCCCCAACCTCTCCTGTACTGCACACTGGGGTCACAGTGTTGGACCTACAATCTGCAAAAATTCTTTCTAGGTTCCTACATCCACTTATTAGTCCAAAAATTCTTTCTATGCATATGAATAACATATCTTTCTCTATTTCTATCAAATTTATTCAAATCAACTCTTTCTTCTAATTGTGCCCTAGTTCTCAGAATAGGACAAAATCTATCAAACATATCTAGCTTCATACTTTTGAAGAAAAAATTTCCACTTATCTTACCCTTACCAGAGCACAAAGATTTCAGATCTTACCTCTTTTCTTCAGATCATGTTTTTTTCTTAGCACAGATCTTCGCAAGTCAATTAGAATACTGCGCACTACAACAATCATAGTTTCAGGTCCCGGAAACAGAACCATTTGTTGGCACAGGGGCAGACCCAGGGTTCAACGCCTCAACAACGCACCAACAAAACCCTAACTACCGACCCTTTCGAAAACACTTGCGAAGCAGATGAAGTCTCACCCAAGGTAGAGGTAGGGGGGGTTGTAGGACTCAGGTGTCTACAACCAAGCTGGGACATAGATATGTGATTACAACACTCAGTAGGGCACTTAGACAACAATCAGTATTAGTTAATGAGTCTCATTCACATCACAGATTAACCCTTATTACAGATCAATGTAATAACAATCAAGATCAAGTACTTACAATCACTTAGCACATAGCATTATCTCAGATCTAACATTGATTCATCTTTAATATCATTAAGCACTAAGAAACAACATTGGATGCATTCATCATACATTATAAAAATGACACTAAGTAGATAAACACATAAACAACATCGCACAAAGCACATCAAGACACAAGATATATGTGGTTCACCATAGTGTGGGGATACGTCCATCAACTTATTCTCTTCTTTTTTATTAATCTTCAATCTTCTTACATTCTACTTCTCCCGTGCACAAAGCCACAGAGCCAAACTCCACAGAGGAAAGGAGATCTACGCACTGTGTGCCAGATCCTCCTTCCCAAAATCAGGTCAAGGCACATAGCCAACTCTGTAGTAGCACAAAGCCCTACTTTACACAGTCCATCTACACAAATTGACTTACAACCTCTTTCACAAAGCCAGCTAGTCATGCACTAATCCAATCAATAACTACTACTACTTTCCACATTACATTCCTTCCTATATATACTTTTACAAAGAGGCCTAAACATGGGTAAACCCATGGGCTGACATCCCATAACCCATTACATAAACCCTAGTAAACCCTTTGCTAGGTCCACAAGTCCAAAACACAAGCGAGATCCCACTATCTCAGCTCCGCCTGGCGCTCTATCTTCAACCAGCCTGTCGAAGTCCGAAAAATTGGTCAAACAGGTCCAATGTTTCCTCAAAACTTGGTCGACGGCCAACAGACATCATCAGACATCTGGACAAGGTAGGCCTCTTTCTTATCTCCCTTTCACATTGGTTTATATAGAATATTGTTGGGATATAGTTGATTTCTGCAGTCATTTCTGTCTGTTGTGGTTCACCCTATCCATAGAGAGATTTTCCTCGTAACAAAATTATGATACTAAGTCAATGCCTTAGGTCTCTAATCATTTTTCTCATGGTATGCGAGACATGTCTTCGCACTTGCCATCCTCTATCTCGCCTCCTTATGCGAATCCAAGTTTTGGGTCTAGGGGCATGATGCCTCATTATTATTCTTCTCCGTTTGGTGAAAATCATATCCCTCAAACACCTCTTATGATAGGAGGTTGGAATATTCCTTTCTAGAAATCCACTTTGCGAGAAGCAAGTGCCCAAATAGGAAATCATTCTACTTGTTCCCCTATGCCGGTTCCTACGAACACTTTTCCCATGGTGGACCTTCGTCTGTCCTCTGGTGCTTCATCTGAGGGAAGTTATTTTTATAGTATGGTCAACCCCCTTCATGAAGTTCCTTCATATGGGGAAACATGTATCCTCACTTGAATAATCCTTATCATGCTTTTTTCTCTTTGTAGACATCTACTTCAGTGTCGATGTCCTTACAACCCTTTATGAATCAGTATGGAGGAGGATACTATCCTTTCAGATAGGGAAAAGGTGTAACCCAAGATCCTTCTTGGCCTGCAATTTCTCAAAACCAATATTTCCTTGGACCTTGGTCTCAAATTCCACAACCCACCACCAACACAAGTCCATTCACTGTAGGTCATACTAGCATTTTATCACCAACCTCTGCTAGTCATGTTAGATATTGGTCGATGACCTCTACAAATCATGTTGAAGACCAGAAACCAGCCGCTGCAAGTCATGCTGGGGGCACAAGTCTAGTCACTGTAGGTCATACTGACATTTTATCACCAACCTTTGCTAGTCATGTTGGAGATTGGTCGACGACCTCTGCAAGTCATGTTGAAGACCAACAACCAGCCGTTGCAAGTCATGTTGGAGGCACAAGTCTCATCATTGCTAGTCACACTACACATACATCACCAAACTATGCTATTCATGTTGGATATTTGTCACCAACTACTACAAGTCATAATGGGGGAATTCATACAATTGAGAAGACTAGATGTGTGAGACATAAGGACAAATTCCTTTGCAGGACTTGCAAAGGAAGTCACCTTGCTCGTTTGTGTCTTGCTACTGCCAGGATATTGGATGCATGGTTCTCACTTGTGGGCCCTTCAGGTTCTGATTCGTCTGTGATTTCCCCACACTCCATTCCTTCTTTGGTTGATACAATAATCATGTTGATGCAATCTTTGGCTGACACCTCTCTTACTTTAGGGGTTGATGCATCCGTTGACCTTGTTGTCTCACATCCCATTCAACCAGTGGTCGTGTCGATGCAATATTTGACCAAAACCTCTCTTATGTTCGGGGGTGATGCGTCTCTTGACCCTGTTGTCTCGCATCCTGTTCAACCAGTGGTTGTGTCGATGCAATCTTCAACCGACACCTCTCTTACGTTTGGGGGTGATGCACCTCTTGAGCTTGTAGTCTCACATCCTGTTCAACCAGTGGTCATGTCGATGCAATCTTCAACCGACATCACTCCTAGTTTTGGGGGTGATGCATCTCTTGACCTTCTTTTCTCACATTCTATTCAACCAATGGTTGAAGAAGTGGTCGTGTCGATGCAATCTTCAGTCGACCCCACTCTTCTCTTGGAGAGTGACAAGTCTAAGGGAGTGGTCGCGTCGATGCAATTTTCGGTCAATCCCGCTCTTCTGGTTCTAGTTCTAT
The DNA here is from genome assembly GCA_000966675.3 of Picea glauca. Lineage (NCBI taxonomy): Eukaryota > Viridiplantae > Streptophyta > Pinopsida > Pinales > Pinaceae > Picea > Picea glauca. The sequence continues at coordinate 96,707 of JZKD02S0384042.1, forward strand.
ACCTTCTATGCCATGTTCTTAGCATTTCTAGTGCTATACCTTCTACACAAGGGAGAATTCCACTCTCTGTTATACATTATTTTGGTCACCCTATTGATGATTTCACAAACATGTGTTCAGGCTCCCAACATGACCTTTTGCCTAAGAAAAGAAACTTCTTTCCTCCTCTACAAGGTTACTTTTTAGAAAGGGTCTGCAGGCTACATATATTACACAATGCAGAAATCTATTATTTTCGCAGGCTCCTCTGTAGCTGGCCCGCGGGATTTCCGCAGGCTACTATATAAGCAGGGTGCGGTGGTGTTCCAAAGCTAAAAGAGGAAAGAGGTTTCACAAAGTTTCTAGAAGGGGAATCTTCTAGAATGTGAGCTGGTGTCTGTATGGTTGCAATCCTATTGGTTTCTTTGATTTGGTGGGATCATCCTCATCCCTTTAACCACTTCACCTTCTCCTATATAATCATGGGCTTCTCATGGAAAAGGTTAAGCAAGATTAAGCAGAGAATTGATGAAAGAATAGGCTGAAGACTGTGTGAAGAATCCTGTTTCTAGTGATGCTTGAGGCAACCATTTTCCCATCAAGATTTTGGGGATTATCTTCATGCGAATTTCGGAGCAAGTGTATGTGTGTGTTGGAATGAAAGACCACTAAAATGGAACTTGCAACATCAAGGCAATTCGGTTGTATCTTCTACTTTTCATTAATATAATACAGTGGCACGTCTCTTTCCCATAAAATGATTGTATTTTATTACATGACTCCTTGATCACATGTTTAGGTTGTCATTGAATTCTACAATTGATTCTTTCACGTTGGTTGGTTTGTGTTATTGCAGATCTGATTCCACAAGAGAACTGGAGTGAATCATGGACAACAAAGATATAAGGAAGCAATTCATAAGCTATGTTATCTATTTCTCTTTTGGTAGTAAACTCAATGATCACAACTTAGGGAAAGCGTCTTGTTCCGTCTCATTTTGTTCTAGGTCCAGGTGGATCTAAGGGGATTAGTTCATGTCCGCATCTACCGATTTACCCAATAACAAAATTGGAGACCCCACTGGGGAAGTGCAACTTGATTATGGTTTTTTGTTAGCCATTTTCTTTTGACCTATTATTTTTACTTGAAGTCAGTATCTAAGTCTGTGGGAGATCCATTTAGACTCTCTGGGTTTGAAAATCCACTTAGATGCTTTGCCCTTTTCTCCAAATTTCTTGATTTTTCAAACACTTCTGCACTACACCTTATAGATAGCCTACATAAACCTTTGATTTCTGCATCGTGCTGGTTTATTTCAGTGCGGGATTTCCGCACCCTGTCTATTTCTAGCCTGTGGAAATTATTCATTTCCGCACTGTGTTATATTGCCAACCTGCGACGGCGTTTGAGAAATTTTTTGGGTTGGGTTTTGGCCTCTATTGTTACCCAATTTTTCTTTAGTCAACTGGGAAAGGATTTTTAATCCAGTTCTTGACTTTTTCTGACTGTTTAAGATTTCTCTTGATTGGTTTCGGAGATAGAACACCTCTCTTTTGATATTTTTCCATTTTTTGTTTTTGATTTTTATCGACAAGGGTATAATCTCTGGATTTGTGTCTGAGTGATTGCTCGATTAAAAATCTTCGATTGGATTTGAATTTTTAGGTTGGTTACACATTTTGGGTTGCTTAAATGATCAGAAGACCATTTTTTGTTCACATTTGAAGAAACATTTTCTTGTCATTTCTTATTTTTATCTCCATTGAAATATTGATTTGGGTGCTTGTTGAGTATTTTATTTTCATTGATTTCTTATCCTTTCTCAATTCCATCCCTGTTTTGGTTTTCGAAATGAAAAAATTAAACTCTTTCAGTATTTTAGGTAATCATTTATCTAGAAAATATTGGTATTAAAAAAATTGAAAGAGAATGAATAGTGAAATTACATTGTTGATGATTGTTTGGTATTACATTCAAAGAAAAGGAATTGTACGTCGTAGTTCACATTGCTCCAGCAAAATAACTTCTCCCTACTATAGATAGAATTCATCGAATGAAAGTTTGCATCATTCATTTCTATTTGCACATTATTGGGTCAAATTATTACACAACATTGGTTTCATTCCCGTTTACCTCTTGAGTAACAACAACCTCTTAAAAACATTGCGAAATTTAAAACTCAAGTAGTAACTTTTATTTTCTAGGGCTCTTTTACACCAACATTAGCTAGGCTAGAGCTTTGGAATAGGTAAAGAGACACACCCTCCAAAGCACAGAACACACAATAATATCTTGCGATAGAGAGTGTTCAAATCCATTTGCAACATTTTATCCTGGGAAGCCCTTCTCACACAAGGGTCAAACTTGAGGTCGCATTGAGATTGGTAGAGTTACTCACCCTGCTTTATTGGTCTCAGTGTATAGATTGCACATATTATGGGGGTCGCTTGAAGGTATACCCACAATGATGAGTGGGAGCCTCTCAAGTTGATTCCGGGCTCAATACCCTACCCTTGCGTGTGGATCGGACGGTCGACTATTTCCCCAGGCATCACTGTTGATTGTGGTAACTTTAGTAGCCTATCTTCTTAGGGTCTTACACAAGGCGACTGTGAAGGAGAAAATCTTCACGGTACCTAGAATCGACGTTGGCCAGACTCACTCAGACTCCTTAGAGGGTATACCCACAATTATGTGTGGGAGCTTGCACCAGTGTGTAAGTCCGTTAAGAAGGTCATCAACACAACATTTCCACCCTAGCCCAACCCCTTCTTATCTCGGTCTCGTGACGTTGGATTTCATCACCAACTAGTGATTTTGAAATAAGAAGGTTTTGTTTGTCTAGTTTGAACTCTAGATTTTATTAGCAAGTGTTGTTTGTTTTCATAGTTGGCCATAGATTTTTTTCGCAAAGTTTTTGGTTTGGGCAATATTGACCCTACACGTCGTTCAAGTAGAATGAAAGGCCTACCTTCAGAAGATCCAAAACGTTTTCAACCCTTGCCTACTAATCCACCGGAGGGCTCTCCTCAACAGAGTGAGGTCCAAGACACTTCCACTCCACAAGTGGAAAGAACTGACTCTTTACACAATTTCCAAATTTCTTCCTCTCTAGAGTGTTTTTGACTTCCTCACGATTCTGAGATCTTGTTTTTCAAACTTCTGGATTACCAACCGGACCTTTTGCAGGTCCTGAAGGCCAAGATCCATTTTGGACTACTAACATATCTAGACGAGATCTTTTTGGAGCCGGGTCAAGTGTTGATATACTCTTCATACTCGAGTTACCCGAAACCTCTATTGAATACATGAGGGACATCTATTTGTATGGTTGTAGTCTTAAAAACACCCAATCCCCTACTTCAAAACTTCTTTCACTACGATGTTGATCTGCTTGTTGTTTCATGCGATTTTGTGCCATGGT
>JZKD02S0384042.1:130140-155598 GCA_000966675.3 Picea glauca
GACTAGGTATTTAAGGGTTGAGTAATTTGTGAACATATTGAAGTGTTTTACCAATAAGTAATGTCTAAACTTCTGCAATGCATAGACCATAGCTCGGCCTTCCCTCTGTGTAGAGTTATAGTTCTGCTATGATTCTGATAATTTTCTTCTCACAAATGCTATAGGGTGATCCAAATCTCCCACTCTTGGTTGTGCCAAGATAGCTCCAAGTGTTATGTTTGATGCATCTACATGCATGTGGAATGTCTTCTCCTAGTCTGGAAATACTAGTATTCGCGCGGTGACCATCTTTTCTTTCAGCATGTCCAGACCATGTTGGAAATTGTCGTTCCATTGAAACTGTGTATCTTTCCTCAACAATTTCTCCATTGGTGCAGTAATCTATGCATACCCTTTGATAAAAAAATTGTAGTAGCCTGTGTGTCCCAATGTCTCTCTTAGCTGACGGACTATTTTTGGTGGTGGCAATTTGACAATTACTTCAATCTTTGCAGGATCTACTAGTAAACCTTGTTTGCATACTATATGGCCCAATAGTATCCCAAATGGTGTTCCGAATATACATTTTTTATTTTTAATGATATTTGGAACTGTCTACATATTTCTAACATCAGTCGTAAGACCTCTACATGTTCTTTCAACAAAATATAGACTGTGTAATCATCCAAATATACCTCTATAAAATGGTGGATGAATTCCTTAAACATGACGATGACTACTCTAGAAAATATTGTTGGTGCATTCTTCAATCCAAATGGCATGACTGTGTACTGGTAGGACCCCCATTTTGTAGAAAACGTGGTCTTGTATCTGTCTTCCTGTGCTATCTTGATCTGGTGGTAGCCTGAAAATCCATCAGTGAATGAGTAAACTTCATGTCCTCCTACGTTCTCCAACACTTTGTCTGTGAAAGGTGTAGGGAATGGGTCATGTAGGCATGCGTCGTTCAACTTCCTCAAGTCGATGCATATCCTTATCCCTCCTTGTTTTTTCTCCTCAACTACCATCGGGCTTATCCATTCTGATTCTTCCACTAGTTCTATGATTTCGACTTCGAGCATCCTGTCGATCTCAACTTTGACTTTCTGCTTATATATCGGTTTCAATATGTATGGTCCCTTTCTGATCGGTATCTCTTCAACTCTGAGTGGTATCTTCATTTCTCCTAGATCTCCTGCTATACCCTTCATATCTGTAAATGTTGTGGGAAACAAGTTATTGTACTCGCGTAGTAACTCTGCTATGATTTCTACTGTTTGTTCATCCCAGTAATCTCCAATACTGGCCATTTTGGGATTATCAATTGTCCCAATGTTGAATTTATTTACCTTGATCAGCGTGGAAATGACTTCTAATTCTATGGGTGGACCCTCCACTTCTCTCTCTCCTTCTGCTTCTTCGATCGAAATATTACGCAGATCGTCTTCATCTGGTGCTTCCTCCTACACATGGTAACATGACAACAGTTCTTTGATTGTTTGTTTGTTCTGTTGTTGTTCTTCTATTATGGGATCGACTTCTGGTCCTTTGATGAATATCACTCCTCTTATCTATTTAAGAGTTGCATCTATGTTGGGGTTCTCATGCTCGAATGAGAAAGTGACTGTAAAATTTTGTTTCAATGTTGTCCAAGTCTCAGTTCCTTTGTGCAGTTCCTAGTTTGTATACCAGTTTGTTGGTATTCCCTCTAGAGTGTGTATGAAATGATGAGGCCATTCCTCTGGGGGTGTCATTTTCCACAACGTTCTGCACTTCTCCAAGTGTTCCGCTAGTGCTCCCTGTCCATCATAATTCTGTTGCTTGTTGTATTTTTGTTCTGCGCCGAACCTTATGTGCAGTAACCTCTTACATTAGTACCAATCTATGATTATCTCTTTGTGTGCACCCATGTTATAGAAATATTTGCCTCACCCTATGAAATATTGCACAAAGGGCCTTATTCCATTTCCCTATGCAGACTTATCTTCCCTATTGATAAAATCCAGAGACAAAAATTAATATTTTTCCACATATACGCATCTTGCACACTATACGACATGTGTATACACAGGCTACTCCACTACAACCTGCGTATATCGAGATTTGTGCCAGAAAACAAAAAATAATGTCGGGTTTCCATGTCACGACAGGAGATCTATGATCCTTGGCCTTCCATATACTTGAAACGTTCTGAATCAACCCTTCAATTCCATTTTGAAGGCTATAAATGGGCCAATTATGAGCTATGGAAAAGGAGAAAGAATTCACATTTGAGAGCAAAGTTACTCTGGAGAAATTATTTACTTCATATTGAGTCTGCACCCCTTTTTCCTTTAAGTCTGAAAACAGTGTTCAACCCCCAAGCTCTTCCCTTATTGATTGAGAACCTCAGTGTTTCTCTCTTATGAGCTTGCCTTTGGTGGAGGATTGAAGTGGTGGAGGCCTAGCTGGAAGGAACTTATTTTCTCGGTTCCGAACCGTGACGACACAGAAGTCTATAATATTTTCACTTATGTTGATAATTTATTAATAGAAATACTCCTTTCTTGTTCAATTGATGTCTTACAAATATATGAGTTATTATCCATGGGCGTATTTGTTATGTATATTAATGGATTATGATATCTAATGTGCTAACCTTTTATATTATCACCATATGCTTGCTTTGCTTGTTTGTTGAGAACTAGTTGCAGGTATATAGCTTTGAGTTTAAGTGCTCAACGGTAGACTTCATCGAACATTTGGATGAGGTAGGCCTTTTTCTTATCTCGCTTTCATATTAGTTTATATAGAATGTTTTTGGGATAGAGTTGATTTCTAAAGTCGTTTCCGACTGTTGTGGTTTACCCTAGCCATAGAGAGATTTTCCTCGTAAAAAATTTCCACCATATTGTAGGTGTGGCCTTGAGTGCTATATCAAGTGATAAAAGTCTCTGGTTCTCTAAAACTTCATCTTCATATTGTGCCAAGAATGTTTCAAAATCATTTATTCTATGGAAACTTGGTGGTTCCCTTATCTCCGTGCATACCCATCTTACTGCGTGGTCTATTCATGCACATATTCTCGTGGAAACTTCATGTAGACTTTGCTTCTAGTTCTCTAAACTGGTATCTTAGTCTTTCGCACATGAAGTAATGCTCCACCAACTGAGTATCTCATCTATAGTTGGGTTCACGTAATCTTTATCGCATGCAGTTGTTACATACAACTGGATGATTTCCTCCAAGTCTAGGAAAGTGGGTTCTACAAACCTTTCCCCTTCTGATGGGTCTACTGGCGCGATGACCCTGTATTCACCTGACTCAAATGTCATTTTTCGCGTCTTCAAATTGATTATGGCCCAGTTTTCAAATGCCCAATCCAACCCAAGCAACGTTGGATAAGGTGTTGTGTCATCCACTATTTCAATTAGTTTAAAATCTGCTTTAGTGTGCACTCCATCTAGGTCTATTGTCACTCCTTTCAGTCTACTGATTGGTAGGACTCTGTGTTGGTTTGCTAGTTGCAGTTGAACAGGTGAATAGCCTAATGTGGGCTCTCCCATGCATTTCCATGTCTTCTTCGGTAGTACATTAAATTCAGATCCTAGATCCAATATGATATCTCCCATGTTGAAATCTCTGATGTTGGCATTGAGTCTGAACTCTCTACTTGTTCTTCTCCTTGTATGTAGGTGATTAACTGTTTTTTGTTCTAGTTTTCCTTCCATCTCTATACTACATCTTTCTAGTATGTTTTGCAATATTTTGATAGATGATGAATCATTTAATACTTTTACACATGATTTCAAAAATCCTTTCATTGTAGTTACTTGTCCCATGGGTTGCATTTCATTGGTATGATCCAATAACAGAGGCATCTCGTACTTTGGTGATTCCTTGATTTGTTTTGTAGTTGAAGTTGACGCCATGTATTCCTTTTGAAATTCTTGTATGGTTTGTTTAAATATCTCCTTTTAATCCTGCACGTCGAACTACTTCATTGGTTCAGTGTTCTTCTTCACCCACTGTTGTTGCACTGGCTCTTGTCGAACTGCATCGTTTCCTATTTTATCTCCTCCGCGAGTAAATATGTTTATGTTTCATCCTTCATCCCTCGCTTCGGTTGAGATCTACTAAACATTCTAGTTTTTTTTATTCCTCTTTTCCTGGATCTTTGTTAATAGTGTCGGTCATTATTTTGTATCATGGTCCGATGCACGACAATACATACAAGTTGTTGGTGGAAGTGGACATTCCCTTGCATAATCTCTCGGTTGTTGAAAATTGTGTCATACGAATGGTCCTCTACCTCATCCAAATCCTCCTCTCGCTCATCCCCCTCCTCTGTAGCCCGCTCGATCTCCTCTCGGCATGTTACATTGAGGTGCATGATTGTACTGTGCAGTATTGTACTGAGGTTGCGTTGTGTTGTAATGTGGTTGTGTGGTATTATATGGTTTTTGTGCAGTATTATACTACTGCTGTGTAGTATTTTATGGGGCTAGAACTTGATTAAATTGTTGTGCGACTTGCCCAATCATCATTTCTTCCTACACTCTATATGTATCTATTGTCCTTTCTCACATCATATCCATAGTTCTACAATCTTTGTCATCATGGCTCACTAACTTGAAAATTTTTCAATATAAACTCTTTGGGACTGTCTGGTATTTCTTCATCATTGGGCAGTGATATGGATCGTGGCCCGGTTTGTTACAGATTTCACACCATATTCCTCCTGTTGGTAACGGGTTTGGCATTCCTTCTGCCATATACTGCGTGAATGTTGGACATTCGTTCTTGTGGTGTCCTTTCATCCTGCATGTAGTACACCAAACAAATTCTAATTTGTCCTTACTCTTATTATGGTTTAATTGGAACGTTAAGTTCTTCGAATCCTCCTTCATTTCTTCGATGGCTGGATCCGTTAGCTAATAATGGTTTTCTTCCATTTGCAAGGCTACTTGTGGAGCCTCTGCCTGCGTCTGAAACTTATGTTGTTGCAATGGATATTTTAAGTGTGGGAGCAATGAATTGATGAATAGGTGCCTGTGCTGCATATCAATCATGAGATATTTCAACTTTTCCTTTAGTCGCTTGAATCTCTGGTCAATATCCCATACATATTCTCCTAGTTTTTGTCTAATTTCGATCATCTCATTCATGTACTGATCTTCTGAACTTGGCTTCTAGAACTCGTTTATCAGCAATTTCTTGGTGTCTACAATCATTCTGGTTGTTCCTGGTGGATTTTTTGTAGCTAAACTCATATACCAACCCAGTGTGTGATCCCTTAGTGTAATCGCTAGTTGTGCCAGTTTAGTATCTTCATCTGTGATCTGTTTTTCTTTCCAAATATTCTCACAGATGAACAAATGTTTTTCTGGGTCCTCCAATGCTTATCCTTTAAATTTTGGTAACCTGATGGTGGGATCATGTCCTTCCATTCCGAACGATGAACTAATACCTCCACGCGGTGTAGATACTTGACTAGTGTTTCCTGAAATGGCTCCTCTAGTTGTTGTTCCTTGTGTGGATGTACTTCCCGCTGTCTTTCCGTTGAACTTCAGTTGTCTAAATGGTGGTGTTCTCTTTGGTGTATTAGTCTCACATGGGTTTATGAGTTCCACACTGACATTAATATGGATTGGATTGCTACCTTCTCTTCCCATTATTGGACCTCTCGTCTTCCTCTCATATGTTGTGTGCAGGATTTCCTCAGTCTGCTCCACAACCCAAAGATCCTCTACCTCTTCCTCGTCTCTCGCCAAGCCTTCCCTCGTGGCTACAACTCTTTTCTTGGTATTCACCTTGTATTGGTAGGGTACTCTGTTACACGTCTTTCCAGCTGTCACCATGATCTTCTTGATCTGGTCGGTATCCATCATGATTGGGTCCAAGGGTTCTTCCTCCTTTTCCTTATCCTTTCATCCTTCCATTTCTCCTCTTTCTATCAGTGCTTCCCCCCTTCCCCCATGCACACAGGGAATTTTAGTTGTCTAACTCCATTGTCATCACACCTTTGTTATATAACAATATCTTAATAGAAATATACAACGATCTAATGGACCTTTCCTGAGGTCCACGCAGAAACTCTTGCTCGACTGCACTGTACGACTTCATTGTATCTACCACAAACTCTATTATAAAGCCTGCGACAATACTGTCGACCCAAAAGTCTACTACGCGGGTGAATTTTTTGTTCACCTGCTCTAACTACTCAATCTGTATCGGGGTCCACTCTAACTGTAGGATCTAGTTTGTTGCATGGTTATCCTTCAACCTTAGTATCCACTCTTGCAATAAGTGTGGAAAATCACAGAAAACAACTTCATGCAAATTAGTAAACACGTATTTCTCAAGATATTTATGGGTGTTACTCTGTTTTTGTTATCTTTCTTTGCAAACTCCACCTCTTTTATTCTTAGCCAACTTTCGATCTCTACTTTTGTGGGATTCCACAGGTTTAGCATCCCTTTCTAGTGGTTCATTTCTTTATTCTCTTGCTCCACCTCCCACAGGTCTTATGTATCTTTCAACATATATCATATACTCAATCCTCTACTATTCCTACCAACGACAACGAAACCATTTGATGGTTTACTTATATATCCTATCTAATTTCGTATTGAGTGACCCAGGGTTCATGTTTGTTCAGGGTTCCGACAAATCCTCTAAAACTATCGGCCCTCTTGGTAAACTAGAAGGCAACGCAACACATAGGGTGCACTATGCAGTCTCACCCGAGATAGCCTTAATGGGTGTCTATAATACTCATGTGTTTGCAGCCTAGGATTGAGTGAGAGATCTGATAAATGTATACCAAAAGTTCTATTACAACTTATTACTGCAATACACTGTTTCTTACGATCATGCAGGAACTGTAACAACTCATTCATTCAGCATAGCAATATTTACTTGAAGACAATAAAATAACACATGCATCCAATCACATAACACATGTTTTACTGTGGTTCACCCCTCCCAGGATACGTCCACAAAGATCTAGCTCTTAGCTCTTTTATTATAGTAGTTCCTCACTACAACGTCGCGTGCTTTAAAACTCTTCTTGGTGGGTAAGATCTATTATGAGGTGGACTAGATCGCACCAGGATCCCCAACTTGTGATCTAACCCTCAATATCTACCCTCCTCAGTCCTCTCCAGTTCAATAGCTTACAAAATTAGGCCATACAAAAAAATATTACATAGTCTTCGCTCCTTTGTATTCGTCTCTATGTATCTCTATCAACTCACTACAATAATCCTCTTTCAAAAATAAAGACTAGTCTCTCTCTAAGACCTAGGTAACTACATTTATATGTTTCTAGCTCTTCAACCATTACAATGCATTGCCAAAACCCTAACCTAATGTCGTTAGGTCTTCCATGCATGTGCACATGTTGTTCTTCCTTCCAGTTGTCACTTTCCTCATGCATACCTTCTTTCCCAAAATCGCCTTCCTTTCTTCTTTGGCCTGCTTCCAACAATTTACAAGTTGAAAGAGAAAAGAAATTGGGTCGGCCCTCTTTTAATTTTTTGTTGCAATTTTATGTCGACAAATCAGTTTAGGTGGCCTCATATAAATAAAGGTCTGTCTCTTTTAATTTTCACAACTCATCACTTGAGAATTGCATACTCTTGGATTGAAATCTCAGCCTCTCTGGGCAATTCACTATCTCTTTTATCTTGTGCAAAATGGATGCTACAATTGTATATTGGTGGAATAAATGCTAGCGACTTCTCTTGGATGCTTGTTCTTGGAAATTTGATGGAATTTCTTTGATAAAGTAAGGGTTTTGCATGTTATCTTTTGGAATAGGTAAGGAATTTTTGCAACCTTGTGTTTTTCTTCTTTATTTCAAGGTTATTAATCAAATCATTGGAGGAGTATAAGGGAATACACTCTCCATCAAGGAATTTTCTTCTATCATTATTGAAAAGGATGAAGGATTGCTACAAGGAGTAAGAGGGTTTACACCCTTGTAGAAAAAAAAATTTAGGGTTTGTTTTCTATAGGGAGTAAAATGGTTTATACCCCTAGAAGAGTAATAAACCCTATCTTAACTTGGTTGTGACCAAGAAAGAGACTCCATAACCCAATATATAAGGCACTAACTGCATTGGAGATTGAATATTGGTGCATTGGTAAACATGAATTTTAAGATATTGAATTGTTTAAGGTTGGATTTAAATTCTATATGCTATTGGCTATCTTTCCCTCCAAGGGCATCTTGATTTTCTAAGTGATTGAGATTTTTTAATAAACATTAAGCTACAACCAATAGGGTTGCAACAAACTCACTATTTCATACTCTTTTACAACTTTTCTACCACTAAAATTTACTTGTAAGTTGTGATATTTGATATGTAGTTTAAGAGCTATTGTTTGGGTGGCTTACTTGCTGATTTTAGTGGATAGAACTTGTTGGTGTATAAAAATCTTTCTTCATCCATAGGGATGTTAGAAAAATATGTTGATAACACTCATTGACAACCTCATTTTTCTATCAAAGTCTTAGTTTAATCATTGGATGATTATCTACGAAATGCAAGCATTGTTATCCAATATTATATGTTGACTTTGATGATTTAATTTCCAGTTGTTATAACTTCTTCATTGCTGAAATATATATTTCAATACTGCTGCAAATTTGGGACAACAAGATTACTTTCTGATTCCCCACTTGTCTTGAGGCTTATATCATCATATTTGGTATTTTTGTTTTGGTTTGTCTAACACTGTTTTGCAGGTACACAACCTTGACAACCATTTATGAACTCCAAAGAAACTCTCTTTAGGCCTCAAGTTCATCCTTGACTCTAACCTATAGGGGTGTTCTTCTATCTCTTTGTATTGGCCCTTGACCAAGTTTTGGGAGTTTCTTGGTCATGTTGACCTATTTTTGGATTTCGATAGCCTATCGAAGGAGGAGCGCAAGACGAAACAGAAATCATGGGATCTCAACCCACTTTTGGATCCTTTTTGGGTTTTGGGGAATATGTAACGGGAATGGGATGTCGGCCTATGGGTTTACCCATGTTTAGGCCTATTTTGTATGTATAAATAGAAGGATAGGCAATGTAAGAAGTACTCGAATAGTATATCTATGTGATGTAGGCTAAGTGCCAAGAGTTGGATCTGTGTGATCAGGGCTTTGTGCATTCTGTGTAAGACTTGCAGAGCTGAGTGCAAGTCATTGTGTGAGACTATAGATGACTTAGTGTTGTAATGCAAGGAAGAAGGATCTAGCGAGCCACGCAAATCTTATGTCCTGTGCGAAGTAAGGGTTTTGATGGCTTTTTTCTTGTAATCGATTGACTGAAGAGAATAAAGAAGAAGATTTGGTGGATGTAGCCCCAGGGTGGGGGTGAACCACGTAAACACTGTGTTATTTTCTTTGTGCTTTGTCTTGATGTGTTCACATCTTATTTGCTAGGTTATTTGATATGTTTATATAGATCTACTTATGCTTTTTGCTTATGATATCTGAGAGCATTAGATCTGATCCATATGAATGTGCTTAGTGCTTGATCTGCTAGATCTAACCTATCTATTGATGCTAAGTGCTTGAATACAGTGGATTAGTGAGGGTACTAAGAAGTTATGTTCTATTAGCAAAGTGGATATTGCTTGCATATTAAGGAACTGATGGTGCTGAGTGCTTTATCAAGTAGTACAATCACATATTTGTGTCCCAACTAAGGTTGCAAATAGCTGAGTTTTGCAACCACCCCTGCCTCTACCTCGGGCGAGACTTCATTTGCTTCACAGGTGTTGCCGAAAGGGTCGATAGTTAAGGATTTGTTTGTATGTTGTTGTAGCATTGAACCCTGGGTCTGCCCCTATGCCAACAAATGGTTCTGTTGTCGAGACCTGAAACTATGATTGTTGGGAACTAAGGAAGAAGAAGCTTGGTGCAAAAAGTTGACCCAAAAGCCTTGTGCGAAGATCTGTGCCCTAGTGAGCAGTGTTCTACTTGATCTAAAAAAGATCTGTGTTGAAGAAAAGAGGTTGGATCTGAAAGAAAGAAGCATGATCTGAAGAAAAGAGGTCGGATCTGAAATAAAGAAGCTCGATATGAAGAAAAGAGGTCATATCTAAAAGAAAGAAGCCTGATATGAAGAAAAGAGGTTGGATCTGAAGAAAAGAAGCAGGACATGAACACTTTGTTCTCTAAGAAAGGTAAAAGTCAGAGTTTTTTATTAAAAGAGGTAAGATCTGAAAGCTCTATGCTCTGATAAAGGTAAGAATAGTTAAAATTTTTAGATCTGGAAGCTTTGTGCTCTGTAGAAGTAAGACAAGTGGAATTTTTTGTTTCTAGAGTATGGATCTAGGTATGTTTAATAAAGTCTTCCCTAGTTTGAAAACTAGGGCATTAATAGATGAAAGAAGGTTTGATATGAGTAGATCTGATAAGAATAGTGAAATATATGTTATACCTATGAAAAAAAAGAATGGTTGGACTAACGAATGGATGCAGGATCCCAGAAAGAATTTATTGTAGGTTAGCTCCTATGATCCTAGTGCGGAGTACAAAAGAGGCTGGGGATCATTTAAAAGAAAGAGAGGATTAACCCTCTGTTACAGTTGTAGAAAACCAGGACATCTTTCTAAAGAATGCCCTGGGAGAAGACCTAGTTGTCTTTGTTACAAAGCCATGGACCATGAAGTGTTGGATTTCCCTAGAATGATTTCTAAGCTTGAAGGAATGAATATGAATCAAGAAAACCCTAAGGAAGCTCCAGAGGCTATAGTAGAGCCCAGAAAGAATCAGAGAGAATATTGCTATAGATGAGAGAAGCCTTGAATGACCATCGACATATTAGATTATCAGAGATATTTAAAGACATGGAATGCCTTGAAGCAAGAATAGGAGACTTTGACATTGACTGTGTTCTAGATGAAGAAACACGGGTGAATATCATGACAAAGAGAACTTGGGAAGATATAGGAAGGTCTGCTATGATTCCTTCATTAGGAGGAATAGGGTTGTTCAGAGGAAAACTGGTAAACCTGTATGGAAGGCTCGCTCATATACCTATGACCATCAATGGAACTTCGACAGAGGAAGACTTTGAGATTATTCAATTTATTGAGGACAACACCTCGTTTACCATGTTAATAGGAAAACCTTGGATTGACAGAGATCAAGCCAGATAAAAGAAAGAAGAAGAAGTCTTGGAGCATAAGAAACAAGAGTTAAAATATTTCATGACTAGAAGGATTGCATACTTTATTGAAGAACAAGAGAACATATCGAAGCTATTTAACACTAGAAACCCAGATGTCGAAGCTGGAAGAAAATTAGAAGACTCATAGGAGACTGAAGTACCTATCTTGGATAAATAAGAGGTGTTACCCCTAAGTCCTAGGAGATAATCTCAACAACGCGAAGTAACTAAGACCACAGAAGATAAGAATCAGCGTGGAAAACGAACTACCGAGATGAAGCTCACTAGAAAGAAGGATAGAAAGAAAAGTAAGAAGAGGGCTAAGATTGAAAAGTTACAGAAGATTCCAGAGGGAACTTCGCAGAAAGAAAATTTGTAGAATTGGAGCTTCTCTGAGATATCAGAACAGTGACACATGGTACTTCGCCATGGCGAAGCAATATAGCCATTGGGGCCGATATATCCGTTCGACTCATGCTCTGAACGAGTCGAAAATCATTTACAACTCAACACCAGACCATTGGAATGCACCATAACAGACATAACAAGAGTTAATGAGGCTTCATACCCATTACAAGTGAACCATTGTCGAGTTGCCTACTTATCCCATCGTGCCATGCACAGAGAGCATTTTTGATAGTTGAGAATTTGAAGCCCGTAGACTAAGCGAATTGTATATAGTGATCATTGCGTTATTGTTGTTTGTTCTAGTGTCGTATCTAAGATCATCGTTACCCCAATAATTTTAATCCTGAGCACATATGTCCGACGAGCTCACCGCAGTTGAAGAATCCGTAATGAAATTTCTCCTTGACTTAATGATTGAAAGAGTCATGTCAGAGAGAGGAGTGTCTATAGGTGTACAAGTATCTTTGATGAGAGGACTGTTGGCCTATCCGTCCACTGCTTGAGCCGGTCCATCCTGGCCAGTAGATGAAAAGTGAACTAAGCATAGGGATGATCTCACAAATGCTAAGTTAATCCCGAGTATACTACCCACCTATCTACCACCTCTGAGCAGCACAATCAATTGAGATAGTGTGCCCAGATATTTTGAGTACACTTTTGCCACTGCATACCTCCCGAAGGAGATATGCACAGTGCGCACAGACCAGGATAAGATCGCAGTGTTGAAGTTTAGTGACTTCAACCTTGATGACAGGAAGGTTTATAGCATGCTCACTCCACATAAGTATTTGACCAGAACAAAAGGAAATAATTCAAAGATAATTCCTCAATCATGGACCCATAACCTCTCCTAGTCCACACTGCTCAATATCATGAAGATCCCACACTTCGGAAGGCATAAAAAAGTGAATGCATGTGTCAAACTACTGTTGTCCTATTACCATGGCAGATACTTATGGTTAAACCATCGTATCACAGTGGATCCGACGTTGATCAATCAGATCATAGGGATAACCATGCAAGGTTGTGACCCACAAGATTTTTATCTGAGAAAATCCATGGATCGTGCTCTTGCACAGAAGATTAAGGACACTTACAGAGATGTTGAGAAGGGAACACGAGGCTACAAGGTAGCTTCTATCCATAGAGACACATTGTGCCTTGACTGCTAATTGATCACAGGAAAGTTGGTGCGAAATAATCGACCCACCCAAGTCACGAGGTTCATAGTCGACCTCACAGGGAAGTGCACAGAAGGACTTTAGATGAATTAGGTGAAGTACCTGGTAAACCAGTTAGAAATCGACTGCAGGGAAGCGTAGGATCAAGGATACGAGTTGCACTTCAGCTGACTTCTTATACTGATCGCTTTCATCGCATGGGAGATGCCGGAAGGTGCGACCTTCCTAGACATCGAGTTGTTTGAACCTATGGTCATGAAGTTCAGTACATTGTAGTACTCAAATGAGATGAATAAGAAATGGCAGTCAAATTTTGTGTTCCACACATATTACAACTAGCTAAAGATAGCTATCCATTTAGAGCCTCGTATAACCCCGAACACTCTCCACAGGTTCAGTCCCTTGATGAAATTAAGCATGGACCTCCATTTCATCTATGTCAAAATGCACGCTGATGAGAACAAACAACAACCGCAATCATACTACAAGTTGACAGAGGAGGATTTGGAGGAAATCACCAAGGAATGGTTGGCGGACCTCCTCATCCCAGCAAACCCCACGGAGATATATGATATTGACATTAATATGGATAAGATTTCTACCTTTTCTTCCCATTATTTGACATCTCGTCTTCCTCTCATATGTTTTGTGAAAGATTTACTCAGTCTACTCCACAACCCAGAGATCCTCTACCTCTTCCTCGTCTCTCGCCAAGCCTTCCCTCACGGATACAACTCTTTTCTTGGTATTCACCTTGTATTTGTAGGGTACTATGTTACGCGTCTTTCAAGATGTTGCCATGATCCGCTTGATCTGGTCATTATCCATCATGATTGGGTCCAAGGGTTCCTCCTCCTTTTTCTTATCCTTTCCTCCTTCCATTTCTCCTCTTTTTGTCAGTGCTTCCCCCCTTCCCCCATGCACATAGGGAAGTTTAGTTATCTGACTCCATTGTCATCACACCTTTGTTATATAAAAATATCTTATTAGAAATATACAACGATACAATGTACCTTTCCCGAGGTACGTGTAGAAACTCTTGCTCCGCTGCACTATACAACTTCATTGTATCTACCGCAAACTTTGTTATAAAGCCTGCGACAATACTTTCGACTCAAAAGTCTACTGCGCGAGTGAATTTGTTGTTCACCTGCTGTAACTTCTCAATCTATATCGGGGTCCACTCTAACTGTAGGATCCGGTTTGTTTCATGGTTATCCTTCAACCTTAGTATCCACTACTTCAATAAGTGTGGAAAATCATAAAAAAAGACTTCATGCAAATTAGTAAACACGCATTTCTCAAGATATTTTGGGGGTGTTACTCTGTTTCTGTTATCTTTCTTTGCAAACTCCACCTCTTTTATTATTAGCCAACTTTTGATCTCTTCTTTTGTGGGATTCCATGGTCTTAGCATCCCTTTCTAGTGGCTCATTTCTTTCTTGTCTTTCTCCACCTCCCACTGGTCTTACGTATCTTTCAACATATATCATATACTCAATCCTCTATTGTTCCTACCAATGACAACGAAACCATTTGTTGGTTTACTTATATATCCTATCTGATTTCATATTGAGTGACCCAGGGTTCATGTCTGTTTGGAGTTCCAACAAATCCTCTAAAACTATCCTCCCTCCTGGTAAACTAGAAGGCAACACAATGCACAGGGTGAACTATGCAGTCTCAACCGAGATAGCCTTAATGGCTGGCTACAATACTCATCTGTTTTCAACCTAGGATTGAGTGAGAGATATGATAAATGTATACTGAAAGTTCTATTACAACTTATTACTGCAATACATTGTTTCTTACGATCATGCAGAAACTGTAACAACTCATTCATTCAACATAGCAATATTTACTTGAAGACAATAAAATAACACATGCATCCAATCACATAACACATGTTTTACCGTGGTTCACCCCTCCCTAGATATGTCCACAAAGATCTGGCTCTTAGCTCTTTTATTATAGTAGTTCCTCACTACAGCGTCGTGCGCTTTACAACTCTTCTTGGTGGATAAGATCTATTATGAGGTGGACTAGATCACACCAGGATCCTCAACTTGTGATATAACCCTCAATATCTACCCTCCTCAGTCATCTCCAGTTCAATAGCTTACAAAAGTAGGCCATACAAAAAAATATTACATAGTCTTCTCTCCTTTGTATTCGTTTCTCTATATCTCTATCAACTCACTACAATAATCCTCTCTCAAAAATAAAGACTAGTCTCTCTCTAAGACCTAGGTAACTATATTTATACATTTCTAGCTCTTCAGCCATTGCAATGCATTGTCAAAACCCTAACCTAATGTTGTTAGGTATTCCATGCATGTGCACGTGTTGTTCTTCCTTCCAGCTGTCGCTTTCCTTATGCATACCTTCTTTCCAAAAATCACCTTTCTTTCCGCTTTGGCCTGCTTCCAACAATTTACAAGTTGTAAGAGAAAAGAAATGGGGTCGGCCCTCTTTTAATTTTTTGTTGACAATTTTATGTGGCCAAATCAGTTTAGGTGGCCTCATATAAATAAAGGACTGTCTCTTTTAATTTTCACAACTCATCACTTGAGAATTGCATACTCATGGATTGAAATCTCAACCTCTTTGGGCAATTCACTATCTCTTTTATCTTGTGCAAAATGGATGATACAATTGTATATTGGTGGAATAAATTCTAGTGACTTCTCTTAGATTCTTGTTCTTGGAAATTTGATGGGATTTCTTTGATAAAGTAAGGGTTTTGCATGTTATCCTTTGGAATAGGTAAGGAATTTTTGCAACCTTGTGTTTTTCTTCTTTATTTCAAGGTTATTAATCAAATCATTGGAGGAGTATAAGGGAATACACTCTCCATCAAGGAATTTTCTTCTATCGTTATTGAAAAGGATGAAGAATTGCTACAAGGAGTAAGAGGGTTTACACCCTTGTAGAAAACACCTTTTAGGGTTTGTTTTCTCTAGGGAGTAAAATGGTTTATACCCCTAGAAGAGTAATAAACCCTATCTTAACTTGGTTTTGACCAAGAAAGAGTCTCCATAACCCAATATATAAGGCACTAATTGCATTGGAGATTGAATACTGGTGCATTGGTAAACATGAATTTTAAAATATTGAATTGTTTAAGGTTGGATTTAAATTCTATATGCTATTGGCTATCTTTCCCTCCAAGGGCATCTTGATTTTTTAAGTGATTGAGATTTTGTAATAAACATTAAGCTACAACCAATAGGGTTGCAACAAACTCGCTATTTCATACTCTTTTACAACTTTTCTACCACTAAAATTTACTTGTAAGTTGTGATATTTGATATGTAGTTTAAGAGCTATTGTTTGGGTGGCTTACTTGCTGATTTCAGTGGATAGAACATGTTGTTGTAGAAAAATATTTCTTCATCCATAGGGATGTTAGAAAAATATGTTGATAACACTCATTAACAACCCCCTTTTTCTATCAAAGTCTTAGTTTAAGCATTGGATGATTATCTACGAAATGCAAGCATTGTTATCCAATATTATATGTTGACTTTGATGATTTAATTTCCAATTGTTATAACTTCTTCATTGCTGAAATATATATTTCAATACTGCTGCAAATTTGGGACAACAAGATTACTTGTTGATTCCCCACTTGTCTTGAGGCTTATATCATCATATTTGGTATTTTTTTTTTGGTTTGTCTAACACTATTTTGTAGGTACACAACCTTGACAACCACCAAAGACTCTCTCTTTAGGCCTCAAGTTCATCCTTGACTCTAACCTATAGGGGTGTTCTTCTATCTCTTTGTGTTGGCCCTTGACCAAGTTTTGGGAGTTCTTGGTCATGTTGACCTATTTTGGGACTTTTACAACCTATCGAAGGAGGAGCACAAGACAAATCAGAGATCATGGGATCTAGACCCACTCTTGGATCCTTTTTGGGTTTTGGGGAATATGTAATAGAAATGGGATGTCATCCCATGGGTTTACCCATGTTTAGGCCTATTTTGTATGTATAAATAGAAGGATAGGCAATGTAAGAAGTAGTCAAATAGTATATCTATGTGATGTAGGCGAAGTGCCAAGAGTTGGATCTGTGTGATCAGGGCTTTGTGCATTTTGTGTAAGACTTGAAGAGATGAGTGCAATTCCTTGTGTGAGACTATAGAGGGCTTAGTGTTGTAATGCAAGGAAGAAGGATTTAGCAAGATGCTCAAATCTTATGTCCTGTGCGAAGTAAGGGTTTCAATGGCTTTGTTCTTGTAACTGATTGACTGAAGAAAATAAAAAAGAAGATTTGGTGGACGTCGCACCAAGGTGGGGGTGAACCATGTAAACACTGTGTTATGTGCTTTGTGCTTTATCTTGATGTGTTCACATGTTATTTGCTAGGTGCTTTGATATGTTTAGATAGATCTACTTATGCTTTGTGCTTATGATATCTGAGAGTACTAGATCTGATCCATATGAATGTGCTTAGTGCTTGATCTGCTAGATCTAACCTATCTATTGATGCTAAGTGCTTATATACAATAGATTAGTGAGGGTACTGCAAAGTTATGTTCTATTAGCAAAGTGGATATTTCTTGCATATTAAGTAACTGACGGTGCTGAGTGCTTTATCAAGTAGTACAATCACATATCTATGTCCCAGCTAAGTTTGCAAACACCTGAGTCTTGTAACCACCCCTGCCTCTACCTCGGATGAGACTTCATTTGCTTTGCAGGTGTTGCCGAAAGGGTCATTAGTTAGGGATTTGTTCGTACGTTGTTGTAGTGTTGAACCCTGTCTCTGCACCTGTGCCAACAAATGGTTATGTTGTCGGGACTTGAAACTATGATTTTTGGGAACTAAGGAAGAAGAAGCTTGGTGCAAAAAGTTGACCTGAAAGCCTTGTGCGAAGATCTGTGCCCAAGTGAGCAGTGTTCTACTTGATCTATAAAGCTCTGTGCTAAACAAAAGAGGTCAGATCTAAAAGAAAGAAGCCCAATCTGAAGAAAAGAGGTAATATTTGAAATAAAGAAGCTCGATCTGAAGAAAAGAGGTCATATCTGAAATAAATAAGACCAATCTGAAGAAAAGAGGCCGGATCTGAAGAAAAGAAGCAGGACCTGAATGCTTTGTGCTCTAATAAAGGTAAAAGTCATAGTTTTTTATTAAAAGAGGTAAGATCTACAAGCTCTGTGCTCTAATAAAGGTAAGAATAGTTAAAAGTTTTAGATTTGGAAGCTTTGTGCTCTGCAGAAGTAAGATAAGTGGAATTTTTTGTTTCTAGAGTATGGATATAGGTATGTTTAATAAAGTCTATCCTAGTTCAAAAACTAGGGCATTAATAGATGAAAGAAGGTTTGATATGAGTAGATCTGATAAGAATAGTGAAAGATATGTTATACCTATGCATAAAAGGAATGTTTGGACTAATGAATGGATGTAGGATCCCATAAAGAATTTATTGCAGGTTAGCTCCTACGATCCTAGTGCACAGTACAAAATATGTTGGGGATCATTTAAAAGAAAGAGAGGATTAACCCTCGGTTACAGTTGTAGAAAACCAGGACATCTTGCTAAAGAATGCCCTGGGAGAAGACCTAGTTGTCTTTGTTGCAAAGCGATGGACCATGAAGTGTTGGATTTCCC
Source organism: Picea glauca (assembly GCA_000966675.3). Classification (NCBI taxonomy): domain Eukaryota; kingdom Viridiplantae; phylum Streptophyta; class Pinopsida; order Pinales; family Pinaceae; genus Picea; species Picea glauca. Next base: position 148,484 of record JZKD02S0384042.1, read on the forward strand.
TAGAATGATTTCTAAGCTTGAAGGAATGAATATGAATCAAGAAAACCCTAAGGCAGCTCCAGAGGCTATAGAAGATCCCCAGAAAGAATCAGAGAGAATATTGCTACAGATGAGAGAAACCTTGAATGACCACCGACATATTAGATTATCAGAGATATTTAAAGACAAGGAACACGTTGAAGCAAGAATAGGAGACTTTGGCATTGACTGTGTTCTAGATGAAGAAACACAGGTGAATATCATGACAAAGAGAACTTGGGAAGCTATAGGAAGGCCTGCTATGATTCCTTCATTAGGAGGAATAGGGTTATTCAGAGGAAAATTGGTAAACCTGTATGAAAGGCTCGCTCATATACCTATGACCATCAATGGAACTTCAAAAGAGGAAGATTTTGAGATTGTTCAATTTATTAAGGACAACGCCCCGTTTACCATGTTAATAGGAAAACCTTGGATTGACAGAGATCAAGCCAGATGAAAGAAAGAAGAATAAGTCTTGGAGAAGAAGAAACAAGAGTTAAAAGATTTCATTACTAGAAGGATCACATACTTTATTGAAGAACAAGACAACAGATCGAAGCTATTCAACACTAGAAACCCAGATGTCGAAGCTGCAAGAACATTAGAAGACTCACAGGAGATTGAAGTACCTATCTCGAATAAATAAGAGGTGTTACCCCTAAGTCCTAGGAGAGAATCTCAACAACGAGAAGTAACTAAAATAAAAAAAGATAAGAATCAACGTGGAAAACGAACTACGGAGATGAATCTTGTTGGAAAGAAGGCTAGAAAGCAAAGTAAGAAGAGGGTTAAGATCGAAAAGTTACATAAGATTCCAGAGGGAACTTCGTAGACAGAAAATTTGCAGAATTGGAGTTTCGTCGGGATATCAGAACAGTGACACATGGTACTTCACCAGGGCGAAGCAATAAAGCCATTGGGGCCGATATATCCATTCCACTCATGCTCTGAACGGGTTGAAAAGCATTTATAGCTCAACACCAGGCTGTTGGAACGCACCATAACAGACATAACAAGAGTTAATGACGCTTCATACCCATTACAAGAGAATCGTTGTCGAGTTGCCTACTTATCCCATCGTTCCATGCACGGAGAACACTTTTTCTAACTGAGAATTTGAAGCCCGCAAACTAAGAGAATTGTATATAGTCATCATTGCGTTATTGTCGTTTGTTCTAATGTCGTATCTAAGATCAACGTTACCCCAATAATTTTAATCCTGAGCGCATATGTCCGACGAGATCACCGTAGTTGAAGAATCCATAACGGAATTTCTCCTCAACTTAATGATTGAAAGAGTCATGTCGGAGAGAGGAGTGTCTACAGGTGTACAAGCATCTTCGATGAGAGGATTGTCGGCCTCTCCATCCACTGCTTGAGCCGATCCATCTTGGACAGTAGATGAAAAGTGAACTAAGCATAGGGATGATCTCACAAATGCTAAGTTAATCCCAAGTATACTACCCACCTATCTACCACCTCTGAGTAGTGCAATCAATCGAGACAGTGTGCCCAGAGATTTTGAGTACTCTTTGGTCACTGCGTACCTCCCGAAGGGGATACGCACAGTGCACGCAGATCAGGATAAGATCACAGCGTTGAATTTTAGCAACTTCAACCTCGGCGACAGGAAGGTTTATAGCATGTTCATCCCACATAAGTATCTAACCAGAACAAAAGGAAAGAATTCAAATATAATTCCTGAATCATGGACCCATAGCCTCGCGCAACCCACACTGCTCAACGTCATGAAGATCCCACACTTCGGAAGGCATCAAAAAGTGAACGAATGCGTCAAAATACTATTGTCCTGTTACCATGGTGGATACTTATGGTTAAACCCTCATATCACAGTGGATCTGACGTTGATCAATCGGATCACTGGGCTAAGCATGCAAGGCCGTGACCCACAAGATTTTTATACCAGAAAAGCCATGGATCGCACTCTTGCACAGAAGATTAAGGACACTTACGGATATGTCGAGAAGGGCATGCGAGGCTACAAGGTAGCTTCTATCCATAGTGACATACTGCGCCTCGCCTGCCAATTGATCTTAGGTGTTAGGACCCTATAATGTACCTTTTTGTTCATACTTGTTGCTATCATTACATACTTTTCCCACTCACATTTAAACTTACATTATCACCTTAACCTATCTTTCCAAAGGTATATACCGTTTCTTCTCTTTGCTATATGTTTAATTTGTTTTACATGTAATTTTACACTGCTCTCATACTTAACCATCGATCAGAAACATATAGTTGTTGAAACAATTCGAACTACAGATTATTGTTGTTGCTTGAAGACCCATTGCTAAAACAGTTAACAGCATGCAAATCCCATTGCTGAAATAGTTTGTGATTTGCGATGTTGGAACAACAATTCACACAGCAGTAACAAGAAGGAGTTGTTACACTGGCCGCAACAACCGCATCTTAAGCTAGCACCAACCATTGTTGTTGCTTGAGACCACGTTGCTGAAACAGTCAGAACGCAAATCCTGTTGCTGAAACAATCTGTGATTTGCGATGCTGAAACAGTATACAACAGCAGTGACAAGAAGATAAATAAAGAAGTTGTTACACCGGCCGCAACAGCTACACCTCAACACAACACCATTCCAACTATTGTAACAACATTTTGCTACGAGAGATCAAAATATCCTATTCCAGCATAGAAGATTAGATCTGAATAAGAATAGGATTCGTATGTGCACATGTAATTTGATGATCAATTGTATTGAGAGGATTCTCCTCCTTAAATAAGGGGAAATCATCATTAGAGGAAAAAATCCTTTTTGGCTAGAAAGGAATTATAGAGAAGGACGTGTTCACTTTGGATATTGTAACATCATACAATTGACAGATGAATAAAATATTATTCTGAGCATTTCTTCTTAGTTCCTTTCATTCTTGGGGAATCTTTTTAGAAGGGAGGGCCCACCTTCTTCACAAGATTCACCCATTATTTTTGTAGTGTGTTAGTATTATTTGTGTTCACGCCTTGATTGAACTTTGTTTTGTTGAAACTCTACTTTATTGAACTATGTTTTGCTGAAACTCTGCTTTACTGATTGTTACATTGTTTTCATACAATTCATGCTTGGGTAACTGTTAATCATTCTGATTGGTAATTCTTCTTGATGAATTTATGAAAGTGTGATAATCAGAGACATGTGCTGAAGATTCTTTCTTGGGGAATAGTGTCTTGTTCTCTGTTATAATATAGTTAGCCTTCAGTACATGTCAATCATTTTGATTAGTAATGAGTTCATGAAAGTGTGATAATCAGAGACAAGTGCTAAAGATTCCTGCTTGGGGAATAGGGTCATGTTCTCTGTTATGAGATAGTTAGCCTTCAGTACATGTCAATCATTTTGATTAGTAATGAGTTCATGAAAGTGTGATAGTCGGAAACAGGTGTTGAAGATTCCTGCTTGGGGAATAGGGTCTTGTTCTCTGTTACAGAATAGTTAGTCTTCCTTGCAGTATCCTGAAAGATTTATTTTCCTAGGTTGTTGTTTCTTAATGTAATTTAGGATTCTTTTGATAATTATTTCCTTAAACCTTGAACTCTACAATAGATAGATTTCTTTTCTGTAATTCAAAGTAGAACTTCAGTCTGTTCAAGGCAAGGTGTGATTAATGTACTTTTATTGCAACTCTAGATTGCTTTTGAGATTGAGCATATACAGTGTGTGATTTCTTTTGAGATTGAGCATATACAGTGTGTGATTGCCTTTGAAATAAACAGACTTCCCTAGGTTGACAATTTATGTAACACTTGATTGTTTAGTTAATAAGCAATTACAGTGACCAACATTTTGGCATTGTTGTCGGGGAAGGAAATTATAGATTTCAAAAGAACTTATGTTCTTTCAGATATACAGATTGCATGAGAGGACGCCGAGACCCCAAAGAAACTGACCCTACAGGTGGTAGGGGCAGAGGAAGGGGAGGAAGAAAGACTTGTATTCATGATATTATATCAAAATCTGAATCTGTTGCTCCTCAGCGACCAAGCTCTCGAAAACCAAAATCTCAACCTTCCTTTCAAGCAAACTTTGAAACGGGGAAAGAGATTTGGAGTCCTGAGATAGTTGAGAAATCAACAGAAAACATTGAGGATCAAGTAAGTGCAGTAGGGGAACAAACAGAAGAAACCATGGATGAGTATAATGAAGAACTGCATCATGAAGAACATGCAGGTCCTGAAGGAGAGGTAAATGATGAAAACTCTTTTTTCACCTTAGGATTTCCTATTGGTGATCTTCCTAGAGGAGTAGCTCCCATGAAGAATATTCCACTCTCATCTTTACCTAACTTTCATGGTTTATCTTCAGAAGGTCCTGATGAATTCCTTTTCAAGTTTGACATATTATGCAAAAGTTATGATTACATTTCCAATGCTCAAAAATTGAAGCTATTCCCAGCAACACTGAAAGGAAATGCATTAAGATGGTTCATGAGTATTGGAGGTCATGTAATCACAACATGGGATCAGATGAAACAAAAATTCCTGCATAAATACCAAGATTGTTGCCGAACAAGAGAAAAAAGAGAGGAACTATTCAAGATGATACAGAAAGAGGATGAAAATTTGGAGGACTTTTTGGAAAGTCTACAGTATAATCTACAAAGATCCATTCATCTCGATGTAAGTAAAGATATTCTTAAAACAATATTACTAAAACGAGTAAGGGATGACTGTCTAGATATGTTGAATATGCTTGGAAAAGGGGACATATCCAAAGAATCATATGATGAAATTGTTAACCTATGTAAAAGATGTTCAAGAGGAGTTGCAAGGAATAGATCAAACAACAGGGATACCACAATTTCAAGAGTTCAAAAATCAGCCAGTGGAGGAGCAACAAGAGCCGAAATAGGTAATTTACTTGAGGGTTTTAAAACTGAAATGTTAAGCTCTTTTGCTTCACAAATTGATACCTTGCAGATTCAAAAGAAACAAGCCGAAGCAGAAGCAACTCTGTCCATCTTTTTTTCCAAATGCAGAGATAAGCACCCACGAAGGGAATGCCCATTGGACAAAAGGCCAATATGCACCATTTGTGATAAGGATCATGAAACTCAACAATGCTCTTACTTACCAAGAATCAAGGTAGCATTACAACCAACTGATGAAGAAGCTGAAGCTGTCTATATGTTGACACAAAGAAGGCAATGGCAGTCGCAGGGACAAGGTATAAATCCTAATATGCCATTTACATCTTCTAATTGTTGGAATAACTATCCTTCTTTTAATCAAGCAAATTACCCTCCCTATAATCAAATGCAATACCCACCCCTCAATCAAATGAATTACCCACCCATGCAACAAACTAACCCTCCCTTTTTAGATCCAGCAATGTGGACTACTTGGCCTCCACAACAACAACCTTACCTTAACCAATGGAATCCAAATTGGAGAGGTCAACAACCCACGTTCCCAAATCAATTACCTCAATCACAATTTATGCAACCACTCTCTTTACCATCAAGTACTCCACCGAACAATCAAATGATGAGGCCCCAACTACCTATACAACCTAACCCTAACCCTAATAATAAGGTTGTGCAGTGCATTGATATTCAAAACCAGCCTATACTTTCTCGTTTCCCTGCACAATGCAATGATATTCATTTACGATCTAGGAAAATAGTAGAACCTATCATTGATGATGTTACCTCTTCTGATTCCAATAAAGAAGAAATAAAAAAGCACGATGTACCTGAAGAGGTACAATCATCCTCCAACACTACTACTGAAACAATAAAACCACCATTTCTTGAGCGTTTATCTTTGACTAAAACGCCTGAGCAACCTGCTTTCAATCTTCTAGGGGAATTACAAAATCTTTATCTCAAAATTCAATTATTGCAAGCACTAAGAGACATACCAATTTATGACAGACCTATGCGAGACATTTGTGTTAAGAAACCTGGTAGGAAAACTAAATATCCCCTCACAGTTCATGTCATGGGTGATTTGTCTGCACTAATTCAGGTAAAGTTCCCCCAGTTAAATATCGTGATCCCGACCATCCTACCGTCTCAGTGAAAATTGGAAAAACAATAATTCCTCGAGTCCTGGTAGACTTAGGCGCTGCTATCAATATTATGACTCTTGAAACCTCATAACTGTTACAACTGAAGAATGAAATCAGAGATACCCCAACCATTCTAGAATTAGCTGACCATTCTACAATCAAACCGGAAGGAGTCATTGAATACCTAATCATCTCAATTGAATCCTAGAATTATCCAGCTGACTTTGTGGTATTACAACCTAAAACAAAGTTGGGGGGTCACCCTCTAATTTTGGGCAGGCCTTGGCTAGCCACAGCAGATGTTTTTATCAGCTGTAGATCTGTTTCAATGACAATTTCCAACAGATATGAGACTAAACAGCTTACCCTCTACCCTCACGCTACACCCTTGATTAATAATGACAATTATTTATGGGTGGACTTTGATGATCAAACTACTCAACCTATCTTGACTATCGGACAAGCCTTAAGCCTTAAAGATGCCACTGAGGATGAAGTAATTAATAATTTTATTTGTGAACCTTCCTCCGTGACTCCAGAAACTTATAACCAACTAACTGCACTTTTGGATTCAGATAACCAGGAAAACCTTAACTCTGAAAATCCACCTCAAACATCAGCCACCATCTCTTCTAAAAGTATATGAGTAGAAATTGAACCTGGAAAAACACTGAACATAAACCCCAACCTGACAGATGCTAAAACACAACAATTAATGAAGTTGCTTCTTGAACATAAGGAAGCATTCGCATGGGACTGTACAGATATGAAAGGATTTTTTTCCGAATTATGTACTCATCGTATCTATATCAAAGAAGATTGTCGACCGATCTGCCAATCTCAACGACGAATGAACCCTAATTTAAGAGAAATTCTTAAGGAGGAACTTCAAAAATTGCTTAATGCAGGGTTTATATATCCTATATCGAACAACGAATGGGTTTCCCCATTGGTAATAGTTCCTAAGAAAAACGGGAAATGGAGAGTATGTGTAGACTATAGAGCCTTAAATAAAGCCACTCAAAAAGATCACTTTCCGTTACC
>JZKD02S0384042.1:155648-183532 GCA_000966675.3 Picea glauca
GATCAGGTGTTAGATAGTTTGTCAGGGAAGAAATTTTTCTCCTTTTTAGATGGTTTCAGTGGGTATAATCAGATCAAAATTGCACCCCAAGACCAAGATAAGACCACTTTTACTAACCCATGGGGAACTTTTTCTTATAGAGTCCTCCCATTTGGACTATGTAATGCACCAACAACCTTTCAAAGAGCAGTTATAGGAATCTTTTCTGATGTGATTAATGACTCTATGGAAATTTTTATGGATGATTTTACCCCTTATGGTGTCTCTTTTGAGGAAGCACTACAAAACCTTGAGAAAGTACTTAAATGATGTATACAAGCCCACCTCTCCTTAAGCACAGAAAAATTTCATATGATGATGAGTGAAGGAGTAGTGCTTGGACATTTTATTTCATCTCAAGGAATCCAGGTGGATCCATCCAATATACAAGTCATTAAAAGCCTTCCTATTCCCATAACCCAAACAAAGGTGAGAAGTTTCCTAGGACATGCTGGATACTACAGAAGATTTATCAAAAAAAATTCCAAAATAGCTTCTCCTCTGTTTGTGCTACTTATGAAAAATGTTGAATTCAAGTGGACTAATCCTTGCCAGGAAGCATTTAATACACTCAAACACCAGTTATATATAGCTCCTATTCTAAGAGGATCTGATTGGTCACTTCCCTTCAATATATCCTCTGATGCTTCAGATACTGCAATAGGAGCTATCTTGGGACAAGAAGAAAATCATCTCCCTTATGCTATTTACTTCATTAGCAAGAATATGACTCCTGCTGAACTTAACTATACAGTTACCGAAAAGGAATTCTTAGCAGTTATCTATCCTATTAATAAATTTCGACATTACATCAATGGCTACTCTACTCTTGTCCATACTAATCACTCATCTATCAAATATTTAATGAACAAACCTGTCACAAATGCTCGAGTCACCAGATGGTTACTATTATTACAAGAATTTGATATTACAATTGTAGATAGACCAGAAAAAGAAAATGTAGTTGCTGATAGCCTTTCTCGGTTAACACCTGATGATAATACCCCAGTAGATGATTCCTTTCCTGATGAATATCTATTTGTAGTATATGTTCACTCACCATGGTATGTAGACATCGCTAACTACTTGGTTGCAGGGAAGTTACCACCACACCTATCCCACCAAGAGAGAAGAAGAATCATTCAACAAAGTGCTCAGTATAGCTGGATAAGTGGGTGTCTTTTCCACATAGGACTTGATCAAGAAACCTGAAGGTGCATTAGAGAAGATGAGGTTTATGATTTACTAAAATCTTGTCATGATGGCCCTTGTGGAGGGCATTTTGTTGATAAGAGAACAGCACATAAAATTCTTAGGATGGGGTATTATTGGCCCTCACTTTTTAAAGATGCAAAGAAATATGTTCGGGTCTGTGATAGCTATCAAAGAATGGGTCAACCTAATCATAGAGATGAAATTCCATTAAATCCCCAGGTAGGACTCGAACCATTTGAAAGATGGGCCTTAGACTTTGTAGGACCCATTAACCCTCCATCCAATCAAAATGTTTATATAGTGGTCTGCACAGATTGTATGACCAAATGGGTGGAAGCTAAAGCACTCCATCAAGCTACTGAAGAAGCGGTTCTAGATTTTCTATTTGAAGACATCTTTATCAGATTTGGAGTGCCTAGAGAATTAGTTATAGATGGAGGACCTCCTTTCACTTCTCACGGTTTTAAAGACACCCTTCAAAAATATCATATTCATCATAGAATGACTACACCATACCACCCCCAAGACAACAGATAGGTGGAAAGCACAAATATAGTAATAGAAGCCATTCTCACAAAAACAGTGAAGGAAAACAGAAAGGATTGGTCTCACAGTCTCCCTGAAACATTATGGGCTTACAAAACTACCTGGAGAAATATTACAGGATTCTCTCCCTATGAATTAGTTTATGGAAAAAGTGGTGTCTTTCCTGTGGAATTTGAAATCAAAACCTTAAGGATTTCTTTAGCTATCAACCCTTATTTGACCAATGCACAGACAGCCAGGTTGCAGCAGCTTAATGAATTGGATGGAAAAAGACTAGATGTCATTCATCAAACAACTATGATTCAACAACAAAGATCAAAATGACATGACAAAACCATCAAGCATAAGCAATTCCAAAAAGGTAATTGGGATTTACTGTATGATTCTCGGTTTAAAGAATTTTAAGGGAAACTACGTACAAGATGGCTTGGAGCTTACGAAGTGGACACTGTTTTCCTCAATGGAATAGTAAGGCTCCTCACAATTGATGACTCTAAAACACCATTATTAGTGAATGGTCATCATCTCCATCTGTACCAGCGCCCCATTTCCAAAGAAGATTTTAAGGCCACATGTGTGGTAGACTCACATTATCTCTTTTTAGAGGGGCCTCCTACCCCTCATTGCAATTAATTCTTATGAATTTAATTCCTTTAGTATTAGATTAGATTTCTTTTACTAATAATCCTTGTCAAGGAATGGCATGTTACAGTTGATTCTTTTGCAGATTCTTGATCAAAGAAAATGCCTACCAAGAAAGGACGATCTTACTTCAAGAAGATCCAAGCTTCATTTTGTGAAGCATTTCTCCCTCTTTCTTCATCACTTTCCAGCAAACATTTTCCTCATTTTTCACCCTTTTTCCCATTTTTGAAACACCATTGTTCAGCAATATTTCATCCTTTTCCCCATTACTGAAACACCACTGTTCAACAATTTTTCACCCTTTTCCCCATTGCTAAAACACCACTGTTCAACAATATTTTGCCCTTTTCCCCATTGCTGAAACACCACTATTCAACAATATTTCCCCCTTTTCCCCATTGCTGAAACATCACTTTCCAGCAAACATTTTCCTCATTTTTCGCCCTTTTCCCCATTGCTGAAACACCATTGTTCAGCAATATTTCACCCTTTTCCCCATTGCTGAAACACCACTATTCAGCAATATTTCACCCTTTTCCCCATTGCTGAAACACCATTGTTCAGCAATATTTCACCCTTTTCCCCATTGCTGAAACACCATTGTTCAACAATATTTCCCCCTTTCCCCATTGCTGAAACATCACTTTCCAGCAACCTTTTCCCCTCATTTTTCCCATCTTCCCCATTGCTGAAACACCACTATTCAACAATATTTCGCCCTTTTTCTCCATTACTGAAACACCATTGTTCAACAATATTTCGCCCTTTTTCTCCATTACTGAAACACCACTGCTCAGCAACATTTCTCCACTGCTCAAACACCATTTCTTCAGCAGTATTTTCCATTGTTAAAACATCACTCTTCAACAAACATTTTTCTATTCTTTTCCTGTTGCTGAAACACCACTTTTTCAGCATTCCCTGTCAATAAAAACATCTGCTTCAGCTATTTCGCTCCCATACTACATTTTGTCCTTCCACGACCCTCTCTCATAATTAAACAAACCCTTGATACAATTTCTCTAATAAATCCAAAGTCTCTCCCATGGTTACTGCAGAACTATTACGGACAGGCACTATATTTTTTTTTGAAGTACGAATCAAAGGTAAAGATGAGGTATGTAAACTTTATATGTAAATACAATTGAAATATGGCCAATGAGAAGATCCCGACTCATTATTATCATTCACTTAAAATCATTATTTTAGTCGTACTTGGGGGGGAGGGGGGAATATCGAAATCTTATGCCATCATTTCACATGAACCGACTACCGTCATTCCTTTTTACCCATCATTTTGTTTGTTTTCACCACCATTTGCATGCCTTCACTCGCAAAACTTACTCTGTTCAGAAGCGGTTACTTGACTCTCTGACTGTGCATTTTACTGATCTGTTAGCTATGGGAGGCCATGTTATACGATATGAACCCACCACGACAGCCCTGTTAGAATTATATCCAGAAGTCTATCAAAAATTTCTGCAGGCAGGCTGGCTGGGTTATTTTCAGAGGCTCCAAGGATTTGATCAACAACAGGTTCTTCAATTTGCTCAAAATATTCAAGAAGATTATTCCATTGTTCAAGGGGTTCAGATTCCAGTCACAGAGGATGATATAGCACAGGTTTTGGGTCTCCCTATCACTGGCATTCACTGGTTCAGCCACAAACACATTATCCTTAATGCCCAGCTGGATTTTCTCTTGTCAGGAGAACAAATTGAGACTAAAGGTCGGGGTGTTCGACTTAGCTCATTGGCGCCTCCTTGGCCGAAAGTTACAGAGTTTTTCAAGCACTACCTCACTTGTGAAGGCTGATACTAGGTAGTCTACCAGTACGATTTTGTCTTGTTATCTCATTTACGACATGCTAGATTGGTGAATATTCCCTACTATCTGCTTGGATGTCTTATAAATATGTTGCATTATTGTAAAAAGGCTAAAAATCCGACCCTTTCCCTCACCCATCACCGTCTCACTCAACTACTCATCCAAAAGGGTTTTTCCCAACAAAACCCTCCCCTAAACAACCCACCCATAGACCCTCAAGATGTTGTTGAACATCCTGAAAATCTTCAGGAACAACAACCCTCCAGAAATACCTAACAATCCGCCTACAGACCCAATTGATCCAATTAACCCTCCTACCATACCAAGCCCTCCCCACAACTTACCAGAATCATCTACTCCTACTGTTCATATCCTTAGCGATGATTCTGAACCAGATAACTCTCCCTTCCCCATCACTGAGGAAAAACCCATACGTAAAAGAAAGAAGCAAATTCCTCCTTTTCCCTCCTTTTTAGAAAGAAAATGAACGAGGACCTCAACAAGAGCAACCACTACTGCCACTGCCCTAAACCCCCAACCCATCTTGCTAAAAGCCCGTACACCTCTACCCTCCCAAATTCCAGAATTTTTACCTACTCCACCCATGGGCACTGAAACACAAGAACCAGAGGCCCAATGTATTATGACATCATTCTCTTTAAATCAAGTAGCTGAAACACAAGAACCAGCTACTCATCCAGTAGCTGAAACACAAGAACCAGCTACTCATCCAGTAGCTGAAACACAAGAACCAACTACTCATTCAGTAGCCGAAACACAAGAACCAGCTATAGCTGTTACACAAGAACCAGCTATAGCTGAAACACAAGAACGAGCTGGTGATGTTGTTACCGAAATACAGGAATCAGATGCCCAGGGTGCCGCAACACTACTTTCTCTACATCAAGAAGATGAAACACAAGAATCAGCTGTTGATCCTATAGTTGCTCCACAAGAACCAGCTATTGTGGTTGTGACTGTTACACAAGAACCAGTCACCTCTCTTAATACACCCATGAAATATCAACAACCAGAGCCAACAATGGCCTCTGTCTTACAAGAAAATGAGTTCCTAAGGTCTAAAATGGAAGCCTACAAGCAAGAGCTAGTAATGGTAAAGGAAGCCTATGACAAGGAACTTAAATTGTATACCCTAGCTCGCATAGCGACCATGACAGAGGAAAACACAAAAGAGAATCAGTGTAGAGAGTATATGCGCAGTCAATGTGGGGACATTTATTATCAAGAAGGCTACAAAGTTACTCAAATTCCAATGCCTGGAGCTTCCCTTGCACCTATGACTTTTGCAGTCAAAGAAGAAAACCATGTTGTTACACAAGAACCATTAGGACCTTCCAAAATTCAAAATGAACTCTGGCCTACAACAACTGCTACATCTGAAGCCCATGTTTTTATTAATAAAGTTGTACAAACACTGCCTATTGAGGAATCTGCCCCTCCTAGCAAGATCAACACCCATACTCTTATGGAACGAGCCACTCAGACCCTACCTCAACCTATCACGTGCGATGCTGAAACACAAACTCAACCATGGGATGAGTGGGAAATAATGGACAAATGGAAAAAAGAGTCTGTTGTTACACATGATAAAAGCCTGCAGGAGCACAAACTACTTTGGCTAAACCACATCTATTCAAACTGGGAAGCTTTGGAGAAAACATGCCAAGAATCCCATGCCCATAAGAAGCAGAATGAAGAGCTAAAAGGCAAATTTCTCCTGATGTTTGACTTGGCACAAAAATTTTTGGCTACAAGGAAACCATCCTCCAATTACTCTCTTTTCCTCATAGAACAACTTACATTTTTTTAGATTAAATCAATCAAAGAAGGCAGAACCCACGCAGTGTTAAATCCAATAGATTTTGTTAGAACTTTTGCAGAAGCCTCTACTATTGATCAACACCTCCTATGTTAGGTATATCTTCATAATGAGGCCATCCCTGAGAACCGATAGCTTAACCTTAACCCTCTTATCGATGATATCCAGATTCAGGAACTCACCTCCTTCCTTAACAATCAGATTACATGGCAGAATGACTTCCTAGCTACCAAGCATAACGAGGATAACCTCCTCCTCTGGATACGGCCAGAACCACAGAACGCTGCCACCTTTGTTGCAGAGTATTATCATTTTTTGAAGAAACAAGGGATGATTCAATATATTCGGAAACTACAGACAACAGTACTTCAGGATTAGCAATAGTTTATTAAATCCACAGAGATCGCTGCCCTACAAGAAAATAACATGTTTTGGCAACAATCTTCTGCGAAAAGGCAGGAACACAATCCCTTTAGTCCTACCAATCTTGAGACAACAATCTCCAAGGTACCTAGCTACATCAAATGTGTCCAACAATGTGCTGAAAGATGGATAGGTTATCAGTTCCATTTTCCTATTCTGTGGATGCCAGCAGAGAAATATCAAGTTCATCATAAGTTGCCCAAGAAGGTTGAAACAACAGCTTGGCAAAGGCTACATTGCGTTCAAGGATTCAGAGCTCCAACAGACAACACTTTCCACAACTACTGCTTAAGTAATTTGCACGCTCAGAGTCGATATCCAGATTCTGATTCAGATTGAAATTTCCTGAGGACATGCAACCTTTTTAGTTGGGGGGGATGTTAGGACCCTATAATGTACCTTTTTGTTCATACTTTTTGCTATCATTACATCCTTTTCCCACTCACATTTAAGCTTACATTATCACCTTAACCTATCTTTCCAAAGGTATATAACGTTTCTTCTCTTTTCTATATGTTTAATTTGTTTTACATGTAATTTTACATTACTCTCATACTTAGCCATTGATCAGAAACATATAGTTGTTGAAACAATTTGAACTACAAATTATTGTTGCTGCTTGAAGACTTGTTGTTGAAATAGTTAACAACACGCAAATCCCGTTGCTGAAACAGTCAGTGATCTGCGATGCTGGAAGAACAATTCACATAGCAGTAACAAGAAGGAAATGTTACACTGGCTGCAACAGCCGCACCTTAAGCCAGCACCAACCATCGTTGTTGCTTGAGACCACGTTGCTGAAACAGTCAAAACGCAAATCCCGTTGCTGAAACAATCTGTGATTTGCGATGCTGAAATAGTATACAACAATAGTAACAAGAAGATAAATAAAGAAGTTGTTACACCGGCCGCAACAACTACACCTCAACCTAGCACCATTCCAACTATTGTAACAACATTTTGCTACAAGAGATCAGAATACCCTATTCCAGCATAGAATATTAGATCTGACCAAGAGTAGGATTCGTATGTGCACATGTAATTTGATGATCAATTGTATTGAGAGGATTCTCCTCTTTAAATAAGGGGAAATCATCATTAGAAGAAAAAATCATTTTTGGCTAGAAAGGAATTACACAATAGGACGTGTTCACTTTGGATATTGTAACATCATACAATTGACAGATGAATAAAAGATTATTCTAAGAATTTATTCTTAGTTCCTTTCATTCCTGGGGAATCTTGTGAGAAGGGAGGGCCCACCTTCTTCACAAGATTCACCCATTAGTTCTGTAGTGTGTTAGTATTATTTTTGTTCACGCCTTGATTGAACTCTGTTTTTTTGAAACTCTACTTTACTGAACTCTCTTTTGTTGAAACTCTGCTTTATTGATTGTTACATTGTTTTCATACAATTCATGCTTGGGTAACTGTTAATCATTCTGATTGGTAATTCTGCTTGATGAATTTATGAAAGTGTGATAATCAAAGACAGGTGTTGAAGATTCCTTCTTGGGGAATAGGGTCATGTTCTATGTTATAAGATAGTTAGCCTTCAGTACATGTCAATCATTTTGATTAGTAATGAGTTCATGAAAGTGTGATAATCAGAGACAGGTGTTGAAGATTCCTGCTTGGGGAATAGGGTCATGTTCTCTGTTACAGAATAGTTAGTCTTCCTTGCAGTATCCTGAAAGATTTATTTTCCTAGGTTGTTGTTTCTTAATGTAATCCAGGATTCTTCTGATAATTATTTCCTTAAACCTCGAACTCTGCAATAGATAGATTGATTTTCTGTAATTCAAAGTAGAACTTCAGTCTGTTCAAGGCAAGGTGTGATTAATGTACTTTTACTACAACTCTAGATTGCTTTTGAGATTGAGCAGATACAGTGTGTGATTGCCTTTGAAATAAACATACTTCCCTGGGTTGACAATTTGTGTAACACTTGATTGTTTAGTTAATAAGAAATTACAGTGACCAACAACAGGAAATTTGGTGCGAAATAATTGACCCACCCAAGTCACGGGGTTCGTAGTCGACCTCGTAGGGAAGTGTGCAGAAGGATTTCAGATGAATTGGGTGTAGTACCTAGTAAACCAGTTGGAAATCAACTGCAGGGAAGCGTAGGATCAAGGATACAAGTTCCATTTCAGCTGGCTTCTTATACTGGTCACTTTCATTACATGGGAGATGCCAAAAGGTGCGAACTTCCCATACATAGAGTCGTTTGAACCTATGGTCGTGAAGTTCAGTACACTGTAGTACTCGAATGACATGAATAAGAAATGGCAGTAAAATGTCGTGTTCCACACATATTACAACCAGCTGAAGATAGATATCCATTTAGAGCTTCGTATAACCCCGAACACTCTCCACAGGTTTAGGCCCTTGATTAAATTCAACATGCACCGCCATTTCATCTATATCACAACATGCGCTGATAAGCACAAACAACAACTGCAATCATACTACAAGTTGACAGAGGAGGATTTGGAGGAAATCACCAGGGAATGGTTGGTGGACCTCCTCATCCCAACAGACCCCGTGGAGATGTATGATATTGACAGTCCCGAAGTAGTGCATGATACCCTTGGACCTAGGAAGACAAAGAAGAATGAACATGCCCAAGATGTCAGCAGTACCTCTGCGAAGACTGCTTCCATCTCAGCAGAGAAAGGAGGAGATGGAAGAGAGATAGATGGCGCAGAAGATGAACAAAATAAAGGCGAGGTTACACCGCCTAGATATGAGGAGGACCCCTCAAATAAAAGGAAGGTTTCATCACTGAAACCCTCATCCCGAAATAAAATGAAAGCTACTAGGACCAAATTTGAGACTACCCTCACATCAGATGACTTTGATTTTATTGTAGCATCCCTGAATGATGCTTCGCTAGAGATAGAAGAGAAGGAAGAATATAAGAAGGAGGAGGTGTTCAATAGGATCAAGGTTGAACTTCAAGGAGTGCAGCAGGCACTACAGTCTAGCTACATAGTTTCCACTATGCCTCCATCATTGGAAACACCGGAACTAGGTGATGAGCCAGCTCAACTACACTGCATCACTGATACAGTTGAATCTCGCCTTCGACAAGCTTAGGAAGAAACAACACAAGCCACCTAGGCTTTAGTGAAAGTACAAAAATACCTTGAGGACCAATGCAGTACTGCAGAATGGTAAAAGCTTGTTCTGCAAGCGAAATGGGATGAAGAAAAAACACAGTTGCAGCAAAGCAAGGGAGAGTTTCTCACAGAACAACTCGAAGTTAAGGAAATGGTCAACAAAGCACTTTGATCTATGACAATTGTCGAAGTAAAGACCAAAGAGTGAGATCCACAGCAGGTGGCACAACTTGAAGAGGTAATCCAACAGCTCCAACAACGCATAATAGACTTAGAGCTCTGCATTGTTCCCGAGACCCCTCAAGATGTAAGAGACCTAAGGGAAGCAGTTTCCCGCAGCATAGTTGATAGATTAAAATATCTATCCTTGGAATGAAAGCAAATGAGTAACCGTAATGCTCAAAAATATGAAAACCTCACTGAGAACCCAGAGTTACAGGCACTAGATTCACATCTCCAGGAAGCGAAGAAGCACACAGACACACTTTAGGCACACTTGAAGGCCCTATCGGTCTTAGACAGAATGAAGTGTTCTCACGAGAAACACACATCCCAACAATAGATCCATATGATCCAAAGAAAAGTGATGGAAATAAATCAACAACTCCAACCAGGACAAGATAAGGCATGCTAGTTGTTTACAGAGGTCGAGAGCCAAGGAGTAGAGCTAGAACAGGTCGTCATCACAATAGAACAATGCCTAGAAGTTCCAGTGAACGAAGTTGTGATCCAAGAGTTCACTGAACAAGAGGCCACAATGAAGCAGCTCGAGCCAAGATCGAGGCATTCGAGGTAGAACTAGGCAGACCAGAGTGACTCGAGATGCGTCACAGGTGAGTGTTGGGGGCCTGTTGGCCCTTGACCAAGTTTTGAGAGTTTCTTGGTCATGTTGACCTATTTTGGGACTTCAACAGCCTGTCGAAGGAGGAGCGCAAGATGAAGCGGAGATCACGGGATCTCGGCCCACTTTTGGATCCTTTTTAGGTTTTTGGGAATATGTAATGAGACTGGGATGTCGGCCCATGGGTTTACCCATGTTTAGGCCTATTTTTTATGTATAAATAGAAGGATAGGAAATGTAAGAAGTAGTTGAATAGTATATCTATGTGATGTAGGCTAAGTGCCAAGAGTTGGATCTGTGTGATCAGAGCTTTGTGCATTCTATGTAAAACTTGCAGAGCTGAGTGCAAGTCCTTGTGTGAGACTATAGACGGCTTAGTGATGTAACGCAAGGAATAAGTATCTAGCGAGTTGCGCAGATCTTCTGTCCTGTACGAAGTAAGGGTTTTGATGGCTTTGTTCTTGTAGTCGATTGACTGAAGACAATAAAGAAGAAGAGTTGGTGGACATAGCCCCGAGGTGGGGCTGAACCATGTAAACAGTGGGTTATGTGCTTTGTGCTTTGTCTTGATGTGTTCACATGTTATTTTCTAGGTGCTTTGATATGTTTAGATAGATCTACTTATGCTTTGTGCTTATGATATCTGAGAGTATTAGATATGATCCATATGAATGTGCTTAGTGCTTGATATGTTATATCTGACTTATTTATTGATGCTAAGTGCTTGAATACAGTAGATTAGTGCAGGTACTGCAAAGTTTTGTTCTATTAGAAAAGTGGATATTTCTTTCATATTAAGTAACTGATGGTGCTGAGTGATTTATCAAGTTGTACAATCATAGATCTATGTCCCAGCTAAGGTTGCAAACACCTGAGTCTTGCAACCACCCCTGCCTCTACCTCGGGTGAGACTTCATCTGCTTCACATGTGTTTTTGAAAGGGTTGGTAGTTAGGGCTTTGTTGGTGTGATATTGTAGCATTGAACCCTAGGTCTGCCCTTGTGCCAACACTTTGCTTATCCCTTTGCAATCCCCCTAGGGTCACCAGTGAATCCTCCTATTTGTTGGACTTGTCCTTCACTAAAATGAGGGGGTTGATCCATATTTTATGAGAAGAATGAAATGACTACAGATTATTAATAGGTTCTTAACACAAACTAACAGAGATACAGTAAAATTGGTTTTCTATTCAATAAGGAAATAAGATGAAACTGTAAAATGCAGTAGAAAACAAGCTTCCTGGAATGGTGGCGGTTATCTCTGAGAAGAGATGTGACGACTGCACTCATTTGCAATAAGATGGTTAAAATGAGGCTTTCGAGGCATTTTTACAATAAACAGGAATGTCAAAAACCCTAGACATCCAAAAACCTAACCCTAGGAGATGAAGCGCCAAAAGTCATGTGGGCCTTGTTTGGGTAAGTTAGTACATCAACTTGTCAAGGTCATAACTTTTGCATACGATATTTGTCTGACGCGCTCAATAGCTCGTTAGAAATATCTATCTGAGGAATACAACTTTTGTGTGAGAAACATTGAAGAAACTTCCATGTTGCTCCTTGTTTTCCCAAAAAACATCGTTTAGGGCCTCAAAAGGGCTCTGGAAGTTTCAGGACCCGAAAAATTGCTAAAAATAGTAAATTACCAAAATTTCCAGAAAACGGTTTTGAGCCAGTTAGAAAATGTGGGTGGCCACTGATATCCACCTGGATCAATCCTCCCTCCTTAGGAAGAAATGGTTTCCATTGCGTTTAGTTCCCCCATCATATGAGGAAATTTCTGTTGAATTTGGCCCCCGGTGAGCCACTTGCTTTGGTGTAGAAGATGCCCTGCTTTGACGACTCGATAAAGTTGGATCCTTTGCTATCAAGTGCCCTTGATATGTGTGTCCAAAATTTGATCATTGGATGCGTATTGTATGTAGTCGAGGTTGAGCTATGTTGGTGTCAGTTTTTCTTCTACTTTTGAGGTGTCCAATAATGGTGGGAAATAAGGGCGAAGGAGATCCATGTTGAACATTGGGTGTAGTCCAAGGAAAGGAGGAATGTTGAGATCAAAATAATTATCCCACATGGCCTTGGTGATGGTGTACGACCAATAACGGAGTGGGTGAATCTTTCGATGGGGTCCTGCAAGTGCAACAAAAATTGTCACCCACCTGAAACTTATGTGGCACTCGATGTTGATCATGGCGCTGCTTGTACTTGTCATTGGACTTCTGTAGGATATTCTGAACTTGTTGGAGGATGTGTTGGATCTGATCAATGAACTAGGTGTCTTTTTCAGCTTCAGTTGGAGCAGGAGATGATTCGGTCGAGGTGACCGCAAGGGGAACTGCAACATCTATGGGACCCAATGGTTGGAATCCCAACCCAACATGAAAGGGGTTGTGGTCGGTTGAGCTATGTAGGGATTGGTTGTATCTATGATGGACATAGGGAAGGCTCTCATCCCATGTGTGAGGGTGCTTTGAATTATACATGCAAAGTATATGCACAATCATTCGATTTATGACCTTAGTTTGGCCATCTGTCTGGGGGTGGAAGGTTGTGGATTTGGTGAGCTTGGTGTCTAGTAGTGACTAGAGGCTCAACTAGAATGTGCTGAGAAATCGACTGTCTCGATCTAAGAAAATTTTTTGTGGGATTCCAAAATGTACCCAGACTCGTTCCAAGAAGAGCTTGCCAGTGGCCTCTGTTGTGATGCTCTTCTTACAGGCAACAAGAATCACCATCTTAGAAAAGCGATCAACAACCACAAAAACACAGTCATTTCCCTGCTTGGTGTATGGGAGGCCTGACATGTAGCCCATTGAGATGGATTCCCATGACCTATCAGGAGTAGGAAGAGGGGTGTACAGGCCCTATTTCTTAGTGTTCAGTTTGGAAATAGCACATGCAGTGCATGAACTAATATACTTGTTGACCTCTTGTCGAAGTTTCATCCAGTAGAAATGTTTTTGTAGCATCGCCACTGTCTTTTCGACACCAAAGTGTCCTTCCACCTAACTGTTGTGGGATTCCTAGATCAACTTCGCTCGCTCACTTGATGGAACACAGATATGGACTAGACGACACAACAACCCATCCTGAATATGAAAATTATCGACAACTGCATTTGCACCCAACATTTTGTAGGTGGTGGCAAAGTATGGGTCTGTCTCATATATTTGGGGCCATCCAGAGGTCTCATGGAAGCAATAGTCTATCACTGTGGTGAGTGTCGCGACTAGCGGTCTGCTGAGGCAATCAACAATGCGGTTGGTGCTTCATGTTTTATACTTGATGTTGAGGTGGAATTGTTGCAAGTATGTGGACCACTTTTGATGGTGGTCATTCTACAATTTTCCTTGTGTCTGCATGAACTGCAGTGGCTTATGATTATTTTGGATGACTGTCTCCTTCCCAAGAATGTAATGTCTCCACTAGCGGGAGGCTTGCACAATGAAGTACATTTCTTTGTCATAATTCGGGTACTTACAGACAACATTTGATAGTGTCTCACTATGATAGGTCATGGGGTGGTTGTGTTGAGTGAGAACGATGACCACAACATAGTCTGAAGCATTTGTCTCGATCTCAAAGGGTTGCTACAGGTCTGGTAGTGAAAGTACTAGGGATGAGCACAAGCACTACTTCAAATCATCGAACGCTTATTGTTGGGACCGACCGCACACAAATTTCACCTTACCACCACACCTATTTATTTGGATGTGGTCCCATGCAATATTGAAGAATCCCACTACGAACCTACGGTAGAAATTGGCAAGGCCCAAGAAGCTCTGAAGCTCAGCGAGTGTGGTTTGGGCTAGCCAGTCACGGATGACTTGGATCTTGGCTGGATCCACATGTATGCCATGTTGATCAACGATGGAGCCCAGGTAATGGACCCTGTCCATGCCGAAGGAGCATTTTTCCAAGTTGGCATATGGCTTGTGTTGCCGCAGAATGTGAAGAACCTATTGAATATGCTGCAGGTGTTCAGACCAAGTCTTACTGTAAATGAGAATGTCATCCAGATACACCACTAAAAAACTATTGGTGAATGGTCACAGGATATCATCCATCATCCTCATGAAATTGGCTGGAGCATTTGTCAAACCAAAGGGCATGACCAACCATTCGAAAAGGCCTTCCTTTGACTTGATGGAAGTCTTCTATACATCTGTCTGTTCTATCGAGACCTAGTGGTAGACAGACTTCAGATCAATCTTATTGAAGTATTTTTCCCACATGAGTTGATCAAGGAGGTTGTCAATTCAGAGAATCAGGTACCTATTTATGACTATGATTTTATTTAGAGCCCGGTAATTAATGCAGAGTCCCAAGGTTCCATATTTCTTCTGTACCAACATAATTAGGATAATTAGGATCCCGCAGGGTGATGAGTTGGGACCGATGTGCTCCTTGTGGAGGAGTTATTGGATATGTTTCTTGATCTCCTCATTCTCTAATAGAGAGCGACGATAGACTGGCCCATTGGGTAGCAGTGCGCTTGGGGTCATATCGATGGGGTTCTTGACCTGGCAATGAAAAGGTACCTTAGTAGGTGAGGAGAATATATTTGAGTATTCTTCCACAATCTTATCTACTTGCTTCTGTTGTGTGGAGAGGTCGACCACAGAGACCCTGGATGTGGTTGTGATCTTTCACTCATTTTGAGAGAAAACCACGAAGAAGACAAAATTCCCCATCTAAGAGATGACCTTCCTTCATTGCTTAGAAGAGATCAAGGAAATAACACTAGGTGGGACTGCCTCGGGTATCCTGTACAATTTCCCATTCAAAGTAATAATAACACTACAAGGCATAGACTCATATACAACATGACATTTCCATAAATAAGGTTGGCCTAAAATAATATCACAAACTTTGAGAGGAGAAACATCAAACAATACCTCGTCTTTGAAAGGCTTGATGTCGTATGACAGTCGACATTGTTGGCTGATGCAGAGATCGCTTCCTTCGTGGAGCCATCCAATAGTGTAGGGTTGTGGGTGTGGCATTGTCAGCAGGGCCATCTGCTTGATGACCTCTGCTGAGATGAGGTTCTTTTGGATACTGCTATCAATGATGAAGTGCAGTGGGGTGCCTTTTATTCACATCTATGAATGGAAGAGGCAGTCTCCTTCTTCTGGCTCATTTGGTTCACCAGGCTGGAGCTTGGTGGTAGCAATGGTGGCCCTGGGTTCCATGTCAATGATCTGTCTTCCCCTTTCTGTTTCTGACTCAGAGTCAGAACCCTCATCTGATTCATAGGCTTTCACTTTGGCCACTGGAAACTACTTTGAGCGGCAGTCAACAGTGTTATGCCAAGGGCTCTTATGGAAGTCGCACCACTTCCCAGTCTCTTTATTTGTCTTTATGGAGTCCTTCTTTTCTTGTGGCTTGGAATGCTTGTCCTGATACTGTCCATATTTTCTATGTCCTTTTTTCCATGGGTTGGGGCCACCCTTTCCTGTCTTTTGTTGTGAGGGTTTCCCAGGCCCAAATTTACGCATCTTTTCTTTGAGCTTCTGCTCGATTTTGATGGCATATCGGTAGGTCATGCCCAAGGATGAGATGTCTAGAAATTCCATTGCATTCTATATGTATATATGTAGAGCACCATGATACTTGAGCACCAAATGTCGCTCTGAATCTTTGATACCCAGATTGGTGTGCAAGGTATGGAAGATATTTGTGAAATCTGGCACTGCTTGGTCTCTTTCTTGTCGCAGTGTGGTCCATTTGGTATACAAGTCGTCATAACTTATGATAGGGTAGTATTGTTCCTTAACAGCATCCCTGAAGGATTCCTAGGTGGCCATGACTATAAATAAGGAGGGTTCCTCTGTTTCCTTTTGCTCACAGAAAGTTTCCCACCAATCTTTGACATGGGGAACAACTTTGAGGAGCACAAAAGTAATATTTTCTCTATTTGAAAAGTTATGGACATAAAATACCCTTCTAGTATATTCAACCACTTTTATACAACATATGCGTCTATATAACCTTCAAATATAGGAATATCGAAGTTTATTTTTACCTTGAAGGGGGCGGCGCCTCCACTCGAAGAAGATGCGTCGTCTGTTGGTAGTCGCCGAAGGATTTGTGCGAAACTATCCATTATCTCATTCCTCTGTTGCGTTAGGGCTTCCTCAAGAAACATTTTGAAAGGATCTCTTGTCCTGTCATATTTCTTGTCTCCTACCATGAGAGGTTTCTTGGGTGTGCGAGATATTTTGTCCTCGAGAGAAACAAGCTCGAGACACAACTCTTTGTACTCCGACCTCGTTGGGGACATGCATTAAGATGACAAGGAGAAAACCGCTTTGATACCACTAATATGGATTTTATGAACAGAATGAAATGACTACAGATTATTAACAGGTTCTTAACACAAAATAATAGATATACAGTAAAACCAGTTTTCTATTCAATAAGGAAATAAGCTAAAACTGTAAAATGCAGCGGAAAACAAGCTTGTTGGAATGGTGGTGGCTTATCTCTGAGAAGAGATGTGACAGTTGCACTCATTCACAAGAAGATGGTTATAATGAGGCTCTCAAGGCCTTTTTACAATAAACAGAAATGTAAAAAACCCTAGACATCCAAAAACCTAACCCTAGGAGATGAAGCGCCAAAAGCCATGTGGGTCTCGTTTGGGTAAGTCAGTACATCAACTTCTCGGGGTCGTAACTTTTGCATACGATCTTCATTTGACATGCTCAATACCCCGTTAGAAATATCTATCCGAGGAATACAAATTTTGTGTGAGAAACATCGAAGAAACTTCCATGTTGCTCCTTGTTTTCCCAAAAAACATCTTTTAGGGCCTCAAAACGGCTTCGGAAATTTCAGGACCCGAAAAACTGCTAAAAATAGTAAATTATCAAAATTTCCAGAAAACTGTTTTGAGCCAGTTGGAAAAGGTGGGTGCCCACCGATATCCACCTGGATCGGGGGTATTTGTTGAGGTGATAATGATAGGTGTCCCTATTTTTGTCACACATTTGTTTCTTGGGTCGGGCTTTGCCCAAACTACAAACTGTGCGATAACAGGGAAGAGAGGTACAAGGCTCTTTTTATACAGTCCTTGAATCAAATTATTTTTAGAAAAAAATAAATATGAATAGGATTGAGAATCAAATATTCTCAAGATTTTCAAACAAGATGCTAAATCCAGAGAAAGGACAATCACTCGACTACCATAATGGAACCATAAATTATTGGAGATC
Organism: Picea glauca; assembly: GCA_000966675.3. Classification (NCBI taxonomy): domain Eukaryota; kingdom Viridiplantae; phylum Streptophyta; class Pinopsida; order Pinales; family Pinaceae; genus Picea; species Picea glauca. Next base: position 173,369 of record JZKD02S0384042.1, read on the forward strand.
CCCGTTTAGACACAATGCAAGCTTGATTTCAAAACCATTTTACTAAAAAGTAGTTAGACCGCAGTTATGCACTATCAACACAATTTGTAGCAATTATCATCAGGATAACTCTTTGCCGAGATTCTCAGCATCATGTCTCTATCTCCATCATCTTACCATCCACAATATTAATATGTTCTTCTATAGCAACCAAAATCAATAGGATTTGTAGCACATAGACTAATGCAAGTATTTTTCGAGGACTTTCTGAGGGTCATGACTTTTGACTTGGTTATCTGTTTGGGCTGAAATTTTATAGGGAGTTGTGTCTCGAAGAGTTCACTGCCACCTTATATTGGATGAAAGAATCAAGTTGCAAATGCATTGATTCAACACACTTCTCTTTTTACAACCATGGAAAATCAAGTAGTTGGGTTTGCGACATTAAAGGATCTATATGCACAAGATAATGATTTTTGGGAGAGTGTGGAAAAATTGAATAATCCAGTCATTGGTGTTGAGGAAAATCTATGGGACACCTTACTCAATAATTTTCAGATGTTTCTTGGCTAGGACAAAATATTTGGGAATGTCACCCGGGACTTATAGCCTCAAAAACATTCACTCAATCTGCAAGTATTAATTACAAGGATTAAGGCTGGTTTTATGATTTTTATATGTTTCAATGTAAAAAATAAAATGTATACAAAGCTACATGAATGTATACAGATTTTACAATAAAGTAAACATGGATACCAAAATTGAAAAGAGGAACCAAGTCATGAAAACATATGTATGAGACAGAACAATAATTTTATTTTATTTCATTATGAGATACCAAAAGTGTATTTCCTTTTACAAACCCCTATGAGGGTATGGACCAAAGTCATATTTAGAGATCTCCAATGGGAACCATAAAAAAAGAATCCAACGCTAAAATAAAACTGAAATTAATGATCTAGATCAACTTGCCACAAACTGTTGCCATTTTGACTCTACAAGATATTCTTTATCAACCATGAAAATTAATTCACAAACATACAAGAATACACAGACTATCAAGGATGAATAAACACCTCTATAACAAGCAGCTGAAAAGTATGATTCAGTGTTGAACCTTGTTTCCTACAATAAGACCATGTTGTCAACAAGAAGATTAGGCTTTCAAGTAAACTCAGAAATGAATGAAAACTAAAATTATCTCATTTAACTAAAGAGAAAACCTTAGTCTTGTCTTTCTCATTCTATTATGCCTTCACATTTTCATTCATGTCTCGTACGAGTAGGCCCACTATTCAACTCATCAACCATTAATATTCAAATCAACTTAATGCATGTCGATTATACCATAGTTTTCCAATATTCCAATTTTGCAAATGCGCCAACCCTTGACATTATTCCCATTTCACATATAATAAAACTTTGCTAGTGGTAATTAAATCAAAACCAATATTACAATGCAACACTTGTTGCAAGGGCCAAGGTGATCACCCACTTAAACCATACACCATATAACATATAAAAATTAAACCGGGGTGTATATTTCTCATCCATTCAAAGGCAGCATAGTCACATTTTACGATAGATAGTTTAGATAACATATTTTCCTGTTTAGTCACCTTGCTCATTTCGCCATGTAATAATTATTTTGACAACATTTTAAAGAAAATAAAATGTAGAGTTTGTGTCGCAACCAAGGCATAAACACATGAAATGTATGTGTCTCTTCTCCGTCATAGTCACATAAGTCACACAAGGGGTCCCACCTATTAGTAAATTATTAAATAGAATTAAATAATAAGGCATTTGCAATCATTTTCAAGTAGTTACCCTATGTTGCGCTTTTGAGCATCAACAAACTGGCGACTCCACAAGGAAATATGTTTCCAACAGATTAAGAAATCAAAATATTTGGTTTTGTAGACTAGTGAACATAGATCAAAGAATTATTGACCAGAATGGTTATGCAACGGGGGAAAAAAGATGGCTTAAGGGAAAAAAATGTTCCAGGACTTTGAGAATAACTCATGAAAAGTGTTACGTATGAGGGGGTTTGGTCCTGTATGCATAACATTCGATAGGTCACAGTAAAAGTGTTTCTTTTTTTAAGGATAAATTTTATGATATGCTCTTTTGGATCTCTGGATGGAGGGAAGAAAGGGATAGTAGAAAATAGGGAATAAAATCAAATCATCTGTCTAACAGCAGTACTGGAAGAAAAAAGCAATTTCAACAATGTCTAAAAGGAGGACATCATGAAAAATGTGTAAACATTATTATTATTGACCTAAAATACTTACCGAATGGCACTATTGTGGAAAAACTAATCCAAAATTTATTTCAGATAACATAAAACCGTAGAAAAGGAAACAACAAAAAAATGAAACAACATAATTTGAACAATGAATTGAACAAAGAAAAATAAAATAGTGAAACAGAAAGCTATATACAACAGTAATTTTCATATGGCGTTTATCATTCAAGTTGGTTCCACATAATGTTTCAAGTGGGAACCATTGGTACTATAGGAAAACAATTGCTCTTCCAAGTCTTTTAAAAGATAAGAGTTTGTGCCTAGGACAAAATAGATTTTGAAAGGACCTAGCCATAATTTATGAAACTTCGAATGTCTTCCTCTGTCAGCATGGGTTGAGTCCCAAAGAAATACTTTCTCATTTACTTTGAATTTGACAGCTTTTGTGCATTTGTTAAAATATATCTTCACAGATTGTTGTCTTCTCTTTATGTTTTCCAAGGAAAATATTCTTTGTTCTTCTAAGGCTAATAGGGCATTTATCCTTTGAGGGAAACTGGAAGAACTTAATTCTTCAATCTGAAGCATCAACCGTAGAGAAGAAAGTTCCATATCAATAGGCAGAATGGATTCTTGACCATAGAAAAGCTGAAAGGGAGTGAAATCGATGCTTACCTTGGTGGTAGTGTGATATTCCCAAAGGGCATAAGTGAGGAGGGTGTGCCACTGACGAGGCTTATCTTAAATGAGCCTCCTTATGATCCTAACCAGATTTTTGTTAGTAGACTTAGCTTTCCCATTTCCTTGAGGGTAATAAGATGAGGAAGTGAAATGTTTGACCCCCAATTTAGTTAAAAATTAAGTCAATTTAGTAGAAATGAAAGTGGGACCATTGTCTGTAATAATCTCTAAAGGAATGCCAAATATGGAGAAGGTATTAGTTTCCAAGAAATAAATTACATGTTCATCCTGTGAGTGTCTAAGAGGGACAACTTCCATCCACTTAGTGAAATAATCAATGGCTGTCAAAATGAAAATATGCCCTGTGGAAGACGGAGGATTAATAGGACCAATAAAGTCTAGGCCCCATTTAGAAAATGGAAAATTCGAGAGAACATGTTGCAAAGGCATAGAATAAAGGTGCTCTTTCCCAATGAATTTTTGGAACTTGTCACGAGATCTTGATAACTTATAAGAATATAAAAAAATTGAAGGCCAATAATAACCATTTCTGATGATTTTAAAAGAAGTAGCTTTAGCAGAAAAGTGGCCACGAACGTGCATAACAAAATCTAAAGATCCATGAGCTTCCTGTAACAATTTGTTTTCTTCCTCATTATTCACACATCGAAGTAATATACCATCAACATACCTCCTAAACAAAAGGTCTCCTAAAAAGTATATATCTGGAATATTCAAGACGAATACTTCTCGTTTGATGGGGATCTAATTCATCTGGGAATTTATTGCAAGTAATACACCATATTTTTATACCAGGGGTGTTCAACAATACAAAGGGTTTGGCTCTCAATATGAAACAATGCTGAAAGAGAATTATCTTGATCATCAATTTCTTCACTTGCTTCAGCATGTTGAGCTAATTGAAGGGATAAGTCTCGTCCCTTAATTGTTTTCGAAGTCATGATGGTTAGATCATGCTCCTGGATCTTGGAAAGCCAATGTGCAAGCTTCCCTGAAAGACAAGTTTGTGAAAGAAAAAACTTGACAACAGGCAAAGGGACTTTTACCTGCGTGTGTTTGACTAGAATAAAGTGGAGAAATTTCTCTACAACTTTAACAAGAGCAAAGACATGTTTCTCAATATAAGAGTACTTGAATTCGTCATCTTATAAACTATGGCTCATGTAAGCTACATGTTTTTCATTATTTTGGTCATCACATTGTAAGGGGATAGCATAAACTGCTTCCTTAGTGGCATTAGTGTATATGATAAAATCTTTCTCAAAGTCTGGTTTCGCCAGAACCGGTGCAGAACTAATTGCCTTCTTAATCCTTAAGAAATCATTTTTGACATCATCTGTCCAAGAAAAAGAGCGATCTTGCTTTAGAATATTATGAATTGGTTTAAACATTAAGGAAAAAACAAGAACAAACCTACGAACGAAGTTGATAATGGACATTTTCGACAATCCCAGGTTTGATGGATATGTCAAGGGGAATAGTGGGCAAGATATTGCTTAAGTTCCCTTTGGAAAACACATCATGTGTAGACTCGGGAACAGTGGAGATGATGACAACGGTCGACGGGGTCGATATCCGTTGGTAGTTCTCAAGGGTATGTTTCTCCAGAAAGAGGATGGAACGATGATGGCCATTGTCCCAAGGGGTGTCTTCCATGACAGACATGATCATTTCGTCAGTGGGAAAAATGACATGGAAAGGATCGGGAGACAACTCATCAAGAGAGTGGGTAGAAGGTGTTGCCGATTGAATGGCCTGATAGGTGGATTCGATCGGACTTAACGGCATTGCGTCACCATAACGAAGATGATCTCCAGGTTCAGGTACTATCCAGGGGTCGTGAGATGCAGGAAGTTCGTGAGGCAAGGTGGAGATCATGTTGATGGAAGCAACAGACGAGCGTGGAACATTGGGCGGTGGAATGGGGAAAGTACCCATTAACGAAGAGTCCTTGAGAAGGCCTACATCGACGTTCTCATAACCTAGAGGGGTTTTAGCGATAAATGGTATGTTGTCAGTATGAGTATCGAAATTGAAGAAGGCCAGTTGGTCGATGGTGAAAACCTTACTTTGATGTGGGAAATGTACCACACGAAAAAGAGTTGACACAACTGCGCACATGGAATCGATCTAGCTGTGGCCAAGCAGAAGATTATAATCAAGGGGAGCATCAAAGACCTCCACTTCGACTTGGACCGTCTTGCCTTCTAACGTGATGGGCAATGAAGGAAGGACACCGTAGGGCATAAAATCAGAGCCATTGAAGGCTTTAAGAGTGTTCTGGGATTCATTCAAAGAAGGAGAGCCAATAGCTTTCCAACAAGCAAGAGACATAACACATGTCGAGGCACCCTCATCGATAACGGTTCGACAAATGTTTTTGTCAAAGACAATCACTTGGATCTGGAACACAAATTGAGGGGGTAACCTTGGAATGTGATCTTCCAATTCAAAGATTATTAAATTTGTATCCGTCGGATCAATTCCACCGATATCTTTCAACAGTGTCTTCCGTTGTGCGGGACAAGTTTGAAGGACTTCAAGGGCTGACATCTCAGAAGGTACTTGGGCCAGATCTTCAACAATGTTGTAGTTCTGGGCCGCACGAGCATGAGGATTGAAAGCCGATTTTCGAACGACGCCCTTTTGGGGGGGTCGTAGAACTGTGTCGAGGCGTGGTCGTTCGAGATGAAGAGGACCATTGGTAGGTGGAGTCGCAGGAGAAGATTGTACCAAGGAAGGAGGTAGATCATCAACCTTCTCTTTAGAGGGAGAATAATCTTTGGCTCGAGTAGTGAGTGCAACGTCGCTCTGCTTTGAATCGCTAGTACACATCAAAACATAGGATGTAGTGAAAGATGAGGGTTGGTCATGAATGATCAACTGAGCCTGTTGTTGAGACGGAAAGGGTTGGGACAAAACAGCCGGAGCAGGTGGTTTTGGAGCTCCTTGAAGGAACTTAGTGACCTCAGTGCGTCGTGGACAATCCTTCGTGTAGTGATCATCACCACAGATAAGACAAGAGTATCGAGGTTTGCGCTTATCCCGATCTTCAACAAGTGTAGTTTTGGGTCGCTCTACTTGAGAAGTATTTTTTTCCTCCTTATTCTTACCTCTCCCCTTTTTAGATTTGTTTTTACTGTCTAGGGTAGATTGAACTACATTTACCTCAGAAGTCTTACCGGCAGGAGGGGTAGGAGACAGAGCATTTTAACATTAGAAGAAGCAGGTTTGGGGTTTGTGCTTGAAGTGGAGTGTGGTTGGGCTTGGAAAGTGCCAATCACACCATCAGCTGCATGCAAGGCAGCTGGAGTAGTTGAAGTTGTGGAAGTGGAAGGACGAGGTAAGTCAGGTAGTAAATTGTAAAGGGTTCCCATTTGCGAATAAACGAGGTCAAGATATTGAGCACGACTTATAGCATGTTCTTCTGTGACCACTCCACCCATGGAAATGTCACGACCGATGTCATTCACAAATGATTTGGTGAACCATTCTTCCAGCAACTGATCGGGGAGTTCGAGTTTAATAAGATGGCGTCGCCATCGCCACTCATGAATGTGATCGGATATATGAGTGGCCTTGTTCTGTTTGAAAGAAGTCAAAATATTGGTCCCCGTGTCATAACGAATCGGTAACTGGTAGTGTGTGAGGAAATCCATAGCTAGGGTGTTGAAGTCAGAGAAGAAACCCCGTGGCAATTCGATATACCACTTCGCAGCAGAACCCGTGAGAGTTCGTTGAAAAATACGTAAACGAATAGAGTCATCCATCAACGATTTGGATGAACACCATAGGTGAAAAGTCATAACGTGATTGTTTGGGTCCTCTCCCGCATTGCCATCGAATTTAGGAATGTCTGATGGTAGCTTGGCTGGGATAGCAGGCCATTGGGGAGAGTGACGAATCGGATCATTTAAAATCCTTGACAAGTCCGGAAGATCCAAAGTGGCTATGAAGGGTAACTGTCGATTCACCTGTGGGTACTGGTGGCTTTGGGGAGGAAGCCCTGTCGGCAAACCAGTAGGACCATAAGAAGTCTGCATATAATGGGAAGACCCAAGCAGATTCAATGGTGGTTGAAGAGGATAGTAGCTCATAGGATTGTATCCTGGAACAGGGACTTGAGTTTGATAATTCGCCCCCCCAAATGGGATTGAATGAACCTAGATATGGTTGGCCCACACTAGGGGGTATTACAGACGCAGCTGGAAACTACTGCCCCCTAGTCGATTGAGGAGGATGTTGTATAAACTGATTCCAATACTAGGCCAAGGAGGGAGGTATGTTTTGCCCATAAGGTGGGTTCGGTCCTCCCATCGAAGGTGGTGCTCCAATTGGGAGCAATGTTCCATTTGAGGGTTGTGTTCCAATTGGGATTTGCGTTCCAAAAGGAATTTGTCCGCTGAGAGGGGATTGAGTCATACCACCTTGGTGAAATTGTCCACCAACAGGAATCTGGTAATTTGGTGTGAATGACGGAATAGTGCCACTAGGATAAGACTGCCAGTAGAAGATGAAGAAGGTCCTCCAAAATGAAATTGAGGGAGTGTCGGAATAAAACCGGGAAGAGAGTGCCCAGAAGAAGAAGGACCACCAAGAGAGTCGGATGGGGTTTGCGTAGGAGTGTGAATGGAAGCATTCAACGCACGGTACCCGGGTGGTAGTGTCGGAGTGACGTTGGGTGTTTGCGGTGCGTTGATGGGAGCAAGACTAACCGCATTGCACCCAGTTGGAACACTCGTAGTATCTGTGAGATGGGCCATTTCAGTATGGACGATAAAGTGATAGGCGGTAGTCAACGATACTGTCTCTGGACTAGAGATTTCAAAAATCACAGGTGGGTTGATTTTGGAAATCACAGGTGAACCTGGACCAAAAAGGTCACGTCGGAAAACACCTGTAGACCAAAAAAGATCTTGGCCTTCTATACCTAGAAAGGGTCCAACTGGTGATCCATAAGACATAACAACTAAGTCTCCGGAAGAATTCAGTTGCATAAATGGTCGCTCAGAATCAGGGTGAATTCGAAAGTCCTCTCAAGTATTTGTAATTCGAAAATGTTCTAGAGAGTCAGTTCGTTCCACTTGTGGCATGGTGACGACTGTGACTTCACTTTGCCGAGGAGAGCCCTCAGGTGTACTTGTAGGAAAGGGTTGAGAACCTTCCAGATGCTCTGGAGATAAACCCTGCATTCTACATGAACGATGTGGAGGAGCTATTTTAAACGAGTGACAAACTTCACGAAGAAAATCTTATGGTCAACTTTGGTAAACAAACAACATACGCTAGTAAACAAAATCTAGGAAGCAACACCAGGCAAACAAGACCTTCTAATTCCGAAGTCACTAGTTGGTGATGAAATCCAACGTTGCAACAACGAGACGAGAAGGGGTTGGGCTAGGGTGGAAAATTTACGCTGACGACCTACTTAACGGACTTACACCCTGGTGCAAGCTCCCACACATAATCGTGGGTATACCCTCCAAGGAGCCCGAGTGAGTTTGTTCAATGTCAATTCTAGGTACCGTGAAGACTTTCCCCTTCACAGTCACCTGGTGTAAGAACCTAGAAAGATAGGCCACTAAGGTTACCACCAACAACAATAAATCCTGGGGCGACAGTTGACAGTCTGATCCACACGCAAGGGCAGGGTATCTAGCCTGAAATAAACTCAAAAGGCTTCCACTCATCATTGTGGGTATACCTCCGAGTGATCCCCGTAATACATGCAATCTCTACACTGATATCAACAAAGTAGGGTGAGTAACTCTGTCAATATCAATGCGACCTCGTGTTTGACCCTTGTGTGAGAAGGGCTTCCCAGGACAAGATGTTGCAAATGGAATTTAACACTCCTTAACACAAGATTCTATGTGTGTTTTGTGATTTGGAGAGTGTATCTCTCTTCCTATTCCAAAGCACTAGCCTAGCTAAATGTTGGTGTAATAGAGCCCTAGAAAAAAGTTACTAGGTAAATTTTACAATTGCGCAGTGTTATTAAGAGTTGTTTTTTAATCAAAGGAAATGAAGATGAAACTGATGTTGTATAAGACACTGACCCAACGATGCATGGATAATAATGAAATATATCAATTTCCGTTCAATGAATCCTATGTATGGGAGGGAGAGAGAAGTTTTCCGGATCAAACTTTGAACTACAAGACACAGTTTCCTTTAAAATGCAAATGCAGCAAATCACGCATCAAGAACAATTCTCGATTGTTTCTTTTTCAATAATTTAAACAATTGATTTTCAATGTTTTCAAAAATGAAAATGATTTTGAAAAAAAAACTTTATTCACTTTTCAAAAAGGACCTACACCATAATGGTGAGAGTACAGAAAATCAAAAACCAATGAACAAGCGATGATAAAAACCCAAACCATTCTTTCAATGAAAACAAAAATAAGAAGCAAACCAATCTAGTCTTTTCAATCGCAGAAGAAAAGTGATCTTTCAAACAATAAGCAAATGATAAAGACCAAGAAACTCAACTTTCAACCGATCGTCAGTCCTTAACCAAACAAGCACACTCAGATTCCGAAATCAGAGAGTATAACTTTGCCAAGAAAAGTCAAGAACAAGTGACAGGAAGAGCCTTTGAAATTCTAAGACTATTCGTGCACAAAAACGAAGACAATAAGAACATCATACAATGGTCCAAGAAACTCTTTGTAGGCATCTAAACTGATCTGGGCAATTGAAGATGCAAAAACTCAAATCCAAAACTTTGAAAAAATGGGTTCGTAGGTTGAGGGTGTTACACAGTGCGAGAATGAGTGATTCTCGCAGGTGGCCCTTGAGCAGAGTGCGAGAACCTCGCACTGAACCTAAAGGCAGGGTGCAAACTCAGTATGTTCTCGCAGGCTACTGTGGAGTGCAGTGCGAGAACCTCTGAAACTAGTCAATGTTTTGGAAAATGAAACAAAATTTGAAGAGGCCTCTGGACCCAGAGGGTCTATCAAGGTATCCTGAAGACTCAGAGATTGATATGAATGGAGAAAGGTAAGGCAAGAACAAACAGCCAAGGAAAAATACCAAAAACCACAAGAAAACGAGTTATAATCCCCAGCGGAGTCGCCAATTTTTTTATCGGACTAATCGGTAGGTGCGAACACTAACAGATCTCCCTAGATCCACCTGGATCTAGAACAAAACAGGACAGGACATGACTCTTTCCCTAAGTTTTTACCATTGAATTAGCTAGTAGGAAGGAACAAGTAACATAC
>JZKD02S0384042.1:183582-193657 GCA_000966675.3 Picea glauca
TTATGGGAAAGGGACATGCCACTGTATCATATTGATTGAAAGTAAAGATTACAACCTGATTGCCTTGATGTTGCAAGCTTCCTTTCGATGGCTCTTGGCTCCAACACACACACTTTCTCAATCCTTATATGAAGAAGATCAAATCCTCTTGATAGACCTGCTAGAGTCTCCAAGCTCTTGTTCAAGCTAAGTCCTTCACACAGTTCTTTCACCAATTCTCCAATGAATCTTGCGTAACCTTTTCCATGAGAATTCCATCAATATATAGGAGAGAATGAGATGGTTACTTAGATAAGAATGATCCCACAATATCAGGGAATCCAGTACAAGGATAACCATTCGAATGCCAACCCATTCTTCTAGAACATTCCCTTCTAGAAACATCGAGAATTCATCTTTTTCCATGCTTTAGAGAAGGTTCGCACCCTAGCTATGTTACACAGTGCGAGAAGTTCGCACCCTAGCTTAAGGCAGCCTGTGAGAATCAGGCATTCTCACACCCTGGGATACTAGCAGCCTGTGAACTCTCTTCAAAAATGAGTTTTCTGGGAAGAGATGAACATAACTTTTCTCAGGAGAAAGTTCTTATGAGGATTCTGAATACACCAACATCAATACATCATCATGATGACCAAAATCATGGGTAACACCTGGAAGAACAAAGAAATTTTGCCTTGGAAAATTTGAAGAGGAAGCAACAAACAGTTAAAAAGTATTTTAACAAAAGAGAAAAAATTATTGAATTTAAAATTGATGACAAAGTCTTATTGTGGGATTCGGCTCATGCTGAGAGAGGGAGACATTCTAAATTCCAAAAGTTATGGCTAGATCCATTTAAAATAAATTTTATCCTCGGCACAAATTCATATATTCTTAAGGACATGGATGAGTGATTGTTTTCTTACAATACCAATGGTTCCCATTTGAAACATTATGTGGAACCAACTTGACCACCGACTCAATTTTGTGTAAATATGATTGTTGTATATTTTTGTTTGTCTTACGTATTTTCTGTCATTTTGGTTTATTGAGTTTTATTTTATGTTGTTTGTTTTGCAAGGTCATCAGAAATAAATTCTGGAATAATTTTTCCATAATGATGTCATTCTGTAAGTATTGTTGATCAATGAAAACAATATAGACACAACTGCTACGATATCTTCCTTTTGATACACTGAGGGAATAAATTTTTGCTTTCAATATTGTTGTAGTATAGTTGGTTTTGTTTTCTTCCTTGTTTCTACTATCCCTTTATTCCCTCCATCCCGAGATACAAGATCATATCAGAGTCATTCTCCTCGAAATTTTGAAAAGTGTTTTCAGTTGCAAAACTTGTTGATATTTATGCATACATGACACAATTGGGAACAACAAAAAAACTATGGTTCTAACTGCAGTTTACGGATGATTGGTTTATAATTTGATTTGAAAAGAAATGTTTATGTTGTTAGACATTCTTGCCCTTGCTACATCCAGACTATAACACTAAGCATGAATTATACGCAAACTTATGTTATATTTGGACAATGGGTCACCATATGGTATGGAGTTTCTTTGGCAAATGGTATATGTTGTGGATCCTTGTGTTGGTTTTGGACCTGAATTTTGATATTAGAAGTTAATATAGTCACTTTGCCAAAACAAATGGACATAGGTGTAAAGGGTTGATGGAAGATAGCGCGCTTCATTATGCTATGGTTGGTGACATTTAATAATGGGAGATGGGAAGCAACGTGCATTTATTGCACGTCATTCTTACCCTATCTTGGGGATGCCACCTTCATTATGTTTTTGGTACTTGTTGTGGGTACTCTAGTAAATAGAAACTCCACCATTTTCGGCCTTGAAGGAGTTGTGTTTCGTGGTTTCCTTAGCTTTACTCTTACATGTATGAAACTTTTATCTCTTTATTCATTAAATTGAAACTCTACTTGAGTTAAAATCATTTTTTTGGCTCTAGGACTTTGCATACGAAATGTATTTGTTCTCCAAAGTTTATAGAATGTCTTTATAAAAACTCTAGCTTTGTGAAATCACATTTTGATTTGGGTTTTGCTTGTTTTTCCTTTTGGGAATTTGAGCAACTCAAACTAGAACTATAGCTCGACTCCATGTTTGAGTTAGGGTATGAATTATGTTGTGCCTGGAGAAACGTTGTATTTATATTGTTGATACACATTCTATGGTGTATTGTTTGCATTCTAGTTGTGCAAAACACAATGTGATCGTATTTTCTTTCATGTTGGCATAAAATTGATCTGAACCCGAGTTATTGTTCGACGTTCTTCTCTTGTTGGATTATATGGATTGGTTACGTTTGGAACAAACGTTGGCAATTGAACTATTGGAAAATATTTTTACAGCAATTAAATTTGTATTTTCTCAGATTCTATGACTAATTTCTAAAGTGTTCTCTTTTTCTGTAAAAGAAAAGGGCAATGAAGGTTTCTTATACTACCCTAGCCAAACCCAGACCTTGGAAAATTTGTATGTGGTAAATGTTGTCACCTTGGAAGTTTTCCAAGAAATGGTTTGGGAAGGAATTATTATCGTCGTGCTTATGGGATGCACTGTAAATCTCACACCTACTCTATTCAATTTCAAGCCTTGTTTCCCATTGAATTAGAACATGTAAATAAATTGAAGTATTTTTTCTTATAGTCATAACATTGATTCGAAACCACAAAATCGTGGGATCATTGTGTTATTTATCCACCAGGAATTCGGTTGACTTTTGAAGTTAATATGATTTGTTGATTATTAAACTCACACTGAGGTTTTCAAGCCACTTTGGTTTCGCTACTAATGATTTGAGGTTATATCGAAATTTTTGATACACCATCGAAAGGTCCTTGTGATTCCTTTCAGTCTTTAATGTTGATTTAAGATATTTTAGTTATGATTATTGTCAAGACAAAATGATTTGTTATTGGTGTCCTACATATCACTTTACCATTTTAAAAGAACATCTATGGTTTTGGAAAAAAGAAAAGGAAGATTAAGAAAGTTGACAGTTCTGGAATTTTCCTCGAATTTGATATTAAACAGTTTAAAGGTTGTAGTTCATGGATGTTGTATGATGACGTGTTATAAAATAAATGGTTGTGGCTCGAGTGAGATTTGGTTAAGGGGATTCTTGCTTTCTAAATCGGCTTGGCAAATAGTGGTAAAACATTTCCAGCAAAGAATATTATTATGAACTATAGAATTAATTAAAGATATTTTATTTAATGGAACAATAACCATCTTACTCACGTCCATGATATCAATTTTTCGCTCATTATATGCCCATCCTTCCCCTAATAACATTTAATTCACTTCCATGTTATGTTATTATAAATTCATTCAAAGGATTTGGATGATGATTTGAGTAAAGGTTTCAATATGAAGGCATTGTTTTATAAAGAAAAGGCTCTCAATTTTGCGTGAATAGTATCCATTTGTTCTTTCCCGTCATGATATCATTTTCAATTCACTAAAAAGTCCCCCATCTTCCCAATAACCTTGTAATTCCCCGTTCATTTTCAATTAATTATTAAATTTAGTATTTGGTGGATTGTACCAATTGATGGATTACATATGCTTTTGTTGCGAATAATAGAGCCAACATCTCGATTTTATTTAGGTAGAGTATTAGTGAATGGATTGTTAAAAGTTTTCATATTCTGATTGAAATATTGCTTCAGGTTGAGTTTTTTTAGCAGGGGAAGCAATGGAAAAGGTGCAAACAGAGGTAGAGGAAAAAATTGGAAAAGAGTCCATAGAAGGCCACGATTCTCGATACATTTTGACGTTGATCCGTAATAACTAAATCAACTTTTTCAAGATGGGTTCTTCAACCTAGTTTGCCAAGGGATTCTCCAACCCCGGCCTGAGAGGACTCCTTTCTAGCCACATCAAAACTTCTCTGGTATCTGTGTTCCCCCTCACGTTTCTATGTAGCCAGAACCACCTGCCAATGATGGCTGGAAAGAGATCATCCATCAGCTTGTTGCACATCATAATGGTTGGCCTATAGTATCGTTGATGTTGCCTCCTCCTCCTCCACCACCATTCCCAAGATGACCGCATTGTTTCTCTTTCCCAGTCCTTACATGCAAGCAAAATGATCAAACCATGATGCTCGAACCAAAGATTGATCAAGGGAAGAAAGTGGCCAATTCCCCTAGCTATTCCGAAAATTCCTCTGAATATGTGTCCTCCCATCTTCACATCAAAGACAATTTCTCCCATGTCATCAGCGAGATCCATCCTCAAGGTTCCAATCATCCTAAGGCTGCAACAGAAAGATCAAAAGAGGGCAGTAGTGAAAAGAGGCAAACCACCTCTCATAGAAAATATGGATTTTGATGTTGTTATTTGTATGGCAACAGACTATTTTTTTTTGGACAACAAGCATATATTTAGAAAAAATATTTTGGACAACGTCGATATTATCCTATTTTTGGTCAACAATCATGTTTTATTTTTCTTAATAATAAATTGTTTGACTATTTATGTGAATGGGAGTTACAAGGAAAATGTTGGAGCATATCTTGGGTTATTATATTTCACATTATGTTGATTATTGAAGTCAATAAAAAGGGAGTAACAAGGAGGAGTCATATTTTGTTAAAATTTAACAAAGAGATTAGGGATCCCACCTATTTAGTTATTATTTAATAGACCCATATTTATTTTATTATTATATATTTGTCTCAAACTAGTGGTTAAGCTAACTAAAGCTTAACAAAAGAAAGATAGTTGAACTACCATAACTTGTTTGAAGAAGAATAAGCTCAATCAAAAGAAGAGACATGGTGAGAGAGAACATAAGGAGAACTTCTTATATAAGGTCTACTCTATACTTGTGAGATATTTATTTTTCTTCATTCATTCTGATTTTACTAGAAAGCTAAACCATCTTGCTGACAACAGGGTCTTATTGAAGGCAGCAGGATTTAAAACTGAATCATATCTTTCGGCAGCTTGTTTTTAAATGTTATGATCTTTCTTGGTAGCTGGTGTGTTCTTGTTTGTTTATGGATTAGGTTTCATAACTGATAAAGGATATTTTTTGCAGAGTCAAGTGACAACACTTTTATGGAAAGTTGATCCAGATCTTTAGCTTCATTTTATTTTGTTGTCAGAGTCTTTTTGTATGGTGTCCATCGAAGGCTTCTAAATATGACTTTGGTCCCACCCTCGCAGGGGTTTGTAAAGATAATTTTTCTTTGTATCTCATAATGAAATTAATATAAAAAAATCAATTTTCTGATTTCAGTGTCACATGCGTATTGATATTGTTCAGATTTTACTTTTATTCTTGTCTCTGTTCCTTTACACACTTATGTATATCTCCACTTCTTTTCTTTTTCATAGTTACATTTAACATATAAAATCAGCCTTAGTCCCTAGTACATATTCCCTGTGGATTAAGAGATTGTTTTGAATTAAAGGCTATAAACCCCGGGTAACATTCCCAACTATCTTGCCTTGACCTAGCATGATTTGAAAATGCTTGAGTAAGGTTCTTCAATCTTCATACATTTTCCTCAACACTGTGGAATTCAAAACTCCCACAGAAATCAAATTATTCTTAAGTTCATGCACATGTATTACATCTATCAACGTCCTTACAACACCATCGAGCATCTTGATCTTGATGTTCTCAATCCCATCAATTTTATAGGAAACATTATTTCCCATAAACACAATGCCGCCATCAAGAGCTTGGTATTTAGAGAACCAACTTCTATGTGGACTTATATAATAAGAAGAACCGGAGTCTAACAACCATACTTCTATATATTGAGAGGTACTACAAATTGGTAAAACATCATCATTCATACTTGAACAAGACTTGGCCAAATTCATTTCCTTCGAAGCGACATTCTCATATCCATGCCTCTTTCGACAATCTTCCTTGGGATGACTTGTAATCTCCACTTTGAACCCTGTACTTAAATCCTTTTCCATTTTATGCGCAATTTGAACAGAACCCCAATGATTCCCTCTCATGCACTTTGTTTGTTCTTTATTTTGTGGCCAAACCCCTCTATGGCTTCCACTAGAACAAAAAACACCAAACTCTGCAACCTCATCCCTTGCTACAACCACAATTCAGTTTTCCTGACAACCTCACGGATTGCTACATCCAAATCTTGCTCTGTCTATTAAATAATTATCTCCTCCGTGCGGCCTTCCTGTTGCTCTTCCATTCCTCCAGTTGTTTCTTGGACCAACATGAAGCTCTGGTACCATTTGTTGGAAAACACAACAAAGGGAATGCGCTAACAAATTATGAAACAATCAGCTGAACAAAAAACATAAAAAATACACAAACAATATGTGGTAAAACCCTAATGATTTGTTAAGGAAACCTCTACAAGGCAAGGGAATCGATCAATATATTGCTAAAACAAAAAATTTACAGATGCCCAGGAGTGGGCTTACAATCTAGTTCACTAAATCTGGGCTACATATTTATAATCAATGCTTTCATCGACCGAGTTAAGATTCAAACTGCCAGATCCAAAAATCGGGGTAGATTAGTTGCAATCTGGTTGAAATCCCGCACAAAATCCATCAATGGTTGTCACTAGTTCAACAATATAGACTATAATGCACAAATGCTAAACACAATGAAGAATGAACAACAAGATGAATCCAACAAAGATATTCAATATTAACTTCAGGTCATCATTACAATAACATATGTTTTTTTTTTTTGTTTTTTTTTTGAGATTATAAAATCTAACTACTTATTTAAGATATTCATTAACAAAGATTATAGAATCTAACTACAAATTTGTGTAACTCAATGAGATGCTTATCATTCGTAAGCACACTATATGCGGAAAGTTAAGTTTAACATCAAATTTGAATTTATCGTTGAGATTAAACAACGATTAAACATGAATCGATGGATATTAACCTCGATTCATCTCATTGTATAGTTGTTAGACCACTTATCAATTGTCAACTTCGTCGAATCGATGGATATTAACCTCAATTCATCTCATTGTATAGTTGTTAGACCAGTTATCAATTGTTAACTCCGTCATAGAACTTCGGTTAGGCTCACTACTCTCGTCGTGCGAAGTGTTTTTGCGAAGCCTTCATCATGACGTTTTAGCTCACTCTAAACACACTCAAAGCATACTTAGAGCACGCTTTCCAACATCATATAAAGCATTCGAGTGGAGCACTACATGCAAGACCCATCAATTACAATAACCATCCAATTATTTTGATGTCAAGTTGTCACGGTGTATTAACTATATGTCACGAGTAGCGATCATGTCAAGGTGTGTAATCAATTTTTGGCAAAAGCTAGTCAAAGAGTGAAAAAAACGTTCGTTGAATTGTTTATGGAGAGCCTAATCGATAGGCTTACATAATCAAAGCAATTATAATATTATATTCCGTACACGGCAGGGACTAATAAACTATCTAGCACTGGCTACCTCACCGACCATGTGACAAGAATGAAGTTTGGACCCCACCATGGTGTCATGTTCATAGTGTATTCCAACGGGTGTATCGCCAGCCTCAAGGGATTTCATACTATGGCTCATGACAATGCAATCTCCCTGTAAATATAAAAATCACCAATCTTCTTGCAAATATAAAAGGATCCATAGTAACATTTCACGTTTACCGTCATTTTATCAAATATGATAGGGAAAACGACCAAAAATGACCAACGCAAAAGATATTTGGAAATAAACTTTGATATGACAGGGAAAAGCGACTTAAAAATGACTAACGCAAAATATATTTGGAAATAAACTTTGATATGATAGGGGAAAACGACTTAAAAAGACCAACGCAAAAGATATTTGAAAATAAATTTTGATAATTTGTGTGAGGAAGAATAGCGAAATGCAATTAGTACATGGTCCATAATGCAAGTAGCTATACTTAAAAAATTCCATAATCTTATGAAGGCCTTCTTTCCGAATCCAACAATAATGCAAGCCACGACGCTCAAAGAAGTGCATTGCTCCTCTAAGGTAAACCGATTTCATGAAATGCTCATATATGTTTTAGAAATGCAGGTCCATGGTTAGAAAATGGGGCGCTGCAAATGCCCAATTACAACACAAACCCATGTAAATGCCCAATTACAACACAAACCCACGTTCATAAATGTAGTGAAAGAGTGTTGGAAAAGTTTATTCCCCTTCCTTAACTCCATAATGTTCAAAAAGGCGTTCGATACGGGACACTCAAATAGCTTTATATTTGTTCAAATTAGATTGATAAAAAATTAATCAAATAGTAATTTTAAGTATGTGTTAGATTCACATTAAGTATTTATTAGATTCACGGACTTAGAATTAATCTTACAATAACTGCAATCACAATTTTACATTAAACTGAAAATTCTAACAAAAATTTAATTGGATTAGGAAAGAAAAACCACCAAAATAACAAAGCTAGAGGCGATATGATGACCCCAATCCCATGCTCTTGGAAAAGGTGACTCCCCTACCTTAACCACAGATATAGGCAACAAAATCGAGAAAATAATAATTTTAAAACGCTACAAGATAAGCGTAGCAACGAAAGAGAATGTTAATGATGAGCAACTTAAGCAACCGAGGTAAGATAATGTTAATGATGAGCAACATAAGTGACTGAGGTACATACTCTCTCCCATTACACTTCCTGGTTGATGTGAAGCTAAATGTAGAAGTCCACAAGTGGAACTACTAATATTCTCGTTGTGAAAAGAATTCTCTAAGAAGTAAAAATGCAACAAAATGTACCTTTTCTGGGTGCATTTTAGACAGGGCTTCAATACAAATATAGTAATTGATTGTCGTAGAAAGGTAGATGGTCACAGTCGTTGAATGCCTTCTGGTATATGTTGGAGAATAATGGCGAAATGCTATACTTAGGAAATTGTTAGAAGATATTTCTATTGTACGCTAGATTAGTGTTTGAGTGGTTTTCAGATCCACATATTTAGGAGGTTGTTAGGGGCTATCCTAGCCTATATATTTGTATGCAATTTATCAAGTTGATGATATAGATTGTGTGAGCATAGTCTCACTTGTGATGTGCCCTTGTGGCCTCACTAATTGTTGTGCATTATTCCAATTTTAATTTGGTATCAGAGCGTAATCGTTGGTTGTCGGAGTGGAGTGAGGAGCTATCTGCGTGAAGTCTCTTCTGCGTAAAGTATTCTTTGGTGGATCGTTGTATTGAAGGAGTAGCCTATAGAGCGTCCTAATTCACCATAGTTTATCACAAAAAGAAGTTCCCTTGCCTGGAGTGCCACAAAGGAGGTCAGTATCACTACTGCTTTCACTGCTGCTCGGAATTGAAGTTGCGTGGAGGTTTGTTCGTTCTTTCCTAGATTAAACTAGAGTTGCATACTCGCTAAAACTTTTTTAAGGAATTCAAACACGCTTATTTTCATTCTAAGATCATTACTTGGTCTGGTTACTCGGTCTGGAATCTTGGTAACCTAAACTCCATTGCCATCATTGTTGAATGGACGCACGCAGTATTTTGTGCTGAAATACGGTGGTTGATGTGACAAGGAGGACGCGATGAAAGTCTGCTTGGAAGTGAAGCTGCGTGGAGAGACAAAAGAGGAGCCCGTAGGGATCATGGTGTCTAGAGAAGTCGCCATATCCAGAACTGTCATCGAAGATGTGCACACTGCAAACAATTGCACGTCGCCCTGTGAGAGAGGTTTGAGTCGCCTCTGTGAAGAGTTGCCCATCACTACTGGATGAAACGATTGGATGGATAGGCCTATGGATAGATAGAGTCGATGTTGTTAAGGAGTGAAGGCCAGCTGAAAAATCTGGAGGCTGCGTTGGGATGAAGTCTGCCCAAATTGTGAGGTACCACACGCCCTCATTTTAGTGAACAGAACCACTGTCATGAGCAAGTTGTCGCCCCCTCTGTCGAGCTATCGTTCATATATATGAGCTATCATGTGGACGTGTGAAGGTATTGTTGTCTGTTAAGGTCCTAACCCGCACATAGGTAGATTAATGTATTCGGATGTAATAAAGGTCAATATTAATAAGACCTTTCAATAAAATAGAATAAGGCGGATGTAAGAAGACCT
>JZKD02S0384042.1:198331-216026 GCA_000966675.3 Picea glauca
ATATCATTTCTGTGTATTGTGAAGATTATGCTGGATATTTCACTGTTATTCTGTTATTTCTAGCATTTCGTTTCTGTTCTGCATATTTTATATATCTGGTATCTTGCATTGTCGCTGCCAAAAACATAGGGTCGCCTGCCATAGTGCGACCGCTGTCATAGGAGCCACAATTTGAAGCAACTAAGCCATGAAAGTGTGGAGGAGTTTGGTGATGACCTCAGAGTGCGCGATTGGTGTAAATTATTGTTGGAGAAGTGAGTGAATGTGGAGATCCTTGGGAATTCA
Organism: Picea glauca; assembly: GCA_000966675.3. Taxonomy (NCBI): domain Eukaryota; kingdom Viridiplantae; phylum Streptophyta; class Pinopsida; order Pinales; family Pinaceae; genus Picea; species Picea glauca. Next base: position 198,617 of record JZKD02S0384042.1, read on the forward strand.
TGAATGCGTGGAGGAATCTGCCACTAGTATGGTAGTGTGTCCATGGCAGATGTTGCATATCTGCCAAGCTGAAGAAATCGTCTGCCAGGATTTTAACACAGGAGAAACCTCCTTTCCAATTTCGCATCTTTACCGGTTGCCTCTAATTCAGTGCATATCACTTGAATTTGATTTTTCAACTACAGAACAGTAGCCTCCAGTTTTGTTTCATCAAGATTCACTACTTTATTTGTCTCTGATAGAAAGCTTCTCTAAGTATGTAACAAATTGTTTGAAGTGTACTTGGAGGCATCGCTGCGTGGAAGAGCAATGCATTTCCATTAAAGTCACTTTCGATTAGTTGTTGATTGAAGGCTAAGGAGTTGTTTTTTATCACTATAGTTGCATTGAAGTTAGTGAATATAAAAGCCAAGGACACGATTTCTAGTGGAGGCATAGCCATGATTGCATCCAGTAGAAAGTGAAGTTCTCATGGGTCAAAAAAGGAGGTTGAAACAATTTCGGAGAGAGCTGAAACAGATGAGGAGGAAGAACTAGCATGAAGAGTTATTATATTCTGCAGATCAATATGATGTGTTTCCAGCTGAAGAACCCATGTTTGAGGAGAAGAATGCAGAGCTAGCTCTGAATGAAGAATTTGATGAATTATATGAAATAGTGATGCCAAATTTGTCATTCTTCTTGGGTATAAATTATGAACCATGGACCACTGAAATGAAAAAATTACTATGGTTAGTAGATTTATTGCATTATGATCAAGAAGGTTGTGTCAATTTCTATGATAAGAGAAGAGGTGCAATAACATTACAACTTATTATATCAGCAGTGGATGAAAACATTTTGTCTAGTATTTTGTGTGAATTTGGTGAAATCCCTAGTGCAAAAATATTTTGGGATATTCTTGAAATGAAGAAGTGGAGTGAGAATGTTGAAGTTGATGAAGGTATTGATAGTCTCGTAACTGGAACATAGACTGAAAATGACATTATTGAAGTCACAATTATTAATGAAAAAACTGACAGTAAAATAACATTTGGTGATTTGGTGAATTCAACTGAGATTTATAATGGAGATGAATGTATAACTGCTAATGAACCCCTAGGTGAATCTTTGGTCAATTTAGTTAAATATGATGATGAAAACTTTTCAAGTGAAGATTGGTTACAAGTTTTACAGGAGAAGAAACTCATAGATGATTTGTTAAGTGGAAAAGTAACCTTGTTTGCAGAACATATGGATGAAACTACAACATGGAAGATTGTTGCAAAAGAAGAGGCAAAAGACAAAGATGATTCGACACTTGAAGACAATGGCCTTAATGCAACAACAATAAAAGTAAAAGCAATTGAACAAGAAGAAGAACACTCAAATGAAGTGTCAACAAATTTTGAAGAAGAGTTACAGTTTCTTGAAGATTGACTTGAAACACCATGTTTTGATGGAGCCTACACAAAAGTTGCAATACCAGACAATAGAAATGAAGAATCACTAAATGATGACGACGACATAGAATGGGAAGCAACAATGGATACATCAGATGAAGTTCATGGCATTCTGATGCATTCGAGTCTTGAATAAATTAGATTTTACTGTAACACCCTGTTTCCCCCAGTCTGTAAAAATAATTATATTGGCCAAGAACTATGGAAAACTCAAAGATGTGAATGTTTGATTTGATGGACCTTTGTATAAAAGTTCGTTGAATGTAAATTGTGTTATGAATATGTGTTGCATGACTGTTGGGGAGGGAATGTGTTAAAAGAGACCACGATGGCTAATGAGAGGTGGTGGAAGGGACCTGGAATGGTTGCGTTAACTTCCACCGAACCAATACCGTACTGATTTTTACTTGCTCAAAGACTAAGAGAAACTCTTTGACCCTAGAATGAATTACCCGTCAGGTTGGTAGGTGGGGAGGCTCCTCAAGAGTTAATGAGGGGATGGGGGCGAATCGCCCATCTGTAGAAGCTCTCAGACCTGACCATGGACGAGGGAATTCGCGCCACACGCAATCTTGCAGAAGAGGCAAGAAAGGAAGTGTGGGGAAAAGGAAGAGTTAACACGCGCGAAAGGGATCGTGGAAGAGAACCGGGAGGAGCTTTGAAAATACAGGGAGTTCTGAACAAAGGAGAAGGAGAGTAACCTTCATCCTTGACTTCTGTTGAGCTGGAAGTAGAAGACTGAATCTCAAGCATCGTGGTCTAGCTCGGGGGTGGCTAGTGGTAAATCCGTTTGGAGTCACTGAGCCTATGGTTGGGTGGAAACGAGCACCCCTCTCAACAGTCGTGTCACACCTGGTGTTTCTGATAAGTGTTTAGGTCTTGTATTTTGAATTGAATATCCTGGATGCATGCTCATGTTTATACACTCATAAATGGTTTCTGTATAAAAGTGATTGCCTTGTGTTTTGATTGGGAATAATGGATGCATGTTTATACTTATATGACCATAACCGGTTTATGTATAGAATGAATAAGTTCAGGATACGAGTTCGTTCCCTTGAGAATTGTCCCATCTACTTGACTCACACTCTGTCCTGGTTTAACTTCCCAAAGGCAACTTCTTCCGGGGAGTTTCCTCACATTTCAAAGTCGGAGTGAGTTCCTTGAAAAGACTACCGTTATAGTAAACCCACGAGTTTACTTTACCCCTATCACAGAGTTCATAGCTCGGTGAATTAGGAAGACTTTTCAGTCAGGTCACCAAGCCTAGGGATAATTACCCAAGAACCCTCTGAAGGATCATGTGATCTAAGTCTGGAAACCTTGTACAAGAAAGAGTAGTTCTCTCAGGTTTCGAAGTCGTGGGAGTTCGAAGCTCCGAAAGGTTGAATCTCGTGATTCAAGCTTAGAAAGGACAGCGAGTCCAATTATTGAAATAGAGTACCCCATCATTTGGTAGACGAATGGTCGGAGTCCTTTTGGAAATACCCCGAATCGGTTTATCATGAATAAGTTTTGGCGTTTCGGCACCCAAGAAACCCAAGGGCAAGACCCCTCGTTTTTGCCAGTCACAAAATCTCGGTATACGAAACCCCGAATCGATTTAGCATGAAAAAGTTTCGGCGTTTCGGGACCCAGGAAACCAAAGGGCAAGACCCTTCGTTTTCGTCAGTCACGAAATCCCAGTATACGAAACCTCGAATCGGTTTAGCATGAATAAGTTTCGGCGTTTCGGCACCCGGGAAACCCAAGGGCAAGACACCTCGTTTTCGCCAGTCGCGAAATCCTGGTATACGAAACCCTGAATCAGTTTAGCGTGAATAAGTTTCGACATTTTGGCACTCGGGAAACCAAAGGGCAAGGCCCCTCGTTTTCGCCAATCGCGAAATCCCAGTATACGAAACCTTGAATCGGCTTAGCATGAATAAGTTTCGGTGTTTCGGCATCCGGGAAACTAAAGGGCAAGACCCCTCGTCTTCGCAAGTCGTGAAATCTCGGTATACGAAACTCTGACACGCTCTGTGAATGAGCCCTAGGTCACAGGACAGGGTCGTGTGGTAGAAGGAGGAGGTAGGCGCTAGCAGTTAATCAAGGATCTAACCTCGAGAATCGACATTTCGAGTCCCGAAAGAATATGGACCGTCCATTTGTAGAGGATGTGTGGCGAAGATCTAAAGCCGTCGGAGATTCTGGAGATCGGGGAAATATGAGTGAAGGCCCCGCCAAAATCCCGAAAGGTAGAATGCCAGGATTTAATCTGGGCCGTTGATCAAGTCGACGATCTGGATCGTAGATCCGGATGATACAGGGCTTTCAGGTTTCGGGGATTGAAGGAACAAGGGTTCTTTGCAACAGGAATCTCAAAAGTCGAGTTCCGGTAGCACCATTTGGTATTAGCGTGTGTTCACTGAGGTGATCGCATGGGGTAGGAAAAAGGGGAGCCAAGTAGCTCATTAACCCCATTTCGGGTTTCGACATTTCAAGGGACAGGGAGCCGGGGAAGGCTCGCACACAGAAATCCCGAAATGCGAAAGCTGGAAACGCCTTTTTGGTAAGGCCTGTGGTCATAGCCAACGATCACATGGAGGAGGATAAGGGAAGGGATGGTCTGCGCTAGGCCCCATAAAAATTCAGGAATTTTGTCCCTCGAAGAAAAGACGAAAAAAATCTAGGTTGTCGTAGTGGGTATGTGACATTTACTATGAGTTAATGTTGCAGCAAATTGATGATCAAAAGCTCAATGGTGAAGAACAAACAATAGAGAATGGTATGTGGCAGTAGTTCAAAGAAAAAGTTGAAGAGGACAAGCATAGACAATCTGAAATAATTTTCAGATTGATGACAAACACCAACAAGAAGATAAAGGATAAGAAGTTGAAACAAGGAATTTTCAGCAAAAGAGGAAGACTTAAATTGAAAATGCATAGAGGGTTCAGAATCTGGAAAATGAGGAAGAGAAAAACTCACTCATACATGGAGTTGAAACAAATTTTAAGGTTTTGTTTGAATTGTCTTTTGTAATGTGACTAAGACCACCATGCATGTTATGTATTTTTTATTATATTAAATCCATTTCTCGATTAAGGGGGAGTGTTGGAGAATAATGGCAAAATGTTATACTTAAAAAATTGTTACAAGAGATTTCTATTGTACAATAAATTAGTAGATTAGTGTTTGAGTGGTTTTCAGATCCACATATTTAAGAGATATTTGTATGCAATTTATCAAGTTGATGATATAGATTGTGTGAGCATAGTCTCACTTGTGATATGCCCTTGTGAGCTCATTGTTGTGCATTACTCCAATTTTAATTGTATATTTGAGGATTTTCGAATCGATCTGTCATTGTAGAAACCTACTAAATCACGGGCGAATTTGTTTCAGCGAATTCCGACAAAGAGTTATCTGAATGGTGGAAAGGTGCGTTTCATTACATCGTTATCATTTTTTTTCTAATAACGATTTATTTTATTATAAATTTATTAAAAAAACATCATTAATTATTATAATCATCATTTTAGCTTCTTGTATATGATCCACAATTAAGTCGTCCGATTAATTTTCACTGGGGCTGTAATAGATAATACAGCTGGCCGTAGAAAACCAGAAACCTACTAAATCACACGGACGAATTTGTTTCAGCGAATTCCGACAAAGAGTTATCTGAATGGTGGAAAGGTGCGTTTCATTACATCGTTATCATTTTTTTTCTAATAACGATTTATTTTATTATAAATTTATTAAAAAAACATCATTAATTATTATAATCATCATTTTAGCTTACAATTAAGTCGTCCGATTAATTTTCACTGGGGCTGTAATAGATAATACAGCTGGCCGTACCACAATAGAAAGCACAAAATTTTCCCTGATAAACCCAGATTCAATAGCGAGCCTCGGCATGACATGGTGTTTCTTCTAAATTGGGATAGATAATACAGCTGGCTATTTCGTATTGCAGAAGAACTAAATTTTCCATGATCTGAAAACAAGATTTGATAGCGAGAATCGGCATGACATATCGTTTCTTGTAAATTGAACAGTTAATAGCCTTGATACAACGAGGCAACATTTCGCTGTTTCAATTCTAAAATTCTCTACTAAATTTAGGGGGGTAAATACTAAAAAGTATACTTATATTTCACCCCCGCTTGTCATTGCCTCAGGGGAATTGAACAATGGTCCGTGGTAAGCTAACAACTTTTCAATACCAGTTGCCTAGCTGCTACAAAACAAAACTGGTTACTTTTCTCGGGTCCTACCCTTTATGACTTCAGCGCAACCAGTTTTTTGTCTGGAATACATTACAACTTAATACTAAGGTTTTGCTGGATTGCATGCATTCTGTTTTCAGATTGCAAAAGTATTTGATGGGTTTGTTTTTCTATTTGGATAACTTGTCTTGAATTAACAGTGGCTTGCATATCTTTATTTTGATGAGCTTGAAGAATTTCTAATGTGATTTTGGTGTTGTTTTCTGAAGAGTGGAAATGGCAGGGGAAGCGAGAATGCTAGAGAAATAGCAACTATATTAGATACTGCTCTCGGTCAGTGTTTACTGTTCACAGGACAGTCTTGGGGATCGCTGGAGCTTATTCAACAGATTTTTCTGCTAAAATGAGGGCTTTACTTAGAGTTGATATAACTTTACAAGTATAATAAAATGCATTGGGAAGCTCTAAAGCTTTTTAATCACCTATATGCGGAGTCAAATTTTCTTCCTGTACAACTGATAGACAAACAGAAGTTTAGACCACAGGCTTTATATATTTTACAAGTATAATAAAATGCATTGGGGAGTTCTTAAGCTGCTTAATCACCTAGTTGCGGAGTCAGATTCTCTTCCTGTACCACTTATAGACAAACAGAAGTTTGGACCACAGTCAATTATCGCAGGCTTGAAGGTACAAATCACCCAGTAAGTATAATGATCACTCTTTCCTGACAGCAATCATGCTTTTGAACATACAGTAATCTTATTTAAGGCTTAAGCATATACAACAGTAGCTATTCTTCCGGTGCTTTCTCGTCCTTCAGAAAATGATGCAGTGTATGCTAATTAAGTAATTAGTTGACATTATTACCGTTGCAGCCACATGGCGGTCTTGATCCGGCTCTCGTTTTAGACTGTTCAAGTTGGATTCTTGAAACATGTCCTGAACAAACAATTGAGTTATTCTCATCTAGGGACCCAGCCCTTCCTCGAAGATAGTTAATTCATAGCTCAAGAACATACTCCACACATGCAATCTACATATTTGGAGCATACGCTTGTAGTACATTAAAAGCCTTCAGAATGAACTGGTGAAGAATTTGTGCCTTCAGAATGACCCGGCGAAGAATTTATGCCTTCAGAATGATCTGGTGAAGAATTTATACTTTCCTGTTTTTATTGTTCTTGAAAAAACATAAACTACTAGAAACCTGTCACGAAGAGTCTAGCATACTTAAAATGTCTGCAACTGAATTACTATCCTGCATTGGGTTCATTTCCATTCCGAGCTCAACTGATATGCTTGATAAATCATTTAAGCGCAAATTTACCTTGCAAAAGTTCAGGACGAATACACAGAGCTGAGAGCTAACAGAAATAGGACGAAACACCGTATTCCACTGCTAGGAAGAAGCTCTTATCGGCATTGGATTATACTTCTGGTTATAATCCTGAGGTCTTGTTAAAACGCCTTCCTGTAGATGCTCTTTAGGAAGAGCGTGCCTTCTTGTTAGGGAAAATGCAACAACATGAACTTGCCTTGACACTTTATGCACATAAGGTACTCTCTATTTTCATCTGGTTTTGATTGTCCGCATGTGAAAATATTGGTGGAATATTAGTTCAAGTATTTTCTCTGTTTGCGTCTATCTTGTAAAAACAACATACAATGCCCATATTTCTGTGCAGCACTGAACTCTGTTGATTATATCTCAATGCACAGCTTCATGAGCCCGAGCTTGCTCTTGGTTATTGTGACCGTATCTATCTGGCTGCCACCTCTGTCATGAAAGGTATGATGATAAGTAGTTCAGGGACTACTCAACTACGTCAACCAGACCGGAGAGCAGCTCTCAAGATCTATCACACACTCTTAAAAGTGTATCTCAATCCGCAGATATCAACAAAGGAATTTGATCGAACTGTTGCTACACTTACTGCATCCAGGGGACAGGTAACTCATAAAGTTGGTTTTGCACATAAAGTGAAGGGACATGTAGCCAAAAAAATTTCTGAAATTGAAGGTCTTGAAGATCCTACACAAAATCTTAGTAGTGCTGACAGTGCTCCGGAAATTGGACGGAGTGATGGAGAAGAATCAACTGAAGGAGGTAAGAGTATGGAGGGAATGATGCTTGATGAGGCGCTAAATCTTCTCAGTCGAAGATGGGACCGTATCGATGGGGTTAAGGCACTCCATTTGTTACCTTCAGAGACTAAGTTGCAGGTAAATATTGTATTATTTTCTCTTTTCTTCTTGTCACTATACTTGCATGAATAACACCTTTAGTACTCATGACAGCAATTGCTTCCGTTTCTCGAACCATTATTGAAAAACTCAAGTGGAACCCGATGCAATTTGTCGGTCATAAAGAGCCTTCGTCACAGTGAAAATTTGCAGGTATAAATACTATACAAATATAACTTTTTGTGAACATCCAAGTATTTATCTAAATATGATTGACTCATCTGGCTTGTCTCTGCCAGCTTAAAGATGAACTTTACAAGAGTAGAAAAAGAATAGTAAAGATCAGCAATGAAAGCATTTGCTCTCTCTGTAACAAGCGTATAGGGAGCAGTGTATTTGCTGTGTATCCAAATGGTACTAGTCTGGTGCACTTGGCCTGTTTTCGAGATTCGCAGATCATCAATGCCATAGCCGCTGCACCAACCATAAGAGCATCATAATTCCCATTCTCTGTATCTGATTCACCTATCCTCTCAATCATACAGGTTGATTATTTTGTAAGTCGTATTCATATCCTCGTCTCTATACATTGCAAATCAAATGTATGTATTTGTTAAATGGACAAACAAAGCTTTACGCAGATAGTTTCGTGTCGCCATATTATCGTTACAACATAGTTCCAAAAACATATATACCTCCAGGGTTTGCAGATGGCTTTGTATTAGACTGCATATTACTACTGCAAAAGTGCTGGCCAAGGAAAAAACAACCAACATTGACTCTCTAAAATTTGAAATTTATTAAGATTTGTGATCCTATTAATTTATTTCCTTTTCTTGGTTTGTTAAATAATTTTTTTTCCTTGTCGTCTCATTTTACAAACTTTCTTTCAATACTTCGCTAGTCGCTAGGAAGTTGCATGTGTTGCAATTGCAAATGCTGAAAACACAATCACATAGTATATAAAAGAAACAGATATTTAAGTGGTTCACCTAAACATTGGGCTATGCAAAGGTATCGGTTGTTTTATTATTCAAATAATGGAGATTACAACAGCTTCACTTATGCTCTCACACTCACCCTCTATGGGCATACATCAAATTATAGCAATGTACATTAGAAATTGATTATTAAATGTGCTCATAACTAAATTCTAACTTGATCTTATTGGTTACAACCAACGCTCGATTATAGGATCTGAAATCCTAATCCTGGGAATTTGTTGTCACCGTTTAACAATCTCCACATTGACAACAATTAACCTGATACTTGCTCCTCCTTTTATTCATCATCTTTTCTGCAAGCCAAGAGAAGCCAAGCACCATCGTAGCTTCTTTAACAGTACTGGTTTTGTGAACATGTCTGTGCAGTTCTCTTTTGTATGCACTTTCTCAAGAGAGACTCCACGTTCATCAATGACCTGTCTTACAAAATGGTACTTATAGGTATATGTTTTGTTTTACTGTGGTAGGTTGGATTCTTAGCCAAGTGAATAGCACTTTGACTATCACAAAGTAACTTTACTTTGTCGTGCATCCTTCCAAACTCACCAAACAAACCTTTCTACCAAATTGTCTCTTTGCAAGTATGTGAAGCAGCTACATACTATGCTTCTGTAGTGGATAAAGCAACAATGTTCTGTAGCTTTGACTTCCAACTAATGGCTCGACCTACAAGAGTAAAGACATACCCTGAAGTCAACCTTCTATTGTCCAAATCCCCTGCAAAATCAGAATCAACATATCCACAGACTAACTCACGACCACTATTATAGGTGATGCAGTAATCACTTGTGCCCCTCAGATACTGAAGCACCCATTTCACTGCTGCCCAATGCTCTTTACCTGGATTTTCCATATACTTGTTGACATCCCCACTGCATGTGAAATTTCTGGCCTTGTACTAACCATCGCATACATTAGACTTCCTACTGCATTAGCATATGGTATTCGAGACATATATTCATTTTCTTCTTTTGTACTAGGACATAAATTTGAAGAAAGCTTAAAATAGAAAGCCAAAGGGACTGAAACTGGTTTCACGTCGTTCATACCAAACCTCAAAAGTATCTTCTCAACATACTTATGTTTTGACAACCAAGCTTACCATTCCTCCTGTCTCTGAATATCTCCATGCCCAAAATTTGCCTTGATGCTCCTAGATCTTTCATATCGAACGTCCTAGCCATCTGAGCCTTTAACCTGTTGATCTCAGTTATTCTTTTGCTTGCTAAAATCATATCGTCAACATACAATACTAAGATAATGAATATGCCATTATTCAATTTCTTAAAGTAGACACAATGATCATACTCACTCCTTGTATAATTTTGGCTCACCATGAAAGAGTCAAATTTCTTGTACCATTGTCTGGGCGACTGCCTCAAACCATACAATGATTTCTTGAGCCTGCAAACAGATTTCTTGTTGTGATTCTGAACGAACCCTTTAGGTTGTTCCATGTAAATTTCCTCATCCAAATCTCCATGTAAGAAAGCAGTCTTAACATCTAGTTTCTCCAACTCCAAATCAAACAATGCAACTAATGCTAACACAATTCGAATTGAAACAGTGTTTACAACTGGTGAAAAAATCTCATGAAAGTCAATACCTTCTTTCTGAGAATATCCTTTCGCAACTAGCCTTGCTTTGTACCTTTCCACCTTATCATCAACACCCTTCTTCAGCTTGTAGAGCCACTTGCAACCTACAATTTTTCTGTCTGTTGGAAGTTCTACCTGGTCCCATGTAGCATTCCTCTCTAATGCCTTCATTTCATCATCCATTGCTTCTTTCCATTTATCACTGTTAGAACCCTTCACGGCTTCCTGATAGCACGGAGGTTCATCATCATTAGTACATAAAGAAACTGATGAAACAAAATTATCATACCTTCTTGGAGGATTCCTGACCCGTGTGAACCTCCTTAGGGAAGTTTGTGGATCATCCACAATCTGTTGACTGTCATCATCAACCATGTCTTCCTCTGCTACATGAGACTCTTCATGAACATCTTCTGAAACGTGTTCATGTTCACCTTCATTAGTTTCAAACTGAATTTGTTGATACTTTGGTGCTTCTTCCTGTTTCATTTGAACATCTACATTTTATTTGATGAGAGATGATTAATCAAATATTACATCTTTGTTAATGGTGATCTTGTGGGCAGTAGGATCCCACAACCTGCACCCCTTAATACCATCACCATATCCAACAAAGATAATCCTTTTTTATTTTGGATCTAATTTAGAACACTGATGTTTCAGAATTAGAGCATAGGCATCACAACCAAAAACTTCAACATTAGAATAATTACAAGGGTGACCTGTCCATACCTATTCAGAAATTTTGCATTCTATTGATGTTGATGGTGATCGATTCACCAGATAACAAGTTGTAGATACAACTTATGCCCACAATTCCTACTGCAAGTTGGCGTTACTCAGCATACTCCTTGCTCTCTCTAGAAGAGTCTTGTTCATGTGTTCAACAACTCTGTTTTGTTGAGGAGTATAGGCAGTGGTTTTATGCCTATCGATCCCAAATTCCTTGCAATAATTCTCAAACTCCATTGACGTAAATTCACCACCATTATCAGTTCTTAAACATTTAATGGATCTACCAGTGCTCTTTTCCACTAAAGCTCTAAACTGCTTGAAAACAGTAAACACATCGGCCTTTCTTTTCAACATATAGATCCACACCTTCCTAGAGAAATCATCTATAAAAGTTACAAAATATGATGATCCTCCATATGAAATAGTAGGGGATGGCCCCCAAACATCAGAATGAATATAATCAAGGATTCCTTCACTCGAGTGTCTTCCGGTTTTAAATCTCTTCTTATTTTGTTTTCCATAAATAGAGTGCTTGCAAAAATCTAACTTTAAAGACTTTAGACTAGGAAGAAATTTGTGATCAGATAATACCTTCAATCCATGTTCGCTCATATGGCCCAACCATTGATGCCATAGTCGAACAGAATCATTGTCTTTCTTAGATATCATTGTCACATGATCTGAATCAGCTCTTCCTCCTAATAGAAACATGTTACCAACCTTCTTTGCTTTCATAACCAGTAGGATTCCTTTGTAGACCTTCATAACTCCACCTTGAAAAATACTCTTATATCCTCTAGTGTCTAAGACTCCCAAAGAAATTAGGTTCTTCCTAAGCTTAAGTACATGTCTCACATCAGTTAGTATTTTAACAGATCCATCAAACATCTTAATTCGAATGCTACCAATTCCCACAACTTTACATGATATATCATTTCCCATGTAAACAATTCCATCATCTATAGATTGATAAGTAATAAACTAGTGTCTATGAAGACACATGTGGTTTGAAGCACCAGAATCTAATAACCACTGTTGATCATGACATGAACCAATACCAATTGATAAAACTTCATTAGTCATACCTGAACCTGTTGTTGAACTTGTTTCAGTTGCATTTGCTTCCTTTGTCTCTTTTGGAGGGTCTTCTTTGGAGGCTTGTTGTCGCTTCCAACAATCCTTTTTTAGGTGTCCAGATTTGCCACAAAACCATCACTTAAGCTTGCTCTTCTTTCCCTTCAACTTTGATCAAGAGAAATCCCTATGATCGTGTCCTCTTTCTTTAGGTCTACCTCTGACCATCATCGCCTGAGATGTAGAGGTTTCTAGATTGGATTTCTTCATTTTTTCCTGAGACAGTAAAGCTCCAACAATATCATCAAACTCAATACTTTATGTTGAACTGAAACTAATAGAGGTAAGAAAATGATTCCATGACACGAGAAAAGAACACAATAATGTAATTTCCTTATCTTTAGATTCGAATTTCACTCCCATGCTAGTCAACTGAACTAAGAGAGTATTAAAAGTATTTAAATGATCAACTATCTTCATACCTTCCTTCATGCACAAACTGTACAATTGTATTTTCAGGAAGATCATGTTCATCAAGGATTTCGTCATGTACAGGATTTCCAGCTTCGTCCACAAACCGACTGTTGTCTTCTCCGAGACAATATTGAACAAAACATCATCGACCAAACACAGGCATATGGCACTCAGTGCTATCGCATCCATCTCATCCCAGTCATCATTTTTTATGGTCATGGGTTGCTTTTCTTTTCCCAAAAACGCCTTCACCACGCCTTGTTGCACGAGCAGATCGTGCATCTTAACCTTCCAGATCTCGAAATTGTTCTTGCCATTAAACTTCTCAATTTCGAACTTAGCACTCTACGTCTTTTCCATTAGAGGAAACATTCCAAAAAACACCACTATCTTATAATAACCAAGCCTTTATATAGAGAAATGATCTTACTCAATATTGAATAATAATTTAAAAAAAATTTAATCCAAAAAAACCTTTTAATAATATATAAAAAAGGTTTAATAAAAAATCTTTTATTAATAAAAGATCACCTCTTCAAAAAATTCACCACTTGAATTTATGCATTAAATATAATATGCATATAATACTTTTATAGCATCCTCCACCCGTTTATAAAACAAAGATCATACTTTAAACCCCTTTAAAAACCCATACCTTAAAATTTTTGAAAGGGAAAAATCATACGAGTGAGATCAGCGCTCCTTGGACCATTTAAGGGGAGCTCTAGTTTGATGGGGAGTGCTCCTTGGGGGTGGGGAGGGGATCGTTAGCAGTCCTAGACTATGAATAGGGGAGCAGCGACGCTCCATTTATGCAGTTAGCCTGGCGTTGGTGGAAAACCGTGTAAGTCACCACCACATCGGCGCTCCCATTCAGGAGGGTGCCCAATGCTGATGCCAAAAACAATGCTCCCTTCCAGTCTTCTAGCGAACAGAGAACAATAAACAACCTCAAAATTTCAGCGAATTATTTCTAGTCTGCAGCCTCCTCACAAAATTTGACTAATGTGTGGCCTCCTCAAGCTCTGATACCATTTGTTGCAATTACAAATGCAGAAAACACAATCACACAGTATATAAAAGACACAGAGATTACGTGGTTCACCCAAATGTTGGGCTACGTCCACCAAGCAGAGGTATCGGTTGTCTTATTGTTCAAATCATGGAGATTACAACATCTTCACTCATGCTCTCACACTCGCCCTCTACGGGCATACATCAAATTATAGCAATGTACATTAAAAAATGATTATTGAATGCGCTTATAACTAAATTCTAACTTGGTCTTATTGGTTACAACCAACGCTGGATTATAGGATCTGAAATCCTAATCCTTGGAATTTGTTGTCATCGTTTAACAACATGTAGGTTTCTCTTATGTTTCACTCGCTCGTGTGGTCAATAACCATGCACTCAAGTGTGGTTAGCAACTTTGGAGATATTATTCCATGTACAAGGGCTATCAATATCCAGCCTGCTACAGATTCATCAAGACTTTGTAGAGACCTGATGGTCGTGCAACCACGTTCGTGGGCTTCATACCATGGCCCATACATACTCCATCTAACCATGAAGTATGGCCATCCTTCCGCCACCCGCCTGCGCTCATATTACGGTTGCTACAAACTCTGGTGACTCCACCCAATCTTCTCGTCAGCCTACCTTCAGCAAACAGTGTTAACCCACCACTATGGCTCCCTTATGGTGTCCCACTTACCAATGGACAATAAGATAGCTTCTGCCAGGGACGATTGAATTTAATTGAGTTGGTGAATTCAAATTTTAAAATCTAAATGGAGGGAATGAATCCTCACACCCTTCACCTACAATCATTTCTGCATATGTATTTAGAACAGAAAGATTCAGATTCGGGACAACAGATTCGGGGCCATGGTTTCTCCATAACATTCCTCACTGCCAAATTCATGGTCACTCCTTCTCAGACCTCTTACACAAAGTCTCTGGCATATTCGGGAGTTGGGTATCAATTTTATCGAGCTCCTAGAAGTGGAAATGGATTCGTGATCAGATAATACCTTCATAATGGTGAGAGCAGCAGAGGTGAAGGTAACTGGCCCCAATCCAACAATGAAGTCAGACGCTGCTTCAACGCCCTTCCTTCCCTCCCTATTCTTCGCCCTCATCGCCTCTTTCATTCCTTTACTGGATATTGATCACCTATGTCCGACTATCAATCATAAATCACATCTCTCGGGCTCTTTTGCTTGAGAATTCCAGTCTTAGAAAAGAAAGATTGTCGCTTCAAATTCGGGTTGGTTTGTCCGAGATTCACATTTCTTCATCTTTGGCGATTTTAGTATCTGTGTGTGAGTTTGAGAAAGAATGGCAAGGGAAGTTAAACTTGGAAATAATGAAGTAAGCACCAGTTATAAGCTTCAGTTGTGAGAGTCAGTTGTAGGCGTGTTAAGAGTCAGTTCATAGTTGAGAGTCTAGTTGTCTTTGGTTTGCATGTAACTGACTCGATAGAGTCTTTTCCTATATAAGGATGTAATCCGTCTTCATTGAGGAATATAGAAGTGAGCGTAGCCTCACCGTGTTGTTTGTTTCGCATATTTTATCTTGGTATCAGAGCCACGGGAGTGAAGTGCGAAAATTCTAGAGGTTCGCAGGTCCCTCCTCTCGTAGGGTGCGACGGCATATTACTCACACTTTCGCGCATACTTAGAACCAAAAATTTTCACAGGCTGATGTGTATTTCAATGCGAACATCCTTCAAGATTTTCGCAGGCTAGTAACTCGAGAGGTGCGGACATCCCACAGCCGGAATACATGTGAGGTGCGAAAACGTTCTTGTTTACGCATGCCTAAAGTTTGAAGGAAATTTCCTTTTGCATGCGTGGAGGTTTTATTGATAATCGTGAAGGTTTTAAGGCAAAGCGTGAGCAAATCGCGTCTGACCAATATTTCTTTGTGCAAAGCTACGTGAGAAAGGTGCGTGAAGAAACTTTGTTGTGTGAGGATTGGAGCATGCATAATCACAGCATGCGTGAGTTTCTTGGCATGCATGGTTTTTTGAGGATTGCGTGAGTTTTGAAAAAGAGTGCCATGACTTGTGAAGTGCATGCAAATGAGAAAGGGGATATATATTTTAGAATCGTGAAAGTTTTTTTTTTCAAAAAGTGGATTCTTTGTAAGGTTTAAACTTTTCCTTTGTGAGTGAGGTATAAGTTTTTTTTTTGTGGATATATTTTATATAAAAAGGTGAAGAGGGAGTTATAAGTTTATGCATGTGTATTTCAAGTGGATGCATGTGAAATTTATATATTATTTTTATATAATAAAGTGGTGTTAAGGGTTTTTAAGGTTTTCTCTTGAGAAAGCTGAGAGTCGAGATTGAGTCGGATCGGTGGTATCCGAAGGCAAAGCGACAAAAAGTTGCATATCCTTGGTGATTTACTTGCAAAGACTAAATTGCAGCGATGGTGAATCCTCTAGTGGAGACCTACCTCAACGAAGCCAACAAGCTAGATGGCTCGAACTTCATTAACTAGAAATTCAAGATGCAGATGCTCATGGAGGGCTATGGTGTCTGGAACATTGCGAAGGGAACTGAATTGAAACCTGATGTGGCTGTCGGTGCGACAGCAGCACAGATCCAAGACTGGGAGAAGCGCGAAAACAAGGCAAAGGTATTGTTGCGCATGTCTGTTAAAGATAACATAATTCCACATATTAGAGAAGCTACAACTTTTGCTGCAACATGGACAACACTTAAAGCATTGTATGAAACTAGCAACACAAATCACATTTTGTTCTTGAAAACTAAATTGCTAGGCATTAAGATGGATGGAAATGAATTTGTTAGTTCATTTTTGGGTCGCATTAAAGAGGTGAAAGACAAGCTAGTAAATATAGGGGAAACTGTTTCCAACATTGATCTGGTCACTATTACCTTAAATGGTATGCTAGAAGATTATCATAAGTTCATAACAGGTCTCGCAGCAAGGGAGAAACCTCCTACGTTTGAAGAACTGACAGGTATTTTGCTGCAAGAGGAAGAGAGGCGTGGGAATCTGAAGCTTCCGAGTAAATATTTGGCACTGCGGTCAAATAATAGATTTGTGAGAGGTAGATCAGAAGTAAGAGGCAGAGGAGGCAGTTCATGGAAGAGAGGCAGTTCATGGCAGAGAGACAGTTCATCGCAGAGAAGACAATCTCCAAATCAAGGTATGCAATCTGACATGAATGAGTCTAAGAGTTGTTTTTATTGTGGTCGACCTGGACATATGGTTAAAGACTGTCATAAGAAGAAAAGTGATGAGGCTAGGAATAAGCCTAGAACACATTCAGGTCATTATGCAAAAAAATCTTCAAATCAAGATCTCAGATTATTTATTGCTAGTGATGATATTGATGAACCCCCAAATTTTGACTCAAGGGATCTTAGGTTGTTTGTGTCTAACGTTGCTTTATCTGCTGAAATGGATGATTTTGATGCCTAGTTTGTGGATTCTGGAGCATCAATACATATGACTTTTAATAAAAATTGGTATGCTAATTTTAAAGAAACACAGAATGGTGCCAGCATATATCTTGGAGATGACCTCGCTCATCAGATCAAGGGATATGGAGACATTCCTGTGACATTGTCGAATGGTACTGTTCGTCACATTCACAATGTGGTGTATGTGCCAGGAATAAAGAAAAATTTGATCTCTGTG
>JZKD02S0384042.1:218403-230503 GCA_000966675.3 Picea glauca
AATGTTGTTGATATTTTCACTAAGCCTCTTGGAAAGATTAAGTTTGAACTGTTTAGGGAGATGTTAGGTGTAGAATTCAATCCATTCTCCATTAAGGGGGAGACTTGGAAATAATCGAGTAAGCGCCAGTTGTAAGCACCAGTTATAAGCTTCAGTTGTGAGAGTCAGTTGTAGGCGTGTTAAGAGTCAGTTCATAGTTGAGAGTCTAGTTGTCTTTGGTTTTTATGTAACCGACTCGGTAGAGTCTTTTCCTATATAAGGATGTAATCTGTCTTCATTGAGGAATATAGAAGTGAGCGTAGCCTCACCGTGTTGTTTGTTTCACATATTTTATCTGTTAAGTACGCATATGTAGCTCTGTTGGTCGTTGTGATGATAATGGTGGGAGCGGAAGCAACAGAGATGACGACACCATCTCCCAGTTCGACAATGGATGCAGGTGATGCTTCAATTCCCTTCATTCCATCCCGATTAGCCTCCTTCATTCCATTCTTGGCCTCTCGATTTTACTAAGATGTATTGTGGCTCCTCTTTGGGGGAGATTACTATTTTCTTCGTAGATGTATGTGTGATTTGTGGAGGTTATTCTTTTCTGGACGAGTGGCAGAGTCTTTTGTGTTCGGGGCTCGGATTCCTAACTTCATTGTTTATCCATTTAGGAAATAAATGGATATTTTCATGTCTTGTGTTATTGTATAAGCTTTGAATTAATAAAAATATTTTTCACAATTTTGAATTTCGCATATTTGGGGTTTATTTGTGAATTTCTTTTACCAGAATGTGTTGTAACTTTTGAAATCTGAGTTTAAGTATTGGATAGCCATTTGTGTCCTGTCACATATAGTGAGTACTTTTCATCTAGATCACTACATATAGTCTATAGAATGCATTTATGGATCTTTCAATTCCTTGTCCATTTAAAAATTGAAATATTTTCCATCGGGTTCTTTAGTTTATTTCCTTGCGAATGACTGCACATTGTCCGAAATGTTTTCTGGTATTGTATGTTCGGAAGGTGAATGATGTGTGTTGTGCTTTATTGTACGAATTAAATTCAATAACATTTTAATTGAATTTATGGCGATAATCACGCTGGTGTAATTTCTATCTCCATAAATTAATTATGTCTCCATTGAATCTCTGGCAAGGGACCGTTGTTTCGACTGAACGACATATAATTAGGGTAATCAAATCATGTTTAAGGGTGTTTTTACTAATTTTGATGGCTTAGCTTAGGATATTTCGTATTGAAGAGGGGATTTCAATGTTAAAACTACTAATAAGCAATGGAATCACTAACAAATAAGGTGTGGTTATAAGTAACATTTCTAATTCCAATCTCTTCTCTCATGGTTGGATGACGACTTCGAATTGGGAAAATGTTTTTATAAGAGAAACCTTGAACACTTTTGGTGTTTTGTTCTTCCAATTATTCTTTTTATGTTTTTGGTAATAACTTATTCGTTATGTCGTTTTCATTCATTCCATTAATTAATATGTGAGAATTTCTAAGACTCCTTCAAATACTATGATTTGTATTCATGATTTTTTAATTAATATGTGAGAAT
The DNA here is from genome assembly GCA_000966675.3 of Picea glauca. Classification (NCBI taxonomy): domain Eukaryota; kingdom Viridiplantae; phylum Streptophyta; class Pinopsida; order Pinales; family Pinaceae; genus Picea; species Picea glauca. The sequence goes on from JZKD02S0384042.1 coordinate 219,972, forward strand.
TGCTAAGACTCCATTCAAATACTATGAATTGTATTTATGATTTTGTTATTTGGTATTGGTATTGGTATTGGTAATAGTATAATTGATGATTTTGGTATTGGTAATAGTATAATTGAATATGATATTTCATCTAATTCATTACTTAATTAAATGGAAAATGTTAATAGGAACTCAATTTAATATTATTTTTTTTTATAAAAATATTAGTATAGATATATGAGAAATTGAGTTTTTTTTTTAAATATTAAAAAATGAATTGCATTGGTTTTTTATAGATAATGATGATGATGGTTAATGTTCATTGAGATCAAATTTTGTTTGTGTGACCTTTGGAAAGGTAAGAAAATTGCTTGGCTTTAAGAGAAGCATTCTTAAATCACCATAGTTTTGATGAGTGAAAAGTATTACATCGGATATTTGGAAAGTGGGATCTAATGTGGGTGTACACAGGACAATCTAAGATGAGACACTATTTCTCACAAGTAACTAGTTTTATAATGATCTTTGTAGCAAGGTGAAGGATTTAGGATTTCGGTTAAATTTCGACCATTTCATAAGACCATTGCAACTTATTAGATATTGAGAACTACAAATCTTGATGAGCCCGATACCAAACAAATTCTCAACCAACTTTTCCGAGTTCTCAACCAACTGTTCAGAGTTTCTATTGTATCTACTAGCTAAAACAAGGTCTTCCTCTAGACATAAATGATTATGATTGGAATCATTGCTTAAAACAGTAGCTTGATTAGTTGTTGTTCTAGCATTAAATCCTCCTAGCAAAAGGATATTATCTTTCTTTATCAAACTATAAATATCATGTCTAAGACATTGTAAGTACAATTTTTATCTAAATTGTTTTTCTTATAAAAAGTAGAATTAATAGGTACGAAATAACATATTGTTGTATAAATCTTCTTAGAATTGATACTAGAAATCTCCATCCATTTGTATTGATTGAAAGGGTCTTTTTTCATGTATAATAATTTCACTTCAATGTGTATTTTAATACAAATTCCATTATATATCAATTCACGAATCTCATCAAATCTATTCATATTAATAATTATTATTATTTTAATATAAATAATATGAATGTTTTTTTCCTTATGGGTGATAATTTCATAAAGTCAAGGGCTCACTTAAGTGGTATCAAAACCGTTTCTTCCACTAACTTGGTGGCCCATCTTTCAAGCAATCATTGGACAACAAAATGTCAGCAAAAAAATATATAAAAAAGGTAGACGTGATTCATTGAAAAGAGCACTAAGAAAAATTGCATTCAATCCTTGAGAACTACAATTATGTTAAAGGAAGAGACACAAAATGTTGGTTTGAAGATGAAAGTCCGCCACTAGAATGTAATTTGTTCATTCTAAATGTACAACAGTCTTGAATGTAAAAGGCAATAATTAACATCAACAATTTTACATTGGGTAGAACATCATTGGGCATACAAATCCAATGGAAAAATACAAAATAATTGATTATTAGGATTAACATCAGGTGTTTATGGTGTGACCAATCAAAGAAAAGTGGTTGCAATCTCAAACTTGTCACTGACCTATTTGCATTCCTACTATAAAGAAAAGTGTGGGTTCAAGTCTATTGATTGTTGCAGATAATGCTTCCATTAATGTTGTGTGCTATGTTTGGATTTGGTTAGAATCTGTTGGAGGTTGTTGAGAGATTCTCTCAACAACTATCTCTATGTATGGAGATAGTTGGATCTGATTCCAACTTTATATACGTGTTGTAATTGTGCAGAAAGGTAATCTAATACAAATTATTATTTGTGTGTATAATCATGTGCTATGACTTCTCTCTCAAATTTTAACATGGTATCAGAGTGAGTAGCTCTGTCTTAACTCCCTCATGGGAGGGCCAGGATCATGTGAGACTCTTGATTTCCAATCCTCTGTAAATATGTAGGATTAGTGTGTAAGTGTGAGTATTGTGTGTGAGGTTGTTGCGTATCTGAATGACTCTAGATCACCATTGTTACATGAGGAAGTGATGTTGTCCATTATATACATTGTGTCTCTTGTGGAAGAAATTAGTGCGTTGGAGTATGAAACCCGTTGGATTGTGCGACAGTTGTAAGACCGTGCTTGGAGCCGTGTGAAGAAGAAAGACCCTGAGTGGAGCTACGACTCTGCAAAGAGTTGCTCATGCTGGTTTGTACTTATTGATCCGCTACCACCAAGAGAGCGTAGAGTTGTTGTTTTCTACTGCTTGAAGAGATTGTGAATTGGTGACGTGATATTAAAGAGATTATGAAGGTGTTTTCAAAACTGGCAGAGATGTAGGCCTATATCGACGCTTCCCATTTACAACCTGCAACCTCTTTCTCCTATGCCTATTTACCGGAGTTTGTAAAAAGCAATGAGAGGCAGCTATATTAATTAGTTTGTATTAGTTATATTAATTAATGGAAATGTATTTTTTGGTTTGTAAAATTTATATGAAGCAGAACCAATCAATGTACAGAGTAACATAATTCAAATTAGTGGTTCTCAATGTTCTTCGGTGCCAAGGGAACACATCACATATTTGATTATGCCTACATTCTGTCATATGTTGGAGATCCTTGTTGTACTTCGGTGCTTCAATATCGTCCATTACAGGTTATCCTTGTTTATATTGTTGTAGATGTGTTTAAAGAAGGTCAATTGTATGATTGAATGCTGAAAATATCCAGTAATCATCATTTCCGAAGGAGACTGATCCATCTCTTTCCTTTCTTAATGTAAGAAAACTATCTCTATCACATGTCATGTGTTTTGAACAACCACTGTCAACATACCAACCACATTTATTTTTCTTAGCTTGTAGAGTGAATGTGCATTCTTCATTTCTATATTGATTCTGATTTCTTATCCATGTCCTTTTTTGAAGTTCTTGTCTGTGACTGTTGTTGTTTTGCTATGGTTCTCTAGGAGGGACTGTCATTCTGCAATATTTGGCCAGGTGTCCAAAGTTGTTACATTTTTAGCATTCCACTTCACTGCTCAAATATTCAAACATGTTGTAACTTCTTCTCTATGTTTCACTAGGCCTTCTTGGATAACCCTTTTCTGTATGACTTTCAAAGTTGTTTATGTTCCTGTTGTTAGCTTTTCAATTCATATATTTATGTCTATTGTTCCTGATTTTATACTTAAGGCTCAAAGTATAATTTCAAGGCATAAAGAAATAAGGAAAGTTTTAATGTTTATGTTTTCTACCTCAATTGTATGAGAAAAGGTCCCCAAAATGAATTAACATCATAACAGCTCAGAGGTCGTCTTTCGTGTCCGAGTTAAAATTAAAAGCATTGGGTGAAATGAGAGAAAAACATAAATATGTTAGACAAAGCAAGGCATCTATTACAGAAGAATCTTACTTCTCTACAGAAGAAGAAAATAGATGATATGACCTTAAATGAAGCATAAAATGTAGCAATCCTACAGGTCTTTTATTTACTAACAGTAAAACATAGGAAAATTTGTGCGCTATTAAATTACTAAAATAAATGTAACCACAATAGATGTTGTAGTAAATTGCAATCAAGCATTCATCAAGGAGATATATAAAAATTATACTGGAATGTGGAAAGACAAAAGAACACATAACTCAAATGAACGAAATGTGGAATCTCTGATCTGTATTTGTATTAATCCTCAATGAGGAGAGATTTCTCAATTACATATGGAAAAAATCAGCCCCTCTTTCATCTTTTGAAAATATATTTATACAAGAGGTTCTCAACCCTAGTCGGTTCGAATTCTCGTTATTCCTAGATAATAACGGTTACAAAATGAAAACTTGAATCGTTTCACTTGGTTCTTCTCTATCTCTTTCTCATACCGGCCAAAACAAATATGTACATGTTACCTCATGTATTATTTGAGGTACTCCCTTTTCCTCACTCAAGACATTCGACACACCTGCTTAGAAGTTGTACTACTAGTCTAGAAGGTTTTGTCACATCTTTTGCCTCAAAAAGATAAAACTTATTTTGTAATTGTGGCAACCTATCTTCTATCCTTTTATCTTTAGAAGTCATTGACTGTAACTGTAAATTTGGCTTTACCAGGCATTTATCTATTTGAGATATTTCAACCTAATTTAGCTGTGGAATTTCATCTTGAGCTTTGTCTAATCTTTCTTTGATGTCAAGTTGACGCTTTAAAATGTCGATTTGTCCTAGTATTTCAGAGCAATCATCCTTTCTGAGGCCTAGTGATTCTTTATCAAGCAAATGAAAAACCTCTTCACAATCCTCTTTTATTTCCTTGGTTGTTCTTTTACTCTCGTCTATATTGGCCTCGCATGTATTTAATATTATATCACCTCTGACCTGCTCTACAACAGTCAATCTGGGAGTTACAGATATTTCTTTTCTAGCCGATGACACGACTGCTTCTTGAAAAGTGGTCCGGGCTGTAGTAACCTCTCTTTCTCTGAAACCAATATTATCCAATGATTGGTTTACTTCTCGAAAATGATTTTGGATCATTTCTACCTTAGTAAAAAGTCTCTTTTGTGCTATTTCCAGTTTCTTTAGCATTTCCAGTGCTTGATCTTGTAACATTGCTATATCCACAACCATTTTCTCAGTGGAACTGACCTTGTCTTGTAATTGTTTTACCAACTCATCTTGTTGGATAGTCCGTCCTTTGCTCACTTGAACATTCTTATGCATCTCATCAAGACTGGAATTGAGTAGTTGAATTTCTTGTTTATCTCTAGCTCTAGCCTATTCAAGCCCTTTATTGACTTCATCTCTGACATTCTTTTATGTATTCCTTATTTGATTTTGCAACTGACTTATCATCTGATTCTCCTGCTTTAGTTTTTCTTTCAGATTATCAACTGAGAATAGGTTAGCTATTGCAAAATATCCCAAAGAGCCTTTTGCCTCTGTAGCAAAGTCTTCTTCTTCCAAATTTTGTCCATCCAATAGTACTATGTGCTTTTTGACAGTTGCACCTTCTTTCTGGTGCATTTCTTTCTTCACCACATCTTTCCTTTTCTTACTGAAAAAGAAAATCGGAAGGAGGTATCTCTTCAATAGGGATAGGCGTGAGATCTCCTATGAATATTACCTCTGCATCGGGGTTTACTATGGTGAACTGTAATGGCGTGAAAACCTGAATGCGACTACCGATTTCTGTGGATAACTGTTTTCTGGTTCCATCTGTAGTTGATTTATCTGATGAAGATAGTGGCCTATATTATCTTTTCTTTGTTAGTGTCTCTGCTTGATCTTTGGCCTGGTTATCTGATACCTCTGTTGTCGGGATATCTTCTTTCTGATTTGAGACCTTAGATTTCTCTAAGTTTTCTAGGGCTTCTTGTTTTCTAGAGCTTACGGTTTCTGGATTTTGGGTCTCTGTTTGCTGTGTAGCTAGAGACATTGGGTTTTCTCCTTGTAATACTTTTAGAAGGCTACTTCTTTAGTGCCTTTGGAAATTATAAAAATTAATCATTTGATCAGGTGATAGAGCTCGAACTCGGCTCAGAACTTCTTGGTAATATTTCACCCCTCGAAACATTTCGTCTTGAGGGGACTCTTCATGTTCATATTTTTTTAGATTGCAACTGGCCATATGGTTACCCACAACCTTATGTGGGTCGTGCTTCTTGAATTCAATGTTAACCAGCTTTATTTCTTCTAAGGTTGCAGCCTCCACTTTGGAGTGGCCAAAATCCAATAAAAAAAATGCACCAATCTGTAAGGGAAAATATGGACATACCTTTTCCTGCATTGCTTTGAGCTCTTTGCTAATCCAACCCGGTACAGTTTGTCATGTGACCTCACAGCACACCAGTTGGTCTTGTAAGAATTGCGGTAAAGAAAATGGGGAAACTGAACAACCAAAAACTCTTATATAAGAGAAGTGTTCCTCGATGTACCAGTCTGCCACTTTATCCGAGTTAGCCACAACTATGTCTGAAATTCTAGGAGGTGGGTGACCAAATATAACAGTGTGCATCGACATTGCTACCCAATTATAGATTTCATAAAAGAAACCATTTGCCTTGTCTTCCGAGATATTTGAATGATAAATATGAATTGGTTCTTCACTATATGGATTCCAGCTCCAACCCATCGGCGAGAAAGGCGTCATGAAATAAATGGTGTCCATAATATAAGCTGACATGAAGAATGAAGTTGATTGCCCCTTGGATTTCTTTGTCTGGTATTCTGTAATTTCACTGGCCAGAATGTCCGACGATATCTTGGCCCAGTCGAAAGAATACCCTTCCACCACTATGTGTATAATGGATACCCATGGTAGAAAGAAATGGGTTGTGTTCTCTTTTCCATAGAGTCTACACATCATCCTGGCTATATACATGAACTGTGGTTCTAGCGATGAGATTGAGTATATGCCGTGAGAATCGGATCTGAAATTTTTGGGGTGTGAACACCAGTCCTTGATCAAGTCGAAAAGACTCTTTCCATATTGATCACACTCCTTCTTGTTAAAATTCACTAGAAAACTGGCATTGTAAATGAAGTTTGGTGTTGAAGATAGTTTATACATTACTTGTATGTGTTCCAGACGAAATGACCCAACAACTACCTTATGAGAATTGAATATAGTTATGTTTGGGATATCCACATGATCCAGTGCCCATCCAATCATGTCATTGTAGGGTAAAAGCCTTGGCCTTTTTGCTACCTTATGCAGCTTTGACTGAGAAATAGTCTTGTATTTGGTAGATAAGTCTTCCTTTTTGTTGCCGCTTGAATCATCAGGGTAGTTTACCAGTTCGTACTGTAGGATGTTGAATACATGCGTCCAGGTTTTAACTGTGTTTATAATTCTGGGCGAGGAGTCAGAGAAAACCTTTGAGCTCTGGCCTAAACTCTCACCAGTTGCTTTAGTTTCTTTTCATGGCGGCATGGTAGCAGTTCTAAAAAATATATTATTTGTCACAGAAAATGCACAGTATTGAGTATCTCGCTAAGCAAGTTCTACCAAAACGTGAATGTAAAAAATGAAAAAATCTATCTTGCCTTAAACGCATAAACCTGCATATACCTTCACTGACAATGTGTTTAATTCTTTTAATAAAAATATTCGGGCATTAAAGTGAGATCTTATTTTAAATCATTTCCCAAGGCTGGTCATTTAATAACAATGTCCAAACTTATTACATGTATAACATAAACCAAAAAATATAGTTTGATACCTGGGAGTTGAAGATCTTCTGAAAGGAGTTACTCTTATGAATCCTTCTTCTTCCTGAGGCCTACATGTTTTTGTCGATCGTTGATTTTGAAATTTGAATCTTCTCGGTGGAGGAGTGTCCCTATAATTTTCTTTGTAGACCTTCCTATCCCCTTTGACTATTTCTGCATAGCAATTTGGATATGTTTCTAGTTCTGTTGTTTTGGAGCTTGATCCATTTTTTGTCTGATTGTATCCAAGTCCAGACTTGTCATGATGAGGTTTTTGACTGCTGATAATGTCAATCAAAACTTTTGAGTTGTTCTGCATATTTTTCTTTTGGAGATCCTTTCTTAATGTGACAACCTCTGCTTCCAAATTTCCAATGATCATGTCTCTTCATTCTATATGTTATTTGAGTGCTTCTTCAATTCTTTTATCTTCTTCAATTTGAACCTTCAAATTTGTGATCATTTGTTCTAGTTCCTGAGTGTCTTCTTTCTTGTCTAGTTCCGCTTGCAGTTTCTTGTTTTTCCTCTTTTCTCTTATGATAACTTCTATGGGACACAACAATTCTTCTCGGTAGTCAACTTTTGTCTCTTCATATTCTTCTTCGGCCTCTTCATAATCTTCTTCGGAGTCTTCCTTATCAGAGTCTTCTAATGCCATGAATAAAACCCTTTCTGTCTCACTGCCATTGACTTCATCTTCATCTGATGATGAGATGTCTTCTTTGGTGCATAAGTTTTCTTGAAAACTTTCTTTGTGCTTATTTTTCCTTTATATGTTTGTTTTCTATTTGAGTAACCTTCATCATTTCTCTTTTTCTTATGAGGACATTTGTTAACAAAATGACCAATACCATCACAATTAAAACAAATCAAATAAATCTTACCTCTATACCTGTCGTTGGTTCCCTTGTTCAATCTTTTAACAAAGTTGGTTGCTTCTTCATCATCTTTCGAGACGTCACTATTGTTGTTATGTTCTTTTTCCTTTTGCTTTCCCTTTTGCTTTGACCTTTTGGATGCTTTGAAGGCTACTTCTTTTATATCTAGATTTTCCTGTTCAGTTCTCATTTCATATGTTGTGAAGATTCCATGTAATTCGTCCATGCTTATTGAGTTTAGATATGCTCTTTCTTCTAGTGTTGATATCTTAGGGTCAAATCTCATAGGAAGAGATCTTACTACCTTTTGAACAATTACAGATTCTTTGATTTCTTCTCCCAATCCCAGGATTGCATTTACTGTTTCATCGACTCATAAAACATAAGCTGCAATATTCTCGTGTTCCTTCATATTTAGTTGTTTGAACTGACCTCTATCAGTTTGAAGCTTTTCTGCTTTGACTTTTGAATCTCCTTCATAAATATTTCAAAGTTTTTCCCAAACCTCTTTAGCGGATTTACAATGTGCAACTTTGGTTAATATTGATTCTCCAAGACCATTCAAAAGTGCATTTGTGGCTTTGGAATTATTTTAACCGAGTTTCATTGCTTTTTCATTTGTCAAAGGAACTGTTGGTACTGTGTATCCATCTACAATTGATTGTCAAATTTCAAATCCCTGTGCCTGTATATATGTCTTCATCCTTATAATCCAAAATGCATACTTTTGTCCATCAAACTATGGTATTCCATTTTTATACATGTTGTTGCTCTCCATGATCTACCTTTCAGTGGTTAAACTGATTAATGAAGGAACCTGCTCTGATACTAATTGTTGGATTACTGAGAGGGGGGCGAATCAATAATAGAGCAATTGAATCCTTTTTAACCATATAATGCAAGTGTTATATCAATGTAGCATTATCATCAAATATTTGCAGAATAATTAAACAATGAACAAATGAAAAACCATACACATACGCAGTACACCAATGTTTTTACGTGGAAACCCAAAGTGGGAGAAAAAAACAGAATGATTTTTCTTATATGTATTGAAGAATTACATTCATTGGAAGCACCAACTTCCTTTTTTTTCCAGTTGCAACCCGAAGGAGGCTCCAACCCCCTAGTTTCTCAAGATAGAACTTGAGGGAGGATCCAACTCCCCAATTCTCTAGATACAACCAAAAGGAGGATACAACCCCATAAGTTCTTCATCTACAACCGAAAGGTGGATACAACCACCTATTCTTTCCCTGTCCAACCGCCCCGAATTAGAAGTAGAATGATGGAACCACTATCACACTATCACTATGAGATATACCACTGTACAACTGTATCAGCTTGTACCACTGACCTGCAGCCAACTTGTACAACTACCCTATAATAAATATGTACCTTAAACAATTGCATCAACCATGCACCAAGTTGTACCTCAGCTTGTAATTTGCATGTACCATAAACAAGTGCATCAACCATGCACCAACATGTAATCAGCCTGTACCAAGTGCATCAACCATGCACCAACCTATACCTCAACCTCAACCAAAATCCATCATCAATTTCATCATCCAAATCTTATTTGTAACTCTATGATAGACCTGGTGTATATGATCACATACCTGCAAACCTTCCTTAATAAGAGACTAGCATTTTCATCAAATTTTACTTTAGTCTCACATGACTAGTTTTGGATTAGTCAACAACCCTAACTTGCAATAATCATAAATATGTACATGTAATTAATAAAGATCTAAAAATGGTACACAATTTTCTTCAGTGTCTTTTATGCAATTCCTCCAGGTGGCACTACTTGGAACCTCTTAGAAAAGGATTTATAGCAAAAATGGCATACCTTGTTGAATTCTGGCTTATTCTAGAGAGCAAACTTGTAGAGGGTTCCCACCCGTAATATTTGTTGTATGGATATGAAAAATGTACACATAATACTAAAGAATGTGCTCTAACCAACACATTTGGTCTTACTGAATTTGGATCTGTTATGAAGAAGTTATGACATTTTTACCCGAAACACTTGTTTTAGATTAGTTTCGGGACTAGCCACAAACCCTATTTTCCACATAGTGTAACTCCAAAAATAAAATGACCCACAAGCTGAAATTTGTACCACAACTACTTGGATATGTTTCCTCGACGACCTCCCAATTTCACACTCTGAATCATTCTATAAAAAAATTTATTGTGAAAATGGTGAGATGACCGGTAAATAACATACCTTAGAAAGCATCATCAAAAGAATTTATCCTCCCTTGAATTTCGGCCTTCTTTACTTCACCTTCCCTTTGAAATTTGGCTTAGATATCCTTTGGTTACCTCAGTCACCTGTAGATATTCAATATGTTCAAGTGTGATTAAAATGAGAGAGCCTTGCCTCTTATTTATACTTTCATGTACCTTCCTCAAGGGGTTACCTTTTAACCATCTTAACCCACTTTCCTTATTTTAGGGTTAACCCA
>JZKD02S0384042.1:255361-266191 GCA_000966675.3 Picea glauca
ATGTGTGTGATTGTTTATTTCTTACTGCTCATTATTGGATAATAATTCTACATTGATATAACATTTGAAGAAAAAAGATTATAATTACGCTATTACTGATTCACCCCCCCTCTCATTAATCCAACATATCTTTGGTACAAATTTCATCTTGTGGGTCATTGTAGTTTTGGAGTTACACTCCGTGGAAAATATGGATTGTGGCTAGTCCTTAAACTAGTATAAAACAGGTGTTTCGGATAAAAACATCATAACTTCTTCATAACAGATCCAAATTAAGTAAGACCAAATGTGTTGGTTAGAGTACAATCTGAAGTATTCAGTGTAAAATTTGTATATCCACACAACAAATATTTCGTGTGGGGCACGCTCTACAAGTTCATTCTCTAGAATAATCTAGAGTTCAACAAGGTATGCCATTTTTGCTATAATTCATTTTTTGAGAGGTTCCAAGTAGTGATACCTGGAGGGATTGCATAAAACACACTAAAGAACATTGTGTACTATTTCCATATCTTTATTCATTACATGTACATAGTTATGATTATTTCAAGTTAGTGTTGTTGACTAATCCAAAACTAGTCATGTGAGACTAAACTAAAGTTTGATGAAAATGCTAGTCTCTTGTCTTTAAGGAAGGTTTGCAGGTTGAGGTACAGGTTGGTGCATGGTTGATGCACTTGTTTATGGTACAAGTTGATTACAGGTTGTTTGGTACATGTTGGTGCATGGTTAATGCACTTGTTTATGGTATAGGTTGATTACAGGTTGAGGTACAGGTTGATGCATGGTTCAGGTTATGGGTACAGGTTGTTTGGTGCAGGTTGATTGGTACAGGTTTACAACAGTATATCTCACAGTGATAGTGTGATAGTATTTCCATCATTCTACTTATACGATAGGGCGGTTGGACGGGGAAAGGATAGATGGTTGTAGCCACCTTTCGGTTGTAGCCGGAGAACATAGGGGGTTGTATCCTCCTTCTGGTTGTATCAAGAGAATTGGGGAGTTAGAGATTCCCTCGAGTTGTAGCCTGAGAAACTAGGGGGTTGGAGCCTCCTTCTTGTTGTAGCTGGAAAACAAAGGAAGTTGGTGCTTTCAATGAATGTAATTCTTCAAGACATATAAGAAAAAACATTATGTGGTTTTCTCCCTCTTTGGGTTTCCATGTAAAACATTGGTGTACTGTGTATGTGTATGATTGTTCATTTGTTCATTGTTTATTTACTCTGCAGTTATTGGATGATAATTCTATATTGATATAACACTTGGATTATATGGTTAAAAATGATTAAATTGCTCTATTACAAATTCACCCCCACTCTCAGTAATCCAATAATTGGTATCAGAACAGGTTCCTTCAAAAATCAGTTTAACCACTGAAAGGTAGATCATGGAGAGAAACAACTTGTGTAAAAATGGAATACCACAGTTTGATAGACATAAGTATGCATTTTGGAGCATAAGGATGAAGAGATATATATAGGCACGTGGATTTGAAATTTGGCAATCAATTGTAGATGGATACACAGTACTAGAAGTTCCGCCAACAAATGACAAAGCAGTGAAACTCGGTCAGAATAATTTCAAAGACACAAATGCACTTCTGAATGGTCTTGGTGAAATGGTATTCACCAAAGTTTCACATTGTAAATCCGCTAAGGATATTTGGGACAAACTTCGAAATATTTATGAAGGAGATTCAAAAGTTAAAACAACAAAGCTTCAAACTTACAGAGGTCAGTTTGAACAACTAAAGATGAAGGAATATGATAATATTGCAGCTTACTTCTTACGAGTCGATGAAATAGTAAATACAATCATGAGATTGAGAGAATAAATTCAAGAATCTATAATTGTTCAAAAGGTACTAAGATCTCTTCCTATGAGATTTGACCCTAAGATATCAACACTAGAAGAAAGAGCAGATCTAAACTCAATAATCTTGGATGAAAATCCATATGTAAAAGAAGTAGCCTTCAAAGCATCCAAAAGATCAAAGAAAAAGGGAAAGCAACAATAAAAAGAACATAACAACAATAGTGACATCTCAGAAGATGATGAAGAAGTAGCCAGCTTTGTCAAAAGACTGAACAAGGGAATCGACGGCAGGTATAGAGGTAAGATTCCTTTAATTTGTTTTAATTGTGATGGTATTGGTAATTTTGCTAACAAATGTATTCATAAGAAAAAGAGAAAAGATGAAGGTTACTCAAAAAACAAACAAACATATAAAAGCAAAAGAACCACAAAGAAAGTTTTCAAGAAAAACTTATGCACCAAAAAAGACATCTCATCATCAGATGAAGATGAAGTTAGTGACAATGAGACAAAAAGAGTTCTATTCATGCCAGTAGAAGACTCTGATAAAGAAGACTCCGAAGAATAATATGAAGAAGTTGAAGAAGAAATTGAAGAGGCATAAGTTGACTACCGAGAGAAATTGTTGAGTGCCACAGAAGTTATCAAAAGATAAAAGAGAAAAAACAAGAAGCTACAAGTGGAACTAGACAAGAAAGAAGACACTCAGGAATTAGAAAAAATGATCACAAAGTTGAAGTTTCAAATTGAATAAGATAAAAGAATTGAAGAAGCACTCAAAAAACAACTAGAAGGAAGAGACAAGATCATTTAAAATTTGGAAGCAGAGATTGTCACATTAAGAAAGGATCTTCAAAATAAAAATATGTAGAACAACTCAAAATTTTTGAATGACATTATCAGCAGTCAAAGGTCTAATCATGACAAATCCGGACTTGGATAAAATCAGATAGAAAATGGATCAAGCTCAAAAACAACATAACAAGAAACATATCCAAAAATCTATGCAGAAACAATAAAATGGGATAGGAATGTATACAGAGAAAATTACAGGGACACCTCCACCGAGAAGATTTAGATTTCATAATCAACAATCGATAGAAACAGATAGGTCTCAGGAAGAAGAAGGATTCATAGGCGCACGTCCTTTTAGGAGATATTCAACTCCTAGGTATCAAACTATTTTTTTTGGTTTATGTTATGTATGTAATAATTTTGGACATAAAGTTTTGAATTGTAGAGCTAACAACAGGAACATAAACAACTTTGAAATTCATACACAAAAGGGTTATCCAAGAAGGCCTAGTGAAACACAAAGAAGAAGTTACAACATGTTTGAATCATTAAGCACTGAAGTGGAATGTTACAAGTGTAACAACTTTGGACGCATGGCCAAAGATTACAGAATGAAAATCCCTCCTATAGAACCACAACATAACAACAACAATCATAGACAAGAACCTCAGAAAAGGACATGGATAAGAAAGCAAAATCAATATAGCAATGAAGAATGCACACTCGCTCTACAAGATAAGAAGAATAAACGTGGTTGGTATGTTGACAATGGCTGTTCAAAACACATGACAGGTGATAGAGATGAGTTTCTTACATTAAGAAAGGAAAGAGATGGATCGCTCTCCTTCGGAAATGACGATTCAACTAAAATCATTAGAAAAGGCACAGTCGAAATTGGGAACAAGAATACAAAAGTAGAAAATGTTCTACTAGTAGAAGATATGAAACATAATCTTCTAAGTGTGAGTCAAATGTGTGACCAAGGTCATAAATTTACTTTCAATTCACAAAAGTGCGAGATAAGAAAAGAAGGTCCAGGAAAATTGATTTCTACAGCTGTGAGAACTTTAAGAAACATATATGTGTTAAGTGAAATTGGAAATGAAAAGTTTTGTTTAGGAAAGGAAGATGAAAGTTGGTTATGGCATAGAAGAATGAGTCACATACATTTTGATAACCTTGTCAAAGTCAACAAAAGAGAAGCAGTCAGAGAAATGCCCTAGATCACGAAACCAACCAACACTTTATGCAAGCATTGTCAACAAGGAAAAAAAACAAAGACTGGGTTCAAATCAAAGGAATATTCAACAACAAGACCACTAGAAATTTTGCATACTGATATAGTTGGACTAAATACAACAAAGGGTTTAAAAGGTGAGAAATACTTTATGTTATTATTTGATGATTATACAAGAATGACTGCAATTTTCTTTCTCAAGAATAAGTTAGAAGTTTTTAAAAACTTCAAGATCTACAAGGAAATGGTTGAAAATGAAATAGATTCAAAAATCAAATGCTTGAGATATGATAATGGAGGAGAGTTCACTTCAAAGGAATTTATGGACTACTGTAGTAGTCATGGAATAAAAAGACAATTCTATGTTGCTAGGACACCTCAACAGAATGGAGTTGTTGAAAGAAAGAACAAGACAGTACAGGAAATGGCTCGAACAATGCTAATGGATTCCAAATTGACATATATTTTTTGGACACATGCAGTGCATACAAAAGTTCACATTCAAAATAGATCAATGCTCAGAAACAACATTGACAAAACTCCCTACGAGCTATGGAAAGGAAGACCATCAAATGCGAAGCAGTTCAGAGTTTTTGGAAGCAAATGCTACATCAAAAGAGAAGATGGCAGAATGGGAAATTTTGACTCTCATGTGGACAAAGGAGTAATTGTTGGTTACTCAAGTACACAGAAAGCATACAAGTGTGACAACCTGAGATTGAACAAAGTTGTGGAAAGCATCAACGTAACAATTAATGAAACATGTAGACAAGAATTAAAGGAAGAAAAAAATGAATCAATGGGACATATTTACGAAGAAGAAATAGAAGATGAAAAAGAAGTAGAAGGGGAAGATGAAGAGGATCCGACAGAAGTAGAAGATCAAGTTCAAAAAGTTCCTCCAAAGACACCTAGCATACGAGTACAGAAGAATCATCCTTCAGATTAGATTATCAGAAACAAAGATGTAGGAGTTGAGACTAGAAGAAGAATTTGTTCACCAGAACAGACGCACCTAACACTCTCATCTATGATTGAACCAAAATGTTTTGAAGAGGCCATGGAATAAGGACATGGATGAAGAATTGGATCAAATAGAGAAAAATGACACTTGGGAATTCGTTTCAAGACCAAATGATAAGAATGTGATCGACACAAAGTGGGTATACAGGAATAAATTGAATGAAGATGGACAGGTTACAAGGAAAAAATCTAGATTGGTATATAAAATATATGCACAAGTTGAAGGAATCGACTATGAAGAGACATTTGCCCCAGTTGCCAAAATGGAATAAATTTGATTTCTTTTAGCTTATGCATGCTCCAAAAATATTAAAGTGTATCAGATGGATGTAAAATCAAATTTTTTGAATGGAGAACTTGAAGAAGAAGTCTACATTGAACAACCAGAAGGATTTTAGTTGTCAGAGAATGCATATCATGTGTGTAAATTAAAGAAGGTCTTGTATGGTCTAAAATAGGTTCCTAGAGCATGGTACTCTAGACTGGATAAATATCTATAGGAGGCAGGGTTTAGAAAAGGAAGTGCAGACAACAACCTCTACATCAAGGTAAGTCAAGATAGTATTTTATTAATTGAAGTTTATGTTGATGATATTATTTTTGGTAGTGATGATGACAGGTTAAGACAGAAATTTTCAAATGATATGCAGAATGAATTTTAAATGTCATTACTTGGAGAACTATCCTTCTTTCTAGGACTTCAGATACGTCAAAGTAACCAAGGAATTTTTATTTCTCAAACCAAGTATATCAGAAAAATGCTAAAGAGGTTTGTAATGGAAGATTGCAAACTAGTTGCAAGTTGAGAAAAGATGATGATTCAAAGTCTACAAATCAGAGGCAATACATATCAATGATTGGTAGCCTACTATATGTGACAGTATCCAGACCAGATGTAATGCAGGCAGTTGGACAGGTGGCACAATTTCAAGCAGCACCAAAAGAATCACATGTATTAGCAGTGAAGAGGATGTTCAGATATCTCAAAGGAACAAAAGAGTTTGAATTATGGTATCCAAAATGAAAGGATCTATCACTTATTGCCTACACAGATGCAGATTGAGCAGGTTGTATTGATGAACGACGAAGCACCAGTGGAGCAACGTTTTACTTGGGTGAGTGTTTAGTATCATGGCTAAAAAAGAAACAATCATCAATATCTTTATCTACATCCGAGGCAAAGTATATTGCAACAACAACATGTTGTACACATGTTCTTTGGATGAAACAAACTCTGACAGATATACATGTTGAGTATGATGAACACATTCAATTTTTTTTTGCGGTTTTGAGCAGGCCCTCGACCTGACCTCCCTTTCACTGCATGCATGCCCCGCTCTCCTGGAGAGGCCTCGGGGCCCCCTGATCCCTCTCCCTCTGACTTTTCCAGAGACGTGACAACCTTCGCCTCTCTCATTTCCTCGCTTCCCAAGCCGAACAAACAAACCCCGCCGAAGTTTGTAAAAAAAATGGAGGAGATACCCTCGGTACAGGTCCAAGGAACCTCCAGAGCCCTCGCCTTAAAATTTTCTGAACAAGCACTCATAGGTCAATTCATGGGCATCTGGCCATCCCCAAGAGAAATGGCGATCTGGATAGACAAAAACTGGAAACCACATCTAAAAGGTAACCTCTCACATTTCCTCTGTGAAAGAGGCTTCTTCGCGTTCCTTTTCAAAAACAAAGCAGATAGAGATCTCATCTTCAGAAGCAGACCGTATTTCATGGGCTCCAGAGGTATGTATCTCAATAGTTGGCTCCTGATTTTAACCCTGAAAATTACATCCCCAATGTTTCCCTTGTCTGGGTTCACCTCCCCTTCCTCCCGCTGCATTGCTAGAATACTGAAACTATCTGATCTATGGGAAACACCCTCTGGAAGTTCATAGATAGGGCAGAACCAAAAGATGGCCTTCAATCCTGTGCATGCATCTGTGTAGAAGTAGATCTATAAAAATGTCTCCCTGAAGCTATTAATCTCACCCTGGATAAGTGGAATTACCTCTAACAAGTTGATTACGAACAACTTCCATTCAAGTGAAAAATATGTCATGAGTATGGTCATTTTGCGAAGCATTGTCCTAAATCTCCCCTTGAAATTCCAACTGAAGAAGCCGAACATTGGCAGCAACCCAGAATGAAAAAGCAACAGAGCCATCCCTACGCCTCCCCAGTCTAATAACACGCCTGAACCTGTGCCATCCAGCCAGATCCTGACTCAAGATCCACCTAGAGAGGACCCACCTCCCCTTCTCCCTCCCCCCCCTTAATCTAACCCCCTGAGTCCTCGATTCCTCCTTCTGCTCAACCCTCTCCCTCCCCTCAAGCCTCTTGTCATATGGAGGACATTCTAGATCAAAGCTCAGAGGAAAACTCAGAGTCTGATTCACTTGACTCACATGTTAAAAAAGTGGGTAGAAAGACAAACCTGCATAAAAGAGAAGCTTCGGCCAGGAAGGAAATCGAACTAGGGAAAAAAACAACCTTGGATCAGATTTCTAGAAAGGAAACAAGGAAGACCAGGAATCAGAGTGGATACAACCCCCATAAAGGGGGAAACCCTAAAAATAATCAATGATAAAAATGATCTCCTGGAATTGCAGAGGATTAGGGAGCCAACACAAGCTCTCGCTAATACATGATCTTATCAAAGCAGAAAATCTGCAAGTCCTCATGCTCTAGAAGACAAAAAGGAAGGATAATGATATCCTTCATGAGAGTTGTTACATCTGGCGAACATGCAAAGGCGCAACAGTCAACGCAAGAGGAGCCTCGGGGGGAGTCTGCACCCTCTGGAATCCCAATTTCTTTGCTCTGCAATCCAGGCAATCCACGACACACTGGATCAAAAATTGACTACTGCATCTACCAACAAGTAAGACTCTGACCTTCATCAATGTTTATATACCTTCTCTATACCAGGAAAAAATGGAGTGTTGGTCAACCCTCCAAAATATCAAAGATTCTCTTGACCCCAAAGATCTAATAATAGTTGGAGACTTCAACACCACTCTTCATCATAAAGAAAAAAAAAGGGGGGTCAATTGTCCGGGACCCATCTCGAGGAACTTATTTCCACTTATCACCTTCTTGATATAAATCCCTCCAACGGTCGCTTCACTTGGTCAAATAGAAGACTTGGTCCGGGGCATATCACTGCTCATTTAGATCGTTTTCTCCTAAGTAGCTCCTTCCTCAAAGATGTCGTTCTCCCTTTCTCTCGCATCCTACCCTGGATTGGCTCCAACCACATGCCTATCACCCTCACCCTTTCCCCTCCTAACAATCCTGGTCCCATCCCCTTTTTCTTCAACCCCCTTTGGATTTCAAAGCCAGGTTTTTTTGACATCATCTCAAATGCCTGGAACTGTTGGATTCAAGGCTCTCCTAATTACATATGGGAGCAGAAACTAAAAAGAGTAAAGACGACCCTAAAAAACTGGGTGATGAGGAATAAAGAAAAAGAGCAAGAAGCAAAAGACAAGATAATTAAGGAAATGGAAGAAAATAGAAAGGACCTAGAAGAGGGACCTATCACACATCCACTTCTCCTCAAAGAGCAGCAAAATTTCATGGAATATCAAAAAATCCTTCATAAGGAAGAGGAAACTTGGAGACTTAAATCCAGAAGCCTTTGGCTTACTTCAGGGGACAGAAATACAAAATTCTTCCAGAGACAAGCTAAAGCTAGAATCTGGAGGAACGAAGTGAAGGAAATAAAAAAATTTGATGGCACAAAAACAGACGACCTCCATCAAATTCAAGAAGATTCCAAACTTCACTTTGAAACACTATTAACAGAAGACGACAATACATATATCAACGTTCAAGAAAATCTTCTGCTAAACATCCCGAATGTTGTTAGTCAGGAGGACAACGGCAATATCAATCAGGAAGTCATAGAAAAAGAGCTCCATGAGGCTTTGTTCCAGCTTCATCCAGACAAAGCTCCAAGGCCAGATGGTTTTAGTGTGCATTTTTATAAAACATGTTGACACATTATAAAAAGAGATCTCCTGAGGATGATACAATATGTTCAGAAATATGCTAAGATTGGGGGTAACACAAACTCCACCTTTTTGTCTCTCATACCAAAGAATTTGAACCCTTCCTCCTTCTCCAGATTTAGACCCATCTCCCTTTGTAATGTATCTTATAAGCTCATAACTAAAATCATAGCCAATAGAATCAAACCTCTTCTCCACAAACTCATCTCCCCAAACCAAAGTGGCTTTGTGGAAAAAAGACAAATGATAGATAACATTATATTGGTGCAAGAAGCAATTCATTCGAGCAGGGAACGGGGAGATCAAGATATGATTGTTAAAATTGATATGGACAATGCTTTCGACAGGGTAAGGCATTCCTTTCTGATAGTAGTTATGAAGAAATTTGGATTCAGCCTTGGCTTCATGGCTTGGATCTCAGCCTGTATAACCTCTCTGTGGGTAGCCCCTCTGGTCAATGGACGCCCAAGAATTTTTTTCAAAAGCACCAGAGGACTGAGGTAAGGCTTCCCTCTCTCCCCCCTCCTTTATATAATCATGGCTGAAACTATGAGCATGCAACTGGAAAAGGACTGAATCGCCAAATTCATACCAGGAATGAAAATAGCCTAAGGAGTGAAATGAATAAATCACTCTCAATTTGTTGATGACACTCTCCTCGTTGGAGGAGCCTCCATTGTTATGGCCAAGAGATTCAAAAATGCACTGGGAAACTTCACACAAGCTTCAGGAGCCCTCATAAACAATGCCAAATCCAATGTCTATGTTTGGAACACCCCTTTAAGAACAACTCGTATAATAGAAAATGTCTTCCACTTTCCTCTAGTTGAAAAATGGCAAACTTTCAGATATCTTGGCATCCCAATCTGTCTCAATTCTCTCCCAAACTTAGCCTGGACTCACATTCTAGAAAAATTCAAAAATAAATTAGAGCATTGGGGAGCCTTTTGGATTAACCTGGCAGGTCGTACATTGTTAATAAAATCTGTTCTCTCATCTCTCCCCATCTTCCAATTCTCCTCTCTGCTTGCTCCTCAAAATGTCAAATCTTCAATTACTAGGCTTCTAAGACGTTTTCTCTGGGAAGGAGGAAAAACAGATAAGAAAAAAATCCACCTAATAAATTGGGACATAGTCAAGCAACCCAAGGAAAATGGAGGTCTAAGCATTAAGGACCCAGTTCTTACCAACATAGCAATGGGAGAAAAAATTCTCTGGAGTCTTGTTTCGAGAAGGAACGACTGGTGGAAGCAAGTGCTAAAAAAAAAATATCTAATAGGGGACAGACTAAGGTGTCTAGATCAGCGTCACTCTTTAAATAGGGGATCCCTAGTCGGAAAGCTTCTCTCTGCCTCCATCCCTCTCATTCAAAGTCGGCTCACCTGGATACCGGGAAATGGATGAAAGATACTCATAGGAGCTGATAGTATCATGGGTAAGCAACCTCTTTGGCATTATATGAATCTACATCCACTCATCAATTGGCTAGATAGGCAAGGAAAAAAGTGCATCGCAAACATTTCCTCCTGGAACATGGATACTGGGGACTGGATAGGATGGAACATGACAAACATTCCTAACAATCTTCAAGAAGCAGCGAGTCAATTACAAACTTTGTTAAAAAGTTGTGCCCCCATCCACATCACCTCAAAAGATTAGAGAGGGTGGGGAAATGGAAATTACTTAGTCAAGCAAGGATACGCGCAACTTCTCTCTCAAATGACCAGCCTCCCAAAGGATAAAATATGGAAATATTTTTGGTCCAATGATAGTCCGCCTGTAACACCCTGTTTCCCCCAGTTTGTAAAAATAACTGGACTAGCCAGAACTATGGAAAACTCATAAATGTGAATATGTGATGTGAATGGACCTTATGGAAAAGGTCAATGAATGTGAATAACATTATGAATTTATATTGCAGGACTGCTGAGAGGGGATGTGCAGAAAAAG
>JZKD02S0384065.1:0-11636 GCA_000966675.3 Picea glauca
TAAGTAATCTTTAATTATGTGTTGCAAATTGATCCGGTTGCATTAAACACATAACATTTTACTTGCAAATTAATTTAATCAAGTTTATCAAGTCTTCGTCATATTTTTAGATCATTGATGGTCAGGTCGACCAAGTTAGTAAGGTGGTCCATCTGCCAACGAAATTCGTCGATGGTTGGGTCAACTAGTTTAGTTATGTATTGCATTTGGTTGTCAATGGAAAGGGATAATGGCCAATGGTCAGGTCAACAGTTTTGGAAAAGTGTTGCATGCGTCGAAAGGGAAACATTGATCATCAATCGTCGATGGAGCTCAGATCAACGGTCTAGATAACTTTGAGCTTGCAATCGACGGTGCAGATTCATCCACGGACCTAGGGAAGATTTAGCGGATAAATGACTGATATTTCACTTGATTTGAGATTGATGGATTAGATTTAAAAGGTTGTTATATGTTATAATAGTAAAGTAGTCAATTTTATAGGATATTGAAGGACATGAACTTGCGCAGCTATTTTGAGGCCCTAAATGATGTTTTTAGGCAATCAAAACTCACAAGAACAAAGTGTACTAAGGTACACTATGTCTTTTCATCTTAAATAAAAGAACTCAAAGAGAGTTATCCAATGAGCTATTCCAAGCACAAAACAAAGCTCGTATGAGAAAGTTACAACTAAGACAGTCAAGGTAAACTTTTGGCACAATTTTACTTCGAGAGGGAATAACTCTTTGCTCAGAAGTCCATTTTGAGCTTAGGAGCAATCATAGAAATATTATGAATCATAAAATACTCTCATGGATCCATATTTGGAATCTGGGTATGTAAAAATAAGTTGGAAGAGAAAGAATACATCTATAACATACATGGATAAAATGGGAAAAACAATATAAACTTCTTTAGAACACAACTTTCATCTCATAGCTCAGATTTGAGAAAACAAATAGTCGCTGGAAAGGTATTGAGGAGGAGAAGACATATATCAACCTATAATTTTGAATTGGGCACTGCAATTTTATCATAAAGTAATAAATTAAATTATGCAGTAGTAAGTGAGTGGAAATTACAACTTGTAAATATTGTAACTTTTCACTCATAACTCAGAATGAGACATGAGTACAACTGATGGAGAGTTGTTTTAAAGAAGAATGTGTCTAAGGAATATTGTTTTTTTACTTAGTGCACTTAGTACTTCATAAATTGGGATTAATAATAACCTGCAGTATAATTGATGTAATTTTTTTATGTTATGCATGTGCTAACAATAATTATTACATGCACATTTCTTGTAGAATTAGAGGTACAAGAAAAAAACTCCGGTTCTTATATGAGGACTGGAGTTATGGAAGATGCCATGAATATTATATTTGTGAGGAAGAGATCATACATTTGCATGTTAGCATGGGAAATATTGAGATAGAGTCGAATGGAAGAAGAGGCAAGCACGAGCCTGTAACTATGAAAAGCTTGCATAGAGGAGTGCAGAACCATAGGGCCAATAATGAAAGGATTATGAAGGCTCAGGAAGAGATAATTAATAGATTAAATGTGTTACATAAGCAATTCAACAAGGACTCCAGAACCAATCAAAAAGCTAGTGCTAGACAAGTGACAACATCCATATCTCATAGAAAAAGGGATGATCATGGGAATGATAGGAAGTCAAGAAGCATGAACATGTGCCATCATTCTCCAAGGAAATCCAATAGAATAAATCATGTAAGTTCAAGGCCATAGATAATCCTAAGTGTGTTTCATGTTAGGAAGCAAAGGAGAAGGCTCGAGGCAAACATCTTGCAAGGTGAACTCAAGAAAATCAAGCCACCAAATTTCAATGGTGAGCAAAGGAAAGGAGAAGAGGTTGAGGCCTAGTTGTTGGAAATGAAGAAATATTTCCAGCTACATGATTACCCTTTAAGGGTAGAAGCTAGAATTGCAACCTACCACTTGCAAGGAAAGGAAACCACATGGTGGGATCAACTTAAGCAAGCCAAGCACCTTGATGAGAAAAGGATCTCATAGAGGAAGTTCAAAGGATATTTCCAAGAGAAATATTTGTCTAAGCATTATTATGCAAGGAATGTGAAAGATTTCTTTGAACTCAAGTTGGGAGGCATGACAATGGATGAATATGAGAAGAATTTCTTTGAATTTCTGAAGTATGTGGACTTCATAAATGAAAAGATCAAAATCCAAAGGTTTTTAAGTGAGTTACCCTCCTTCTATAGATACATAATACAATATGATAACCCCAAGACTTTGGAGGAACCCATAAGGAGAGAAAAACATCTTTATGAACAAAGTAGAAGAAGGGCAATTTTCCAAAAATCTTGGAATAACAAGATGAAGAGTAAGAAGGATCAAACACATAAAGGTTGTAAGCCACCCTCTTTCAAGAACAACTCTCAAAAAAATAAGCAAGGTCATTCCAAGCTAGAGAGCCTATATTGATCAATATGGTCAAGGGCCAAGCTATGCAAATTATACATTGACTAATAAAAATACATTGATGGTTTTGATATAAGAGATACGATAACATTGTGGGGCTATGATTCCACAAGAGAGGGGTGATAAAAGCGAGTCCAAGGGAAAACCCATGTCATTTTCCTAAGTTAATGTGTCATTACCATCTAGTCCTTCTTTGAATTATTAGACACTCAATCATTGAATTTATGAAAGAGGTTGGGTGAGGGAGTCAAATCGCTTAGTTATGATATCATGGGATGAGTATAAGAAATCATGGGGGAAGTATGAGAATCAAGAAATAATATTGGGGAAGAGTGAGAGTCAAGCAAGAATGGAGGAAGAGGAAAAATAAATTCGAGTAAGAGGGAAGACAATTTTTACAATGTTGATTTTTGGACAACAGGGGAGAGTTGGGTGTTGAAAAAGAGCGCCAGACCTCATACATATAAGAACAAACATGAGAGGGTTTAGTTCCAAGTTGGAAATGTAGGCCGTGTGCTTGTAAGTGAGTTTCATGTTGCGGAAACTTCTCAAGAGCCTTGAGAAGGTTGTTATGAACACTCTTGGAACAATTGAGAATTCATGGAGTCCATAGCTAAGATATTTGTTGGCCGACCGTGTATTGGAGCCCCAGAGGGAAGTGGGATAGCTTGAGAACTGCGTGGTTGAGAAGGGGATCAGATTCCTTGATTTGTGTAGGTTGAGGGGAAAGAGGATTAGTGGATTGGAATTGTTATTGGAGTTAGAAATATAGGTATTGAGATGTGTGAGGATAATGGCCAACCATGAGAGCCCTACATGTTTGTGGATTCATATCCATAACATGGTGGTGGACTGTTGTTAAGAGAAATGGAACAATAGATCCTATGGTTGGGAGGAACATCCTTTGTATGAAACTAGCTAGTGATTTATCAAAAGGCAAGTGCTTGCTATTTTTTGTATGTTTAATTCCACCATGTATATGTTATTATTTAAATGGTGTGTTTGTTGAATGGTTACATTCATGATATTTTAATATCCTATTAGATGCATGACCATTTGTGGCATGTTTTATGCATTCATTTGAATTAAATTTTGTATTAAATCTATCGTATGACATTTGTGTACCAAGGTGTCCTAGCAAGGGAGTTGTATATGTTACATATAACTCTGCAACTCATAGTAAGAATGAATAGAAAGGTTTGTTTGACGATATGAAAAATGATATTTTTCACTTACTAGCCAAGCAGATGAACACATTGTAGATAAATAAAAAACAAGAAGAAGCAAAAAGAGATCTAGCCATTTTTTGTCCTAAATGCACAAAGAAACACCCTAGAAATGAATGTACACCCAATACTTTAAAAGTTTGTGCAACTTTTGAAGAGCCACATACAAATAACAAGTGTCATTCATTGCCAGGTTTCAATGTTTCTTATCAAGGGGATGAAGAGAATGTGGAGCCATTATGCTTCATCAATCAACGAAGAAAAGGAATTCCTTGGCCATTTCAACTACGTATGTCTTACACTCATCCTCAATACTTTTTTGGATGTAACTCAAAAATGCATTCTCAACCTTGGTATCCCCCTAATCAATCTACTCAACCCATTCAAAATCAATGGAAATATCATAATTGACCCCAAGCTTTCAATCCTTCTTAGCAATAATTTCCATCCCGACCTCCAATGAAAAACCATCCTTTGACTAACCCTCCACAAGGATGGAGACCTCTAAACCAACAAAAAAAAAGCATCGCTTCCCCCTCCACCATAATAAATCTATGCTTGCACGAACATTGTTCAACAACCACAAAAACACTCACAATTTCCTACATAACTTGGTGTAATACAAAAAAAAGGTAGGTCCAACAAGTATATAACAATGAGATAACATACCAAGCCTACTCGATGGATCTTCAAGAGATCAATATTAGATCAAGGAAGGTCTAAAAACCCCTCCTTTCACTACAAAACCTATAGAAGATATAAGCTTTGAGAGAGAGGAATCTTCACCACAAGAGAAACCTCTGCCTCAGCTAGTTCCACCACACCCTGAAAGGTTAGATACCAAGAAGGCCTACACATCTTAGAAAATGACCTTCTAGGAGAACTCAAAAACTTGTGTGTCAAAATTCCTTTTCTCCAAGACATTAATAATGCTCATATTTATAACAAATTCATAAAAAATGAATGCCTTAATAAACCTACAAGAAATAAGGACTCTCCTACAGTTAATGTGATAGGCCATCTACCAAACCTCATGCTAGGGAGAGTATTTTTCCCCAAGTACCTAGATCTAGGAATCCCTGTAGTAAATGCCTACATCAACAAAAATATATTTTGGAACACCTTGATAGACCTAGGGGAAACTATCGATGTCACGTGAAGTGAAACTATGGTTAGACTAGACCTTCAAGGATTGCTAAGACACACACCTACTATACTCCAGCTAGTAGATATATCAATGATGAATCCTAAGGCAGTACTAGAGGATGTAATGATATCTATTGGTTCATGGTAGTATCCAATTGATTTCGTAGTTCTTCAAATAATATCTACCCCCTCATCCTAAGGATACATTTTTTGGCTACAATAGATGCATATATCAACTGTAGGGCAAGGAATATGACCATTAAAAATGGTCAATCTCAAAGCAACTTGTTCGTATCCCCTTTCCAAGCCACAAATTAAAGAATAAATACCTATGTGGGTAGGATGAGAAGAAGAAGAAGAAGATACGTTTTAGGCAACAATATACGTTCTCCTCACCACTGAAACAACCTTAGCCATGAAAAAATCACATGAAGACACTTTCATCTCCAAATTTATACAAAATATGTACCATACTATAGTAAAAATTAATGGTTTTGATGAGCAGGAACAACCACAATAGTTTGAAGTTTATGTTGATTTGAAAGAAGGTTTGTGGAAAGATTCACTTATTGTTAAGATTGAAAAAACATAGTAAAAATAGTGGAAATCCATCCTTCAAAAACTCTAAAATAGTGGAAATCCATCCTTCAAAATAGTGAAAATCCATCCTTTAAAAACTATGTACACACGACAGGTTCCTTACATTGTAGTTGTTGAAGACTCATATTACAATGACCTCAAGTATTATCTTCAGCACGGTACGACCCCAGATGATCTTTAAATGGGATGCTTATAGCCTATCTATCTCACCAACACATAATTATATGTTAAACAATTATAAACTTGGCTCTTTGGATGATAGAAAATTTCTCGACCAATCAAGCCACTAGTTGAGTGGAAAGATGCAACATGCCAGGTCGGAGGCAAAGCAAGTCGACCAAGGGATGACTGTCGATTGACTGAAGAAGGGAAAAGCTAAGTCGAATTAGATCAACCCGTGGGAAAAACAAAGAGCTAAGAGGTGGTTTCAGTTCCCAAACGTAGAGGGAAAACTTGGGAAAGTTGAATTTATTGACCAACAACTAAAAATGAAGTGTGTGGATTGAATTTGATAACCAACGGCGTGTGAAAAAAATTTGGGGGCAAATTCAAAAACCAAATGCGTAATAAAATATTTCTGGGGTGATTTCGACAACTCACAATGAGTCAAAACGTGTTGGAAGTTGAGTCTAGTAATCGAGGTTAGAGGAAAATGTTTTGGGATGAATTTGGGTAATCAATGGTGCATAAAAAATGTGGCGAATTCGATTGTAACATTCACAAGAAGAGAAAACGTTCTAGAAGTCAAGTTTAGAATTCTACCATAAAAGAAAATATCTCGGGAAAAATGGATAGCAGACATAGTGGAAACATGTGTGTGTCTCATGGGAAGCTAATAAATGCCCTGACAACCCCATAATTCAATATCTAATCCATCTATTATTTATGGGCAAAGGGAAAACACCCAACAAGTCAAGAATATTCCCAACGAATCTAAAAACGAAATTAGAAACCCCTAGATAATAACAACGACAAAGATGGTCGTCGATTCTCAACTCCAAAAGTCATTGCATGGTTATTATTAAAGATATGTTAGTCCATTTACTGGACCATAAAAACCATATAAATATAAAATAAGCTTAGATAATAATGGGCACAAAATATTATTTGCTAACCCATATGTAGCCAACCATTAAGTTACAGTGCAAACAATTTCATCCATAGACAATGAAATTTAAACACAATTAACACACACACAACTTAGAATTTACCCTAGAAACCCAAATAGGAAAATCGACATTCATTTGGCTTCGGCCAAGCTCTTATATATTCAACAATGGAAAATTTATAGGGCTCTCTGGTACATATATATGCTCCTCAATAATGTTTGGGCAACCTCTCTACATTATTCACAGCCGAAGAACCCCTTTCTCATTGCGAGGATTCATGATATAGAATGTTGAATCAAATGGGAGGATAACTGGAAGGTCAGGCGTCCCCAATGCTTCAACTTCTCTCTAGTTCATATCTCCTTCATTTCTTTATTTGTTTGTCTTTTATCCCACCCGAAAAATGTATTATGAATACAATAATATACTGCCCATATTTACATACATTACATACAAAATTCGACATCAATCATGATGGCATGGTGCCCTTCATGCCAACAAGTTGATTTCCTTTATCATCCATAGCCTTAACAATGCTTGTGTTGATCATCTAAGAGTCTTGTGCTGATAGCCAATTGTTGTTGTCAGATTTGATTCAGATCACACCTCCCCATTGGGAGGATTTTGGTCTCAAAAAGCTGCCAAGGATATATGAGGGAAATTTCTTGTGATCTGGTTCCTCTCATACCACTTCTCTTTCCTTACAGTCTATCCTTTGAGACCAATATGCCACATATCTTACTTTCCTCTGCGAGTGATTTGCTCCTTGTGCTGTAAAAATGTGTCTTCCTTCAACTCCTCATGTCCATGAGGTGCAAGGTCTTCAACAAATGGAAGAACCTGATGTTCTTCCCCCTCATCCATCATGGAGGGTTCGAACAACTTAAACTTTTACATGTTCACCACTAAGATGATCTGCATATAGGGTGGAAGTTTCAGTCTAGATGCATTCTTGTTCACTTGTTCAATGATCTCAAACGATCCATATCTAAGGGGCTTGAGTTTCTTTGTTTCTTCTTGCAATCATTCCTTACAAAGATAGAGCCACACCTTGTCTCCAACACAAAACTTATGATTCTCCCTATGCTGATCATGTTTGGATTTATAAAACCGTTGGCTCTTCTTGAGCTTCTCTTGAACCCTTAGATTTATCTTTTTTATCTTGTCCACAAATGTGTTTGCCTTATGTTCTTCTCCTTGTAGTTTTGCTTCTTCATTTTTCGTTTCATAAACAATATCAAGTGGTGAAGGAGTAAAATAACCAAAACACGTCTCGAAAGGAGACTTATTGGTGGAAGAATGAAGTGCTCTATTGTAACTATGTTGAATGTAGAATATATTCATCTCAAGTCTTTGGATGTTTTTTATTGTATCATTTCAACAATTACACCAGTTTCATGTTTACTACCTCGGTTTTTCCATCAGTATGAGGATGGAAGGAAGTGGAGTACTTCAACTTGGTATCCATTCTCTCCCAAAGTGTTGCCCAAAATCTTCCCAAGAACCTATTGTCTTGATCAGATGTGATGGAATTTGGCAATCCAAAATGTACCCAAACATCGATGAAAAATAGTTCAGTTGCTTCTTGTCCAAAGATTGTCTTCTTACAAGGAATGAGCACACACATTTTGCTGAAACAATATACCACTATGAACAAGTATTCATGGCCTCTATGATCCATATGAAAACCTCCAACAAAATCCATGGAGATGCTCTCCCAAGGTCTGTTTGGCACCGACAATGGAATATACAAACCAAGTTTTCGGTTGCTTGGTTTGCTAGTGCTGCAAAGAACACAACCTATAACAAACTTTTTCACCTGCTCTTGCATCTTTGGCCAATACACATACCGCTGCAAATTCTCTATTGTGTTTGTCACACCAAAATGTCGAGTAACCCTAGAAGTGTGTTATTCTCTTATCAACTGAAATCTTTAAGGTATGCATAGTTTTTCTAGTTTGTACAACAACCCATCTTGGAGTTGGTATTCATTTCTTTCCATGACAACGACCACCCTCTCCTTTATCTTCTTGTAGACTCCTCTGAAATATCCATCTCCCTCGTAATCTTCACTCAGAAGTTCATGAGTGAAAGGATCAAGCTATATTATCATTCCAATTGCTGCAATCTTTTTTAGTGGTGGACGAGAGAGCATGCCTTATGTTATGTTTGTTACTCCTTTCTTGTACTTAATCAATAAATGAAATTGTTTCAATAATCCTAACCACTTGTAACGTCTCACTTGTCACATCTTTCTTTGACTCTGTAGATACTACAGGGGTTGATGATCTGTGTGTATGATAGTTTATTTTCCTAAGAGATAATGCTTCCACTTCTTCACTTCTTGTACTATTGCAAAGAGATCCTTATCATACATGGGATAATCAAACACTTCTCCACGAAACAACTCTGAATGGTAGCACACATGCCTTCCTCCTTGCATGAGTACTGATCCTAATGCATATCCACTAGCATCAGTTTCTAGCTCAAAAGGTCACTGCAAATTTGGCATGGATCACACTGGAGCATCACTTATTTTATTCTTCAAATTCTATTTTCTATGTCTTACCCCAATGAAATCTCTTTCCTTTGGAAGTTATGGCATGTAATGGTGTTGCTACTGTGGATAAGTTTACAATGAATTTCCTTAAATACTGAGCTGCTCCCATGAAAATCATGACCTCTGTCACATTGGTGGGAATAGGGCATTGGGTGATGGATGCAATCTTCTTTGGATCTACCCTCATCTCTCCTCCTCCAATCATGTCTCCAAGATATATCAAGGAAGTCTTCGCAAACTCACATTTCTGCAATCTGGCAATCAACTGAGTCTTCTTCAAGGTCTCTAATACCTGTGTCACATGTGAGAGGTGGTATTTCCAAATATTGCTAAAGATTAGTATGTCATCCATATATACTTTTACAAAAGAATCAATGAAGGGACGTAGTACATCATTCACTTGTCATAAATGTTGCAGGTGCATTGCATAATCCAAAAGGCATTACTAACCACTCATACAAACCTTGTCTTCCACACATCTTCTGCTTTGATCCTCACTTGGTGGTAACTTGATTTGAGGTCCAGCTTAGTGAAGAAGGTGTCTTGTTGTATTTGATCCAACAAGTCATCAATCATTGACAAATGATATCTATTCTTGATGGTGATCTTATTCAGGGCATGATAGTCAATGCACATTCTCTAGCTTCCATCTTTCTTTTGCACCATGATGATGGGTGAACCACATGGTGATGTACTGGGTCTAATGACTCTTGCTCCAACAACTGCTACAACTGATTGTTTACTTCATCTGCTTCAATGATGAACCACCTATACAACCCAATGTTATGCAGTGGTGACTCTAACAACAACTAAATCTCATGTTCAACCTCTCTCTTGGGTGGTGACTCTGACAGAAACTAAATCTCATGTTCAACCTCTCTTGGGTGGCAGTCCCTGAGACTCTTGAAACACTTCCTTGTATTATGTTGAAAATTTGAACAAACTTCAAATAAGAAAAGTTTGCTTTTCTTCTTGTGAATTTATTCCAATTGGCTATCAAAGAGAGCTATAACCATGTACACATACAAACATAGAAAACCTTTTACTTCTCATTTTACCAATGGCGTATTGCAAGTATAGCTTCTAATTCCTATTTTCCCAATGGCATATTGTAAGTGTGTTGAAAATCAATTGTATTAGGTTGAAAGTTTGAACAAACTTCAAATAAGAAAAGTTTGGTTTTCCTGTTATGATTTTATTCCAATTGGCTATAAAAGAGACATACAGACAGACATATGCAAAAACATAATAACAAATATTTTGCTTCCCATTTTGCCAATGGCTTATTGCAAGTATAGGTTCTACTTCCAATTTTCCCAATGGCATATTGTCAGTTTGTTGAAAATCAATTGTATTATGTTGAAAGTTTTAACAAACTTTAAATAAGAAAAAAATTGATTTTCCTGTTGTGATTTGATTCCATTTGACTATAGAAGAGAGTATATAAACTTAACAACCAATATAATTTATTGCGCCCACACACATATATAAACTTATCTTACAAAACTACCCATAATCTTGGATAGATCAAACATCTTGATCGTATAAACTCTAACTTCCTAAAACCCTTAATAAATTTACTCATACAGTATTTGATCCCTCCACAATTATAAATCCAAGGTTAATAGGCTGGTCTCCCGGTAAATTAAGTTCTATTCAAAGAAAAGTTGAATTCATGTGATAAAAGAAAATACAGAGAACATAACACTGAATGAATGGATCATTAATGATTATATACTGCAAAACTGTTAAATTGAAAAAGCTGAAAACACAATTCATATAAGATAATTATAAGATAACTAATCAATCAAGTAGATTAATAAACATAGATATTTTACATGGTTTACCTAAAAGTTGGGCTACGTCCATCAAGCAGAAGTATCGGTTATTTTATTATTTAAATCATAGAGATTTACAAGATCTAAAATCTATTCTTGAAAATTCGTTGTCACCAAAATTCCAAAAAAACATCCAATTATTTTTGGCCATATGAGATAAACCATCTATTTATATCAAACATAAACAAAATCAAGAATACTGATCAGTGCTACAACAATATCCATAGTGATAAAAAGAAAAATATAGAGAACACAACACTGAATTGATTAAATTAATGATTATATACTGCAAAAACATCCCATTACTTTTGGCCAGATGAGATAAACAGTCTATTTATATCAACAGAAACAAAATCCAGAATACCGATCAGTGTTACTGCAATATCCATAAAATTATTCGATGCCTCCACAATTATAAATCCAAGGTTATTAGGCTGGTCTCCCCGTTGAAATTTCTATTCAAAGAAAAGCTGAATTCATGTGATAAAAAGAAAAATATAGAGAACACAACACTGAGTTGATCATTGATGATTATATAATGCAAAACATCCAATTATTTATGGCCAAATGAGATAAACAATCTATTTATATCGATCTTAAACAAAACCAAGAATTCCGATCAGTGCTACAGCAATATCCAACAAGAAAACTTATAGACAAGAGCCATCAATCAGAAAAAAATAAAATCAGGAATACTGATCTGTGCCACAGC